>OZ012664.1:9947799-10336989 GCA_963942545.1 Oxycera nigricornis
AATATTCCCAGGTATCTGACAGATGTCACATACTTGAGACATCCACGCTCCAGCCGTATAACTGGCGGCCTGTTATGCGCAAGTATACCCTTAAGGAGCCTACAGCAGGTCTTATCTACCGATATATCAACACCCACCTTCTTGCCCCATTCTTGCACACACAACATCATTTTAGTGGAAACACTCTCAAGAACACTACGGGAGTCCGCTTCAATACACAACAGTAGGTCATCAGCATAAGCTGTTACAAAACATTCATTCTGAATTTCCAACAGCAGCACATTCATCATCAGGTTCCAAATCAATGGGCCTGCGATAGAGCCCTTTGGACAACCACGCTCAACATTCGTTTCAATAACATTCACACCCTGAACAAAGGCTCTCCTACTAGAGAAGTAGCTCCTCCAAAGGGGAAACTCAGGACAACCAAGATCACACAACAATTGCAAAATTGCCGACCAGCTCAAATGGTCAAAAGCGCCCCGAAAATCAACAAAAATCTCTAACACATATTTAGAAGTAGAGGTGGCAACGCTGTTTTTAACTGAATGCCAGGCGTCTTCAGAGGTGCACCTCGTACGAAAACCATACTGCCTATCCGACATCCGTCCAGCCACAAGTTCCTCCAGCCGCTGGATCATCACTCTTTCCAGCACTTTACTAAGCGCTGGCAAGAGAGGGATGCCCCTTTATGCTCTAGGATAACTCATGTCTTTATCCGGAGACTTCGAGAGTATGACAACTCTGGCAACCCTAAAGGCTTCCGGAAAGTAGCCATCCCTAACGCACTTGCCAAACAGACTCAGTAGATAGTCTGACGCAACTTGCCAGATGCTTTTACACATCTCGCCTGTCATGCCATCCCAACCTGGCGTCTTCCTAGCCCGCAAGCTAGCAATGCTAGAATCAACTTCCTCAAACCGAATCTGTGGAACATTCGCCACTGACTCGACTTGAGGTACGAGCTGCCTTTCAGGCGTCACTCTAGGGAATAACTCGTTCAAAAGTGCGCGAGTGCATGACTCCCTTGTAGTAAGCAAGTCGCCAGCGACTTTAAGACATGAGATCCCATGTCAACGGCTTCTACCTCGGCAAACCTGAGAGGCTTGTCTCCACGGATCATCAGCGCTTTCACTGACAAAACGCCTCAATCAGCTTCTTTCGTTTCGCTAAGTAGGGAACGATAGTCCCTAACGGAGCGACGAAAGTCTAACCTGAGCTGGTCAGCAGAGGGATCACATCGAAAACGCGCCCGTGGAAAAGCTCTTCTCGAGCGACGAACTTCACGTCTCTTAATAGTGAGGTCCCTAGTCCACCATTTGACATGCTTAGGGTTCACAGGACGTGACCTCCTAAGCATATCATCATTCACACGTCTCATACATTCAGTAATCTTACACACCTGCTCATCAGCGCTGGAGGCCTGGAAGTCTTCCAGCGGTATTATACATAGAATATCCCCGAACAAAGCAACATAATTAGCCCAATTACAGTGACGAGTACACCATTTATCCACTACAACATACGCGTCCGAGACCACATTCCCATTTCGAATCATGAAGATCTCAATAGGGTTATGATCACTAACACCCCAATCAGACACACACCATCAAAAATTAAACGACAACGCCGCATCGTTTACAAGTGTCACATCAATGTCACTACAATTCCTGGGTCCATCAAACGTATACAAAACAGATGTTTCATTCAAAACATGCAAACGATTCACAAGAACGAGGTCACCAAGCTCCAGTCCACGCTGTACTGCTCGATGAGCAGACGTACCGGCCGCGGTCTTACTGTGCCACAGCGGGGACTGTGCATTGGCGTCCATACCTATGACCAGACGCCTACTGCCAACTAGCTGTAGGACTCGGTCAAGGTACCACAGAAAGGGACCCAGGGGTTTACTAAACACGCAATATACGCTCACTACAAACAATTCACCAAAACGACCCGACAAATGTACACAGACACCAAATTTGTCAACAAGGACAGGCATGCACTGAACATTCACATCGTTGACTACGACAGCAGCTCCTGCAGACCCACTGGCAGCGAACACTCGCATGCCAAGCAGTAGGCCCCTAACGGAGCCTTGAACTGACCAGGGCTCCTGCAATAGTGCAACGGAGACATGTTGCGAACACATATGCTCTCCAAGATTATGCATCGCAGCAGCACTACCTCCGCAGTTCAATTGCAGGATTTTAATCCCCATCAATGACGTGCCATGGCTCTAGCTACATGTGCAGCGTATCGGGGGCATCCAACAGATTTTATAAAGTGAGAGGCTCGCAACCCGCGGAAGGCACAGTTCCTACAATAAGCGGCATTTTTGCAGGACGCAGCACTATGACCCAAATGGGAGCATCGCGAACAAGTTTTCTTACGTGCTCCACAATCAGCAACCCTGTGGTCATAACTCAGACACCTGTAGCACATCGGTACCGGATCCTGCCGCCAGATCCGGTAGCTGAACCACTTAACACACAGTCGGTGTAGCTTCAACATATCTTCAATTATGTCCGCTGCGCCCTCAATGACAACATTCGAAGTTGCTTCAGCACCCTCCCGAACTGGCCTTGAAACAATACGGACTTCTTTTTTGAAGCGGGGCCAGCCTACAGATTTATACCTGTTATGATTGTGTATTTCCTCTAGCAATTCTTCTTCAGAGATACGGCAGTGAACATTTCTCAAGACAACACGTGGCTGCTGGTCCTTGATGGAGACGTCCATTTCCAAATTCGTAAATTCCGCGCTATTAGCAACTTTATGCCTCTCCAGCTCGGAGGGCAGACGGATAGCCAAATCACCAGATTTAAGGGGCATCACAGCGTGGACCCGAACGCACAGCTTCGGTAATATATCCTTCGTAACCTTGTCCGCAAGTTGCTTCGACGTACCTGCCTGCTTTTTAGACTTAACGACCACTGACCAAGTCTCCGCTGGTTTCCTCATGGGCGGCGCCAAGGCAGTTGCAACTTGCGGCAAGACTGCCGAGCTCGTAGTCGCGGGATTAAGCACGCTGGCGTACGTTGGCAGAGCCGTCGTATTGATAACTGAGACGTTCGCGGCCCCGTTTCGGTCCAGCGCGTCAATACGCCCTTGGAGTCGTTGGATCTTACCCTCCTGTCTTGCAATAATAATAGCGTACTCTGCGAGGACGACACCGATTTCAGCCATTAAGCGACTATCACCGGAGTGGCCAATGATAATCTCATTAATCCTCCCCGGTAACACACTGATGGCTAACTCAGCGTCGCCCTTCTTTGCAGGTACCTCCGGAACCTTAAACGTAGACAAACCTGGTGTTGCTACAGTTGATCCTCCGATCCTAGTGGCTTTCCGCTTGCCCCTCCTCGTACTGGGTGCCCCTGAAGCTCCAGACATAGCAACATCTAAGGACTCTATCGAAGACCTCAACACACGTCGCCCGGAAAATTCACTGAGAGGTACATCACTCTCACCAGTAGTCTCTTCTTGGGGCTTTTTATTAGCCGGAGGAGAGGACGCCTTATCGGCACCCTCCCCGGGTTTGGTACGACGGGGCATAACCGTGTCAAAGGAGCACTATTTCACAAAGATTGTCCCAAAAATCGCAACACAAAAATTACCAAAAATTGGTAAATAAAAAAGCCGACTAAAAACTGGCTATTTATAATTATAAGGGTCACAAGGGCCAACACTCGGGACACCGCGCGAGTTCCGTTATTTGCGTGGGCAAATAAAAAGCTGACCAAAAGGACCAGCAAGGATCGCGCGCAAGGTACCGTTAGTTTTTAAGCGAAATGAAAAGCCAGCAAAAGGCTGGCCAACAAAAACACTGTAGCTAGCAGATGGCCACCTACCAAAAATCACCCACACGAAGTACACATAACATAGATAACAACATTACCACTAAATTCTTTAAAACTCTTTCGGAATAATATCAACAATACAATGTTGCACTTATCACATCAAATGCACATCGTCAAAACTAATTAGATCCTTTGTACGCAAATTCAATATCATAATATTGCATCAACAATACAATGTTGCATTTATCGTATCAATTCAAATGCAGAGCGACAAAATTTAATTAAAATCTTTATAAACAAAAAGTGCAATATCAGCATCTCATATCCGCTGCTTAATATTGCACACTTAGCATATCATCTTACCCTGGGAACCAAAAGATAAGATGAAGATCGCTTTGGCGAATCAAGTGTATAAATAGCAATGTAAGACACTCTAGAAGAGTTCAGTATTGTCCAGTATTTTTAAACGATAAGTTGTATCGAGTCGTGTTAAATAAAAGTATTAAAGAAAAGTTACATTCGTTTTCTTTCTAAGATTCCGCGTAAGGGAATTTTATATTTTTTTTAAAGTTTTGCATATTGTAAAACATAACTGGCGCAGCTGTCGTCTTAAGGAAGGAGAAAGTCCCCCTTTTGACGAAAAACAACCAAAAATTCGCGGTTCCACTAAACACTCTGTGTAAGGAACAATTTAATCCGATCGCGACGAATACGCAAAATCGGAAAACGTGAATAAACGCTCAAACGATCGGGCACCCTAAAGTGTTGATTAACAAACACTACTTACAACCCTAGTGAAGTGCAAATTCACTAGGTAATAAAATACTAACAGGAGGTTGTGCGTCAAGCCTGAGTCGACCTTCAAAACCTTTCCCTGAGTTCATTAAAAAAAATAAGTGTGTGAAAACTTGCTGCATCCCGAAAGGAACCAAGACCAGATCCATACCAGCTACGAAAAATGGCTGACCAAAACGTAATCGCACCACTTCCACTAGAGCTCAGTTTCGAGGAACTCCTAAAGGAAGTAAGGCGACTACCAATCTACACTGGCGATAACGACGAGTATGCACTGTCTGCATGGATAGACGAAGCAAGTACTATCCTCAACTTGACACAACCAGGTGACCAACAAACCTACATCTTCCGCCTCATCCTGCACAAACTGCAAGGACCAGCTAGAAGTACCATCCAGAAAATCCCGGACCCTAATTGGCAGAGCATCAAAACGATTCTTCTATCAACATATGGAATCAACCAAACCTACAGTAGCATCGTAAATCACATTCATGCGGTGAGTGTTAATAATAGGAATATTGATGAAACATACCACAAACTTAATAGCCTTCTGAATAAACTTAACACTAAATACCTGCACGATCCGCAGAGAGATTTTTATAACGAGTTCAATCCCGTCCGCAACGAAAGTCTAGTGTTAAATAAGTTCAAATCCCTCTTACCCGAATACAAAACTTTCCTACTAGAAATTAGAAATTGTAATACCTTGAATCAAGCATATAACTTGTTGAAAGAAGTTCAGCAAAACACAGATATCCAACCTAGAGAAAATTATACCTCTACTCGTCGCAACAGAAATAGTAATAATCAATACAACAATAATTATAACCCTAACAACAGTTTCAGACTAAGATTTAATAACCGATTTTACAACAATCATAATAACTATCAACAACGACCATATAATAACCACCAAAATAACTACCAAAACAAAAACAATAATAACCACTGGAACAACCGAAGTACTAATAATAGATTCAACTTTAACAACCAAAACAGAAGGTACCAACCACAAAATAATCGTGTATTTAACCGTCCAGAACAAATGCAAGTAGATAACTCAAATATCTATCGTCAAACTAACCAATATCGACAAAATCCCGAAGCAATGGACACACATTTTCACATAACTGCCTCGGAAACCCTCTACCTATAATTGATCTTAACATCGATAACCAAATAATTCCTGTACTAATAGACACTGAAGCATCAACATCTAGTATAGACAAAAAATATCTTTCGAAAAACGAAAAATTTCAATTAAACGTACCTATTCCAATATACGATTTAGCAGGAACATACTATGTTACTGAAAAATTAAAATCTAATATGCCTCAAGAATTCGAACTCCCAATTTCTCATAAAATACTTTGCGATATTATGGATTTTTCTGACAAACAGTTTAAAGCCATAATAGGACAAAATATTCTACACCCACTAAATGCATATTTAGACTTGGGAACAGGTAGTATCAAAGTAAATAATAAGATACTATTCTTTAATTACGCAATACCCGAAGAGATAAATTTCCAAAATGAATTTCAACCTCAATCAAATGCCAAGGAAAAATTATTCGAAACCCTAAACAATGAGGAGACCAATACCTTGAGAAAATTGCTCAAAGAAAATGAAGACATATTCTACAAGGAAGGTGATAATTTAACCTGCACCACTCAAACTAAACACGACAAAGTAACAAAATCTAATAAACCCCTGTATTCTAAAATTTACGGATTCCCCCAAGTACACGAAAAAGAAGTCGAAATTCAAATCGAAGATATGTTAAAACAAAAAATTATACGACCTTCTACATCTCCTTATAACGCACCCATATGGATTGTACCAAAGAAAATGGACAACTCCGGTAAACAAAAATGGAGAATTGTTATAGACTACAGAAAGTTGAACGAGGAAACTATCGAAGACAAGTTTCCTATTCCTAACATTGAAAGTATATTTTACAAACTAGGCAAATCGCAATACTTCACTACGTGAGATCTGGCAAAAGGATTCCACCAGATCAGCGAACATGATCGATACAAAACAGCTTTCTCAACACCACAAGGACACTACGAATTCAACAGAATGCCCTTTGGTTTAAAAAATGCCCCTGCTACGTTTCAGCATATGATGAAAGAAGTCTTGAGAGAATATATTAACAAAATATGTGTTGTTTACCTAGACGATATACTCATCTTCGCAACATCACTCCAGGAAATGGAAGTGAACATACGAAAAATATTCGACACATTGAGGAAATTTCAACTAAAAATTCAGATCGATAAATGTTGGTTCTTCGCAAAACAAACTGCTTATCTAGGACACATATTATCTGTCGACGGCATAAAACCAAATCCCGACAAAATTGAAGTTATAAAAAACTTAAAAGTCCCTGATACACCAAAGAAAATTAAATCATTCCTAGAAATAACAGGATACTATCGTAAATTTATTAATAATTACGCAAAAATTGCCTCACCCTTAACTGATGCCTTAAAGTAAACATAGAAGATCCAAAATATATTTCAGCTTTCGAAAAACTTAAACAACTTATTACAAATTATCCCATCTTACACTATCCTGACTTTAAACAAAAATTCACACTTACAACGGACGCCTCAGAAAAAGCAATAGGCGCAGTTCTATCACAACAAGGACATCCATTACATTTGCTAGTAGAACACTAAACGAACACGAAAGGAACTATTCAGCTATAGAAAAAGAATTACTTGCTATCGTGTGGGCAACCCAATATTTCAGACCATATCTTTTTGGAACAAAATTTGACATTAAAACAGATCATAGACCTCTTGTCTGGCTTAATAACTTGAAAGAGCCAAATAGTGAACTACAGATATGGAAGATAAGACTAAATGAGTATAACTTTAATATCGAATAGCTAAAAGGAAAGAATAATAAAGTAGCCGATTTCCTCAGTAGAATCAACACCGACAAACAAGAAATTAATATAACTATCGAAGATCATAGCCCCAATGAAGACCTTAGTGACATGGCAACAATTCATTCAGGAGAAGAAGATCAACATGATTTCATACCCATTAGTGAAGAAATTGTTAACATCTATAAAACCCAAATTTTAATTGTAAAAAGAAAGCAAAAAGAGCTAAAAGTGATTAACAAAAACCGAAAAATATATATAGATAAAAAAGACATTACCAACGAACATATAGTAAAAGATATATTGAGACGTTATATAACCAATAAAGGCAAGATTGGAATCTATTGCGAACTTAGCGATACAGAATGGAACAAAGTTCAAATTGCAATCGTAGGCCTATACTCAAACAACCAAGAGATAAGATTCATAAAATGTACACATCACGCAAACGTTCTATTAGACGAAGATCAATGCTTTAAGAAAATAAAGGAGATCCATGAAGATAGTAACCATAGAGGTATCTTAGAAAATTACGAAGAAGTAAAAAACGTAAACTACTTTCAAGATATGAGAAACATGATTATCAAATACATCAATAATTGCGATATATGCAACCTCGTTAAATATGACAAAAAACCACTAAAACCAGAATTCTTACTATCAGAAACACCGAGCAATAATAACGAATTAGTACACATAGATATATTTATGATTGGAAAGAAACGAATATCATAACAGAAACCGAGAAAAACCACAAGAAATACCAAACGGTAACGTATTTATAAAAAACTATAGTAACGAAAAGCATAAAGAACAACCTAAATATCGAAAAGTACAGATAACAAAAAATACTAATAACGATATAATTTTAGTAAAAAACAATAAACCAAAAAATAAAATACATCCAGTTCGAATAAAACGAATAAAGAAATATACCACTGAAGAAAAAGTAATTGAAAACCCAATTATATCAGAACTAGATGAATCCTTCATTAAAACAGTAACACAAGACGGAAACGTCAAATGAAATAGTTATTTCAAAATACGGCTTAAACATAACAAAAAGAGAAATAAAAATTATTAAACGAAACGAATGGTTAGACGACCAAATTATCAATTTTTATATGAATCTAATTAAAGAACGCAGTGATCAGAATCAAACGAAAAATTTACCAAAAATTTACACTTTCGACACATTTTTTATTATACGACTCCTACAATCAGGATACGAAGCAGTCAAGAAATGGACTCGCAAAATAAATATTTTCTCATACGATATCTTACTAATCCCAGTTCATACAAACGAAACACATTGGTGCATAACAATCGTAAATCTTAGAGAAAAAACTATTAATTACTATGATTCATTCGGAAAACCAAATACACATCTTTTAAATATGTTAGCGGAATATCTAGAAAAAGAAGCAGAATCTAAAGAAGTAAATACCTTTAATGTGAACACCTTTACCAAAACAAATGTAGGAAACTCTCCGAAACAAACCAATACATATGATTGCGGTGTATTTAGCTGTGTAATAGCTGAATATATTACCAGAAACCATCAGCTAGATTTCTCACAAAAAGACATGCCATATTTCCGACAGAAAATGATTTTAGAAATAGCTAAAGGAAAATTAATAACTTAAACTAACAAAACCATTTACGACAAACCCCTTAACTAATCACAAATCCATTCTAAATTACAGACCTCTTATCGACAATTCAAGAAACATCCGATTCTGAAATTCTTAACCATATTCATAACTCTCCTAATACTACCAACAATTCTGGCAGAAATAACAATAGAAAGTATACACACCGAAACCGGAATCATCTTAATAAAAAAGGATCCAGTAAGACTAATCCGAGACTATCGAAGAATCTACCATAGGATCAGTAGCGTACGCAGGATTTTGATAAGGGGGGGTTCATTTTTGAAGTCTTGACTAGGTAGGTTTGCTAGTGCTTCGGTGTAGATATTAAGATATCATTATGTAGTCATACTTTTCCACCCGTCAAAGTTGGAGTCCTCCAAAAATAATTCCGGCAGACTTTAGCCCGATTGCATGTCTGGTTTCATTTACTTGAATCATTCATGATATTTTCATTCAAATTATAAAATTATGCGCTTGACGTGTGAAAGAGTCTACACTGTATTTGTAGACTTCCTTGGAGCCGTAAAGTGTATATGTATGTTTGCAAGTACATATATTGAAACGCCTTCAATACCTACAGGCCAAAAAAGAAAGCAACTAATGAAGTAAATGCCGTGGGAAAGGGAAACTGTCATTAAGCACAGACAGAGTACTATCGTAATCAGGGCTGGCTATGCTTGATTGCAGCCCATGCAGGGAAGCAACTCTGCGCTCTCAAGTAAATTTGTCGTCATTTCCACGTAACCCATGAGGTAGACTTTTTGTACGCGTTTTTTTTTTAATGAGGTGTCCCCAATAGGCCTAATCCTCAGATTACAAATCATGTGACAAAATAAAAACAATCCATTTTTTAAGGGGTCCTGATCAAAGATAGAAAGTAACATTCAAAAATATAACTGTTGCTACTAAAATATAGGTGCGAATAAAATAAATTACACTTTTCTGGAATTTTACTTCGAAAACTTTCAATCAGGTGAACATATTCTAATGTTCCTACCAACTCTTTATCTATATATAAAATTGCTAGGCTTCATACAATAAGTAAAAGATAACGGCACACACGGATCCAATTTGTGCAAATTATGCCCGTTTCACCCCTAGGTGAGATCTCTAAAGCACCATAGGCCGTAAATCAGGCCCATATGGGTTTTACTGTGGAATAGATGAAAGATCTAATTGCGTAGAGTTACTGAATCTCACTCAACTCCCACATTCCAGAGTGTCTCGGCGAATAATTGTAAAAGTGGGTGACTTAGTGGTTGACGCTAGGTAAAGGCTCCTTGTCGACAAATAGTTTTCGGGAATGAGATTTGATGCCGCACTATCATTTCACTCAGCTGTGAATGAGAACCTGAATCAAATCAGGGTAATAATCACGGGTGAGCGTGTTCCTGACCACTTCACATCCTTGGTCAAGTAAATGAAATAACTCTAATATTGCCTGAAGGCCCAATTTTGGCGCTTGCGCCATCGATTATTATTTTTACCAACCTCTTCCCAGGCAATGACGAGGCTTTATGTAAATATTCTTGAGACATATAATTCATAACATTCGAATTTTCTAAATTTACGCGAAGTGATCAAAGTTTTAAAATGCCGATAATGATACAAACTAAGTATTCAAAACTCATCTAAAGTAACGGTGAGAAACAGTGTAAAATGGGATTTAAATTTTATGTCCAAGCATAAAACAGAACGCTACGCCGGATAAAATTATAGTAAAATATCTAAACGACGATTTTTTTTCATCAGCTCATTTAACACATCTTCCGTAGATGGAGTGAAATCTCTATGAATATTTAGAAATGCCAATCCATTTAACCGTTCATTGCTGCTGGAATTTCGCAAGTATGTTTTTAGTCGTCGTAATGTTTATTTATTTATTTATTTATTTCATCTTACAGACTAGAAGTCCAATTACAAGACAAAAAAAAAAAGAAAATAAAACAGAAGAAAGTTAATTAAATAAAATGCGCTTTAACTGTAGCTTAAAAGTATAAAGTGAGTGAGGAAACGGACCAAGCTGCAAATTATTATGATTACGGGGGAGCGGCAACATAGGTGAATGGTAAAAAGTTTCTGTCCTCGCATATGGAACTGCAAATGTGTTAGCAGATCTGGCGGGTCGTTCTGAAATACGATAACTTAAGCAGTCTCGCAGGTTAGAATTTAAATGACGGTGGTGAAGCCGAAACAGAAAACATTCATCTAAGAGGAGTCTACGGGAATTCAAAGTGGGAAGTTGAAGCATGGAAAGTCGCTCAGTATAAGGTATATAAGCAAAATTAAATTTAAACATAAGAAAACGAGTGAATTTGTGTTGAACAGATTCAAGGAGAGAGTCTAAATAAAGGAAATGTGGAGACCATACTTGCGAACAATATTCGAGAATGGGTCTAACGAGACTAGTATATAGGTTAGCAGAGGAGGAAATGTTAGAAAACAAATGGGAGTTTCTTAATACGAACCCAGAGACACGAGAAGCGCGAGCGGAGATTGCCGCAATGTGAAGCTCAAATTTAAGTCTCGGGTCGAAAATCACTCCCAGGTCTTTAATTTGACAAACAGCTACGAGTGGAAGATCATGTAACATATAAATATGATCTATTGGACAGGGTTTTAAGGTGAAGGACATTTTGTGACATTTCTGGACATTAAGAAAGAGAAAATTAGTATGACTCCAAGAATCGACTACGTCCAGATCCATCTGGAGAGCAATACAATCTTCTTCTGAGCGGACAACTCTGTAAATTTTTAAGTCATCAGCATACAGAAGACACTGAGATCCTAGGACAGAGGGGAGATCATTAATGTATAGGAGGAAGAGAAGAGGACCAAGGATAGATCCCTGAGGGACACCGGTGGTTGGAAAGAAAAGAGAGGAAAGTGCACCAGATAGACTAACACGGCATGAACGAAAACTAATGTATGACTCAAGCCAAGAGAGTACTGGACCAAACAGGCCAAAGTGTTCTAATTTTTGAAGTAGAACATTGTGGTTGACAGTGTCAAAAGCCTTACTGAAGTCAGTGTAGACTACGTCCACTTGGAGACGATTTTCGAGAGCCTTTGCGACAGTATGGGTAAGTTCAAGAAGGTTTGTGCTAGTTGATCGGCCTGGAAGAAAACCATGTTGAAACAGGGATAATTTACAAGAAAGAGCTTGGTAGAGTTTATTATAGACAATACGTTCAAGAAGTTTGGGAAGACATGAGAGTAACGAAATAGGACGGTAATTGCAAGCATTGGATGGGGAACCTGACTTATGTACTGGGAAAATGTTAGCAAGCTTCCAAAAATTAGGGAAGACACCCGAGGATAAACTAGCGTTAAAAATGTAAGAAAGTGGAAGGCATAATGAAGAGGATAAAGATTTGAAGAAAATATTAGGAAGCCCGTCTGGCCCAGGTCCTACGCTAGAGTCCAACGAATCAATCAACATTTGAATTTCAGTAGGGTTTGTGGAAATAAAATCGAGAAAAGGTGGAAAGTGAAAAGGAATAACAGTAGCAGTATGTTGGAGAGAGGAGAGAGGATAAATTGAGGAAAAAAAGGCTGCAAAAATTTCGCAAATTTGTTCGGGAGTCGAACCCTGTTCACCATTCCATGAAACAGTACTGGGAATTCTGGAGGAAGACTTGAGGGAATTGATATAGGACCAGAACGGCTTGGTTTGGTTTGAGTGTAGCGAATTTTCGATATTAACGAAATAATTACGCATAGCACTTTTCATTGCCGATTTCGCGGAAGCACGGAGTCTAGAAAAAGCAGTATAATTTTCAGGAGTTCTGCTAGATTTAAAGAGACGATAGGCTCGATCTTTCAATCTGAGGATAGCTAAAACATCCCGGGTCATCCAGGGAGGATCGCTGGCCGTAGAACGACTAAGGTAAGGAGTGAAGCGCGAGATAAGGTCATGGATAAGTGAGTAGAATTTAGAGAGCGCATCTTCACAACCTAGATTAAGAAAAAAAGAAGACCAGTTTACCGAACAGAGTTCATCCGACATAGCAACATAATTCGCT
Source organism: Oxycera nigricornis (assembly GCA_963942545.1). Taxonomy (NCBI): domain Eukaryota; kingdom Metazoa; phylum Arthropoda; class Insecta; order Diptera; family Stratiomyidae; genus Oxycera; species Oxycera nigricornis. Next base: position 9,960,977 of record OZ012664.1, read on the forward strand.
TTCCAAAAATTGAATCTAAATTGCTTGCGAGCTTTTTGAGGTTTAGGGAGGCCCAAGGAAAGATCCAACAAAACAGGTGGATGATGAGGATCAGGAGGAACATAAAAATGAGGTGCAGGCATTAGAGACAGACTATCATGATCTGTGTTTGACAAGACAAGATCAAGAAGCCGGCCGTTGGAGTTCAGGACATAATTGAATTGAGAACAGGAGGTAAGTGATAAAAAGTTTGAGATAAGGTTGGATTGTCTATTACAAGAGATAACATGAATGTTAGGGGAAAATTGCCAATCAAGAGAAGGAAGGTTAAAGTCCCCACAGATAATAACACGAGAGGAAGGATTGATAGATAGACAAAATGAGAAGAGAGAGGAAAAGAAAGACTCATACAGCTCGATCGGAGAGTTGCATGGAACATAAGTAGAAGAAATGTATACGGGGGCAGATGCAGAAACATGAACTTTGACGAGCAAACTTTCGATGGGCGAGGGAGGGTGAAATTCTTCACAGAGAGAACTGGGAAGGGAAATCTTAACAGCTATAAAGACTCCACCACCGTCTGATTTATTTGAGAGATTGCGATCGCGATCTTTTCGGTAAACGTTATAATTTTGTAACAATTCAGAATTATGGATGCCGGAATGCAGCCAAGTCTCAGTTACACAGATAATGGAATCTTTGCATAATAAGCACGAAAAATTGAATTCTTGCAACTTAGTTCGTAAGCCTCGTACATTCTGATAATAAATGCTAATAGAATTGTTAGAGTCGTAAGAAACTAGACTTGCAGGTTTAGATGCGCCGTGTTGGGAAAATTTTTCCTTTTCCGCGGTGCGAAGCGTTTGATGAGAGCACCAACAGGCCAAAGTTTAGTGTCCAGGACAGCAGTAGACTCAGCTGGGACGATCAGTTTAAAGGAAGCAATTAGACGATGTGGAAGATTATCTTTCGTAAGCCTTCGACACTCAAGAATGGGACAGGAGGAACCAAGTTTTCGTTTAAGGTGGCTCACTACCATGTCCGTCGATGTGTTGTATGCAAGTCGTGAGATAAAGACTTGCAGAGGTGGAGCAACAGCACGAAGATCTTCCTCCACAGGCAAGTCAGTCAGAGGAAGATTAGCAGCAGATGTTGGCAGAAGTTCGTTGCAACTGTAGAAATAACCTTGGGTACAGCTCCTCTGGATCGGTTAGCAGAAGATGAAACTAAGATTTCACTGTCCACAGAAACTTCTAGGGTTTTTGTGGAGTTAATTCCTGCTGTGGGGAGGTTAGTTACAACTGCTTTTGAGGCCTCACCATTAGGTACTGCTTCACTGATTGAGAGGACAGAGGGAGAAATTAGGAGACCATTTTCAACAGAATTCGATGCAGTAGACGATTGTTCCATCACTGAAGTACAGGAGACAGTATTGTTTGATTTAGGAGATACTCCGCGGCACAAAGGAGAGGAGTGTACACCAGTAGATACAGTTGATGTTGAAAATGATCGTTCGTTTATACACGTAGATACTGGGAGAACAGCCAATATTTCTAGCAATTTCGATATATTCGGCATAATGTTTGAATTACACATGCTTAACCCATCTATGGCCGTTTTTGGGCGGTTTACTATTTCAAGGTGCCCTATCTTTCTGTACCACAGAGTCAACTCAGCATTCAATTCTTCTTCACAGCCATGTAAATCACTAGCGTAGTAATTTGTCAGATATGTGAAAGCGATGAAGTGAGATGATGAAAGATCATTAGTAGTAGGTAAAAGACACTGAAACCCTTTTAGAATATCTTTATGTTTTAAAAATCTTTCATTCAATTGCCCCAAAAAAGTATCCAAAAATGGAATAAATGTGGATACACGGAAATACTTTTCCGGTGTGATTAATGGAAAATTTACATTTACTCGATTTTGCTGGCGACCTGCTAAACGAGGTATTTGAATAGAGATTTCATATTTATTCAATACTTCAAAAGCGGAAGTGAATATTTTGGAAAACTCGCTGTCAACATTATCCCGGATTGACTGCATTTCACCGCATATATCCTCAGCGAGGTTTACAGCTTCAACAAGATCAATAGCAGAGTTTTGTAAAAATTTGCACAAAGGGGTACTTAATGAGAATAATCTCCGAACACAAAACAAAGTTACTACAAATTGGCAATCAGTCAAAGCACACAAAAGTGAATTGGCATGCGATGATGAATCTGTGTCTCTCCATTCTGATATCACGTGCAAAGCTTCTATGATAGAATCAAATAATTCCACCACCGCAGATACAGACTCATGTCTTTCTATCCAACGTGTTGCACAAAGTTTAACAAGCTTCTCGCGCCGCGAACCTGTACTTACGTCGTTATTTATAGCCGTTTTTAAAGCCAACTGCCTTTTACGGGTATTAAAAAACTCATAGAGATGTGCTATTGTCCCCATGCAATTTCTAATAGCTGAAACTTCACAGGCACTGGATACAACTAAATTTAGGCTGTGGGCGGCACAGTGAACATAGAGAGCTGTTGGGATATTTTCTTTGATATGAGCTTGCACTCGTTTTCTTTTCCCAGACATTGACGCAGCTCCATCATACCCTTGACCGCGAATTTTACTTATATCTATATTTAAAGATCGTAGTTTGCTTAAAATAGCAGTCGCGATGCATTTTCCGGTCATTTCTGTTAATGGAACGAACTGCAGGAAATTTTCCTTCACTTTACAAGAACTTCTGTCAACGTAACGAACACACAATGATAATTGCTCAACGGAAGCTATATCTGATGTCTCATCGACAAGAATAGAAAAGTAATTGGCGGCATTTAATTCGTTTGCAAGATTATTTACAATGAGAGTATTGCAAGCCTCAATGATCTCATTTTGTACCTTCGGGCTTGTGTACTGTGCATTTCGAGCGCTGCTAGCCAACATGTTCTTCAACGAAATATCGGTCCTGCAACTTTTGAGATACTGGTACTATCCCTTATATCGATATACATCGTCTGGGAAGTACTATTTAAATGAACAAGCTTTCAGGAAATAAATTGCACACGGACAGTGCAAGCAATGAATTATGGAGTAAAGATTTTTTGGAGGAAACGGAGGTGGTTTTAGTCGGTAGAAATCCGACATGCCGAGAAGCAGGAGCAACTCGGTATCTTTTGAAGATTTCCATCTCCCAACGACGAAAAAAAAACGTAGAAGTGCTCTAAAATTTCCATCATTTTCTGTTGGTTCTTCTTCGACTTCTATTCGTCCTTCATCTCGGTGACCACGCAATGCGACATTTTGTTCACCACAAAAAAGAATAGTTTCTATGATGGGCGCAATTTTTTTTCTATTTTCTAGTTTTTGTTGCGTAGTTACAGTATCTACTTGCACACCGATCGATATTTTTTTACCAGAAGAAATTTCATACAAACTGGATGCTATGTTTAAACTTTTCTTATGATATAAACACTTCTCGTGTGCCGAGAATCGCTCAACAGAATCCTTCCAGTTTTCAAAAGAAACCCTACACAGTTGACCTAGTGATTGGTTACCTGACCCTGCACCATTAATTGGACCAAAAAGGACACAAAACTTACAAAAACTGCCACCCTTTAGCTGAGAATACGCCAGCCAAGTCCAACGATGAAACCATTGAAATTGGAATCGCAAATTCCTTTTTCCTTTTACGGGGAAAACGAAACTTGGGCTCGGTTGCCAAAGATTGTCTAGAATACACAGTTTTTCTTCATTGGATATCACTTTGCCAATATGCAATCCTATATCATATGGATGCGGCTTGTCTAAAGTTTCCGATGTCGATTGTGAAACCAAAATATTATCGGCACGCATCACTGGCATTAATGCCGGTTCAGGAAAAAAATTTAGAGCCGGTGGGAAGAATACTCACTGTTTTTTCACTAGTATCACAACGCGGCTTTTTATTGAAAAAATTCAAAATCGAACTTTTCGGTATTAATTGCCACGATTTTCAGTAAATCAATCAAGTTTCCTACTTTATTGACGAATGAATGTGCGCCACAAGCTAGCTTGCTACATAAGTTTACTACCATTTGTGCGAACGACGCTTAAAGCAAATTGGAAAAATGAAAAACTGTTGTTCGTTTTGTTCCGTTTCGCTATCGGCTTCTAATGTTTTCAAAACTTTGGAAAAACGATATAGTATTGGACGTTCGTGGAAATTTTCGAATTCCACAAGTGGAGAAAGCAATAACCCTGAAACAGAAGAGCAGTGTGTAATCTAAGTGGTTACACAATGTTCTGATTTATTTCAATGGAATAATTCATAAATACAGTACATATTTTCTAGTTACAATAATATTTAGAGTTCATATATTCTAGTTACAGTAAAGAAAACTTGCATGTGTAATGCAAATATGCGAGAAAGGGGGGGGGGGGTTGACCCGTGAACCCCCCCCCCCTTGGGTACGCCACTGCATAGGATAGATCTAAAACAATACGAAAAAGCCTTAGAAAAAATTACTAAAGATATAGACCCAGACTCATATACTTTAGAAACTATAAAAACAATAAAAGGAGAATTGAAACTATTACATTTTGACGAAGAAAAAGCTAAAGACATTTCAATGAATATCAGTAAACCAAAACAAAGAAAACATAAAAAGAGAACGATTTCAAAACACAGAAATACGATTTGTAACCCAAAATCAGGAAACATTTATGAGCAAGTAAAAATATGAAAAAATTCTACTAAACGAGAAAAAGGATTTATACCGTCAAATAGACACAGAAGAGGATTAATCAATCCCATAGGTAACGTATACAAATGGCTATTTGGACTTATGGACAACGAAGACCACGAAGAAATAATGGAACACTTAACACATCGACACTAATAATCATGCATTAATAGAATCTATGAATAAACAAATCCTAATTAACAATGCTTTTCAAAATAACCTTTACAAAATAATACTTAACATAAATCAACCTAATACATTATATAACCAACTAGCGACTGATTTAAGTAACACTACTAGACAAATAAATAAAATACTAACAACTATCCAATTAAACCATAATCTTGATCTGTTAAAAGACGAGCTAGAAAAAATAATTGACAACGTAAACTCCGCGAAAAGAGGTATTATGACAAGATCCATTCTCACATACGACGAAATCGATTCCCACAACCTATCCATTGATGAACTCAAGGAAGTTACAATAAGTGTATTAATCAAAGAAGGAACAATAACTTTTATCATCAATATACCTATTTTAACCGCACCCTTACTATCATATTATGTAAAACAGATACCAAACATAATTTCAGAAACGTTAAATATAAACATTAAGGAAACAGTTTTATATAATGGTCAATATTTCGAAATACAGAAACGAACAAAATTGTTAAAAAATAAATTATCTTGCCCTCATACCAATTGTATTATTAAAATAAGCAACGAAACAAAATAAGAAGAAGTAGAAAAAAGATTATTATTAATCATTAATATAAACGAAAGAATAAATCAAAATTGTGACGAAAATACATATAGACTAAAAAGAATATATATTATTAGATTCAGTAATTGTAAAATGGAAATTGAAAGAAAAGTATTTACCAACAATGTTAAGGAATTTCAACAAGTGTTAACACTAGAACCAATAAAAACCTTATCAGAATACAATTATAAACCACATTTGGAAGAATTACAATTAGAGAATATTAAAAACATAAAGAAAATTGATGAAATAAAATATGTAAATAAAAGAAATACTAAAGCCACCGGATCTATTTTTACACTTTCTATCATATTCATTTCAATACTTATATTATACCTTTATTGTAGAAATCGCCAAACTATCAAAATTCAAGTAAAAAATAATAAAAATAACGATATCGAAATGGCCAACATAAGTAACGTTGAGGACAACGATAAACATAAGGAGGGAGAAGTTACATATAACATAGGTAACAACATTACCACTAAATTCTCTAAAACTCTTTCGGAATAATATCAACAATACAATGTTGCACTTATCACATCAAAAGCACATCGTCAAAATTAATTAGATCCTTTGTACGCAAATTCAATATCATAATATTGCATCAACAATACAATGTTGCATTTATCGTATCAATTCAAATGCAGAGCGACAAAATTTAATTAAAATCTTTATAAACAAAAAGTGCAATATCAGCATCTCATATCCGCTGCTTAATATTGCACACTTAGCATATCGTCTTAACCTGGGAACCAAAAGATAAGATGAAGATCGCTTTGGCGAATCAAGTGTATAAATAGCAATGTAAGACACTCTAGAAGAGTTCAGTATTGTCCAGTATTTTTAAACGATAAGTTGTATCGAGTCGTGTTAAATAAAAGTATTAAAGAAAAGTTACATTCGTTTTCTTTCTAAGATTCCGCGTAAGGGAATTTTATATTTTTTTTAAAGTTTTGCATATTGTAAAACATAACTCACGCGGAGTGGAAAATTCCACCCGGACGAAACTACCGCAAGGGTCGAAGACCGTCGAGTGGAAAATTTAAAGGGGCTTTACAAGGTCCAAGAAGTACCGTTATTTTGTCCACTAAAATTTTTGGCAGCACGAAAATTGCTGCCAAATAAACACTAAATAATCACAAGTCCAACGAATTTACCGTTATTTCTGAAGGCAAATAAAAAGCAGCAAAGTTCAAAGAACTTCACTGCTTATATTCACACAACAAAAAGCCCGTCGTTGAAATCAAAAAATTGGAGCTCCGAAAAACGTGTCCTTCTGTGTTGACTGTTGAAAATCAAGTCGAATGAATAGGGACAGAATCTGTCTTGATGCTTAACGTGAAGGCCTGCCCAGATGGGGCTTTACTCCACGGTCTGCGGTCGGACAACGGGCAGCTACCAAGCGGCTGCCATCGCCCTCCCACCACCACATTGGGAGTACCAGTGTGCCTACTGAGTGCAGGCTCAGTGACCATACTGGTGGAAGCGAGGCCTACCTACTCCTCTGCCGATCTCACGGTCTCGGCACCGGGTTGCCTCGCAACTACACGCCGAACCCCCAATGATGCTGCAGAAGTCATCATGCCCGAAGGCATAAGGACTTCAAAGCGCATCAAAGTGAGCTCTACCCGCATATGGGTCTTAACCACAGCCACCACGTTCGAACCCCCCTATAAGGGGTCCTCACCGCGACCGGAGGGAGTTTTGCTTCCTGGGCCCCGGTCCTCGTGGTACAAGATTGACCCCTGGCAAGGCTTCGTGAGCGAGAGCCCCTCTCAAGTCCACTTCGGTTGTGTCCGACTGCAGACACTGGACCGATCACCAACCTCAGGTACGCGGGGACGGTACTCCCCGAAGGCTACACTGGAATCGCACACAGGCTTTCTACCAGTGTTGGTGCCCCAGCACCACCTCCCTGCGGCCCCAGCAACGGACCACCCACCGTTCATACGCTAGCAAGTCTGCTAGGCATAGTCGCCATGACTGAGCAACACCCTACAACGCAGTTAGGCGCTTACGGACAGCAAATACTTTGCGGGCGAATGCGTTCACACGTCTAAAACCGTCACCAACAAACAACAGGACATACAGATCATGCAGGTTTTGCACAGCAGGAATATGGGAGCCGCGCATGCTGAAGTACACCGGACAGTCGAATAATACGTGCTGCCAGTCTTCTTCCGCGGCGTTACATGAAGGACAAACACGTGTATCGGCAAGTGCCCTGCTGTGCAAAAACACGTTCATGCTGCCGTGCCCGGTTAGGAGGTATCCAAGTGACAGACTAAAGTCCATCCCATGGAGCTCCCGTGCAATCCGGACCTCCGGCAGCCAACAAAGCGTGACTCGGCCTTTTACAGAATCCCGCCACCGTACATCCCACTCAGACAGTACACAGTTGTCCAGCAGCTTACGCAAACCAGAGCGACTCAAAGACGGGCATCACCCTCCACCGAGAGTCCCCTCCGGACTCGGAACAGTAGGGACCAGCGCCTGATTTCCAGGTCCAAAGGGGGCGCCCCCATTAACACCTGCATAGCCTCGGTCGACACCGTACGACATACAGGTAGACACTCATACAGTGCTACCCTCTGGCAGCCCTCTACCACCTTCCTTCCGAATCCAGCAGAAGAAAGCTCAACAAAGACAGACGCACCATAGCACACACACGCAACAAACAATCCTTGGTAGGTTGCCTTGACAGCACGTCTACCAAGTCCCCACTCAGTGCGAAGAATTCGCCGGATCATCTCCACAACACTTGTCAGACGGGACTTGACGTATCTTAAGTGGGCAAGAAGTTTAGGCGTTCACCAACCATAATCCCGAGATACTTGACAGTTGTCGCGTACCTAAGGACACGCTCTTCGACCCGTACAGAAGGGGGCCTGCTGAGAGCAAGCTTCCCCTTCAGTAGCATGCAGCAAGTTTTGTCTGCGGATATGTCGACCCCGATTTTCTTGCCCCAATTGTGTACAACAGACATTAAGGAGGTTGCACGTGAATCGCCCTGAACACAAATCGTCAGCGTACGCACAAACAAAACACTCACGTTCAAGTGCCAGCAGAAGCTCGTTCTTCGCAAAGTTCCAAACGCATGGGCCGATGATCGAACCCTATGGACAACCCCTCACCACGTCGAGTTCCACATGTGTACCAATACCTTGGACGAAGGCTTTTCTATCTGAGAAATAGCTTTCCCATAGCGGCAACTCCAGACAATTTACAGAACGCAACATATTTAATACAGCAGACCAAGAAAGGTGGTCAAAAGCGCCCTTAAAATCAACAAAAACACCTAACACATATTTGAATCTACTGGATTTGGCGCAATCTTTGACCAACTGCCACGCATCCTCAGTCGAGAGTCGAGCACGGAAGCCAAACTGTCTCGAAGACATCCGGTCGGACATCAGGTCCTCCAGGCGCTGCACCATAACTCTCTCCAGCACCTTACCCAGGGCCGGCAAGAGTGATATACCCCTGTAGGACCTGGGGCTCGAAAAGTCTGTCGCGGATGCCTTCGGAAGGACAACGACCCGTGCCACCTTAAGGGCGGCAGGAAAATAGCCCTCATGCGCACACCTCTGGAAGAGGCATAACAAATGATCAGGGATGGCCCGCCAAATGGCCTTGCACATTTCGCCAGTCATCCCGTCAAAGCCAGACGTCTTTTTCGCCCGCAACCTGGCAACGCTCGAGTCTATTTCGGCGTGCAGGATCGGCGGAGTTTCCTCAACCGATCCGGCCCGGTGATAGCTAGGCAAACTCTCGCAAACTCTAGGAAAGAATTCCCTCAGAAGTGCGCGCATGCAGTCGCTCCATGTAGAACACAAGACACCATTTTCACGGATACAGGAGTTGTTCTACGCCCACGGCATGCCTTATAGGCTTTGCCCCATGGGTCTTCTGAACTCTTGCCGACAAAACGCTTCCAGTCCGCCTCTTTGGTCTCATAAAGGAGAGAGCGATATTCCCTGCACGCAGTGCGAAAGGCGACCTTAGCTTGGTCAAGGAAGTCTTCACGGCGAGCACGAGCACGCTGAAAGCTTCTTCTCAGCCGTCGTCCACCATTTGACGTGCTTGTGATTCGTCCTGCTAGTCCTTTTCAGCAAAACGTCATTAACACTTTCCATACAAGACAAAACAACATTTATTTGCTCGTCAGCTGACAGAGGCTCGAAAGCCGTTAGGGGGCAGCGCGAAGCAACCTCCCCGAACACCGCCTCGTAAACGCCCCAGTCACACTGCCGAGTATACCACGACTTGGTAACCGGGGGTACTGCAATCAGCAACCCGAGACAATCCAAACGAGATCAGAATCGGGTTGTGATCGCTGACGCCCCAATCTTCGATAACCCACTTCGGGTTGAGGGACAAGGCCGAGTCATTAACAAACGTAACATCAATGTCACTATTGCCCCTGGGGCCTGAAAACATATACAATTCAGACGGCAAATTGAGGGCATGCAAGCTTCGAGACAGGACAAAGGTTCTCAACTCAGTCCCACGGTGTATAGCACGATAACAAGACGTGCTCGCGGCAGTCTTGCTGTGCCACATCGGGGACTGAGCATTCGCATCCATACATATTAGGACGGGATGGTTGCCAACCAGCGGCAACACGCTGTCCAGGTACGACAAAAACGGGCCCAGGGGCTTGCTAAACATACAGTACACACTAACAACAAACAGTTACCCGAACGTCCCCGTAACATGCACACAAACACCGTGCTCCGTAACCATCACCGCCATGCAAACTACATCTACATCATTGATTACTACAGCAGCCATGGCAGTGCCGCTGGATGCAAACACTCGCATACCAGACGGGAGACCCCTTACGGTGCCTCTCACTGACCACGGCTCCTGCAGCAAAGAAATGGAAATGCGCTGTGAACACATTCGCTCGCCAAGGTCATGCATGACCGAAGCGTTTCCCCAACAATTGAGTTGAAGGATGTTCAACTCCATCTTAATGGCGGGCTAATGCACTGGCCAGACGTGCAGCGTATGACGGGCATGCGGTGGACCGCATGGTATGATCCGAAGGCTTCCCCACCGAGGCACAATTTCGGCAGCTTGGGGCATTCCTTCAACCTGCCGCATTGTGCCCGGTCTGTGAGCAGCGCCCACAGGTCTGCTCCTTTGCCCGGCAGGAAGCAACCATATGGTCGAACCCCAGGCAACGGAAGCAGGCCGGAACCGGCTCGTGTCTCCATACCCTATAGCTAAACCACTTCACGTAGATCCTTTGGGAGCCTATAATGGCGTCAATAAGACGCTCAGGTCCCTCAAGGATGACGTTGGAAGTGGCTTCGTCCCCAACACGAACCGGTCGCGACACGATCTTCACCTGCTTAACAAATGCGTCGTGGTCGCAGACACCTTCCAAATTGTTCGCGTGAATTTCGCGAAGTAGCTCGTCAGGTGCTATAAAACAGTGGACGCCGCTCACCACCACTTTCGGGAGGCGGTCCCTCGCCGAGACATCTAAATCGCTGTTCGCAAGTTCCTGCGTTTTAAGGACAGCCACCTCCCGCTCCTTGGCCGACAGGACCCTGATGGCCACTCCACCGGACTTCAGCACAGACACCCCATGAACTCTAACTCCCAACTTGGGTAGCAGCGAGTCCTTTACCCGGGCCTCCAGCGCACGTGGGCAAGCGTTCGGCTTCTTGCCACGAACCACCACCGACCAAGTCTCGATGGGCTTGGTTGAGACCCTATTCGGTGCGCTAGAGGCAGCAGTCGCAGCAGCAACATTAGCATATGTCGGCGCCGTGGCACCAACAACCCCTCTGCTGCGCAGCAAGTCAGCGACCTCCGCACGACCCTGAAGCCGCGCGTTTTTGGCCGCAAGTTTGGCTACTAGAGCCGAAAACTTCCCCATTTCTCCATTGACGGTGGCCATAAGCGAGGCGTCGTATGAATGCGCAGCCAACATCTCATTCATTTGCGCACTGAGTGCAGCTGCAGCCTCGCATCAGCGCTGATATTTTCTAACTCCCCGCTTACATTAGAAATACCTGGGCCGGGTACCAGTGCGGTGCCCAGCTTGTCCGTCTTCTTGACGGGTGGCTTCGGCTTCGGCTTCGGACGGCGCGTCCTACCAGCAGTCGATGCATCCGAAGTCATCCTGGTTTCATCACCTCCGGATGTCGTCATCGCCTCTTTGCTGGATTTTTCCGTAGCAGACTTTGAGCGCAACTTGGCAGCCAAGTTCACTCTTGGAGGAATCATGTCCTCGTCCTCGCTGGAGCTCACCTCTGTTGTCGTGATACGCTTGCGCCGAGAAGGCGGCGAGTGAGTGAATAGGGACAGAAATGTACCTGTGTTTTACTTGGAGGCCTACCTAGAGGGGATTTAACTCCACGGTCCACGATTGGACAACGGGCAACTACAATGCGGCTGCCAACGCCCTCCCACCACCACCTGGGAGTACCAGTTCGCCTAATGAGTGCAGGCTCAATGACCTTACTGGTGAAAGCGAGGCCTACCTAATCCTCTGCCGATCTCTCGGTCTCGGCACCGGGTTGCCTCGCAACTACACGCCGAACCCCCAATGATGCTGCAGAAGTCATCATGCCCGAATGCATAAGGACTTCAAAGCGCATCAAAGTGAGCTCTACCCGCATATGGGTCCTAACCACAGCCACCACGTTCGCACCCCCTAAAGGGGGTCCTCACCGCGACCGGAGAGAGGCTTTCCTCCATGGACCCCGGTCCCCGTGGTACCAGATTGACCCCTGGTAAGGCTTCGTGGACTTGAGCCCCTCCCAAGCCCACTTCGGTTGTGTCCGACTGCAGACACTGGACCGATCCTCAACCTAAGGTACGCGCGGACGGCACTCCGCGAAGGCTGCGCTGCAATCGTCCGAGGACTTTGGCCAACGCTGGTGCCCCTGCACCACCTCCTTGCGTATATACCCCACATAGCACTACCATGCGGCAGGCCAAGCAGTCAAAGATGGGAATTAATCTGCAGTCTGCAGAAGTTGTCTACGCTGAGCAAAAACTTCGCGAGCATATGCGTTCAGACGAACAAAACCACCACCACATGTAATAAAATCATGCAAATCTTGAACAGCAGGAAGAACAATTCTACCGCGCATGCTGGAGTACACTGGACAGTCATATAGGACATGCTTCCAGTCTTCCTCAGCGGCCTGACATGCAGGACACACATGACTATCCACCAGATTCCTGCTGTGCAAGAGCACATTCAGACTGCCATGTCCCGTGAGAAGGTAGCCCAAGCTTAGACTAAAGTCCAGCCTAAGGCTCTCTCGTGCAATCCGAACATCTGGCAGCCACACAAACGTGACGCGGCCATTTACAGAGTTCCTCCACCTTTCATTCCACTCGAACATCACCCGATCATCCATCAGCTTACGAATCTGCGAACGATTAAGTGATGCAACATTTACATCATTCATCCAACTACAGTTATCCAATGGGAGACCACGCCGGATTCTGAAGGCCAGCGCCTTACGGCGGACTTCCAAATCCAGAGGTGGAACACCCATTAGGACCTGCATCGCCTCAGTAGAGACTGTACGACACACAGGCAAGCATGCGTAGAGCAGGATACGCTGGCATGCCAGCATAGCCTTCACGCCACTTACCAACCGCATGCAACCCTCAAACACAGATGACCCATACGTGGCACATGCAACAAAGAAGCCACTGTAGAGAATTTTAACTGCTCTACGTCCCAAACCCCACTCTTTCCTAAGAATACGTCTCAAGCACGCTACAACATTCAACAGCCTATCTTTCACACTCTTTAGATGGGGCAAAAAGTTAAGACGCTCACCAACTAATATTCCCAAGTATCTGACAGAAGTCACAAACCTGAGACATCCGCGGTCCAGCCGTATAACTGGCGGCCTGTTATGCGCAAGTATGCCCTTAAGGAGCATACAGCAGGTCTTCTCAACCGACAAATCGACGCCCACCTTCTTGCCCCAATCATTCACGCACACCATAATTCTAGTGGAAACACTCTCAAGAACACTACGGGAGTCCGCTTCAATACACAACAGTAGGTCGTCAGCATAAGCTGTTACAAAACATTCATTCTGAATCTCCAACAGCAGCTCATTCATCATCAGGTTCCAAATCAATGGACCTGCGATGGAGCCCTGAGGACAACCACGCTCAACATTCGTTTCAATAACATTCACACCCTCAACAAAGGCTCTCCTACTAGAGAAGTAGCTCCTCCAAAGGGGAAACTCAGGACAACCAAGATCACACAACAATTGCAAAATTTCCGACCAGCTCAAATGGTCAAAAGCGACCCGAAAATCAACAAAAATCCCTAACACATATTTAGAAGTAGAGGAAGCAACGCAGTTTTTAACTGAGTGCCAGGCGTCCTCAGTGGAGCACCCCGTACGGAAGCCATACTGCCTATCCGACATCCGTCCAGCCACAAGTTCCTCCAGCCGCTGGATCATCACTCTTTCCAGCACTTTACCAAGCGCTGGCAAGAGAGGGATGCCCCTTTATGCTCTAGGATCACTCATGTCTTTATCCGGAGACTTCAATAGTATGACAACTCTGGCAACCCTAAAGGCTTCCGGAAAGTAGCCATCCCTAACACACTTGTCAAACAGACTCAGTAGATAGTCTGGTGCAACCTGCCAGATGATTTTACACATCTCGCCTGTCATGCCATCCCATCCTGGCGTCTTTTTAGCCCGCAACCTAGCAATGCTAGAATCGATTTCATCAAACCGAATCTGTGGAACAGTTTCCACTGACTCAACTTGAGGCACGAGCTGCATTTCAGGCGTCGCCCTAGAGAAGAACTCGTTCAAAAGTGCGCGAGTGCACGTCTCCCTTGTAGTAAGCAAGTCGCCAGCGACTTTAAGACATGAGATCTCATGTCTACGGCTTCTACCTCGGCAAACCTGAGAGGCTTGTCCCCACGGATCATCAGCGCTTTCACTGACAAAACGCCTCAATCAGCTTCTTTCGTTTCGCTAAGTAGGGAACGATAGTCCCTAACGGAGCGACGAAAGTCTAACCTGAGCTGGTCAGCAGAGGGATCACATCGAAAACGCGCCCGTTGAAAGGCTCTTCTCAAGCGACGAACTTCACGTCGCTTAATAGTGAGGTCCCTAGTCCACCACTTGACATGCTTAGGGTTCACATGTCATGACCTTCTAAGCATATCATCATTCACACGTCTCATACATTCCAAGATCTTACACACCTGCTCATCAGCACTGGAGGCCTGGAAGTCTGCCAGCGGTATTCTACATAGAATATCACCAAACAAAGCTCCATAATTAGCCCAATTACACTGATGAGTACACCATTTATTCATTACAACACTCCTGTCCGAGACCACATCCCCATTTCGAATCATGAAGATCTCAATGGGATTATGGTCGCTGACACCCCAATCAGACACACTCCATCTAAAATTAAAAGACAAAGCCGCATCATTTACAATTGTGACATCAATATCACTACTACCCCTGGGACCATCAAACGTGTACAAAACAGATGGTTCATTCATAACATGCAAACGATTGACAAGGACGAGGTCACCAAGCTCCAGTCCACGCTGTACTGCTCGATGAGCAGACGTACCGGCCGCGGTCTTACTGTGCCACAGCGGGGACTGTGCGTTGGCATCCATACCTATGAATATAGGCCTACTGCCAACTAGCTGTAGGACTCGGTCAAGGTACGACAGAAAAGGACCCAGGGGTTTACTAAACACGCAATATACGCTCACTACAAACAATTCACCAAAACGACCCTACAAATGCACACAGACACCAAAGTTGTCAACAAGGACAGGCATGCACTGAACATACACATCGTTGACTACAACAGCAGCTCCTGTAGACCCACTGGCAGCGAACACTCGCATGCCGAGCGGTAGGCCCCTGACGGAGCCCTGAACTGACCAGGGCTCCTGCAATAGTGCAACGGAGACATGTTGCGAACACATATGCTCACCAAGATCATGCATCGCAGCAGCACTACCTCCACAGTTCAATTGCAGGATTTTAACTCTCATTAATGACGTGCCATGACTCTGGCCACATGTGCAGCGTATGTGGGGCATCCAACAGATTTTATGGAGTGAGCGGCTGGCAACCCGCGGAAGGCACAGTTCCTACCATTAGCGGCATTCTTGCAGGACGCAGCTCTATGACCCAACTGGGAGCATCGCGAACAAGTTTGCTCACGTGCTCCACAATCAGCAACCCTGTGATCATAGCTCAGACATCTATAGCACATCGGTACCGGATCCTGCCGCCAGATCCGGTAGCTGAACCACTTAACATAAAGTCGGTCCAGCTTCAACATATCTTCAATTATGTCCGCTGCGCCCTCAATGACAACATTTGAAGTTGCTTCAGCACCCTCCCGAACTGGCCTTGAAACAATACGGACTTCTGTTTTGAAGCGGGGCCAGCCTACAGATTTATACATATTATGGCTATGTATTTCCTCTAACAGTTCTTCCTCAGAGATACAACAATGAACATTTCTCAAGACAACACGCGGCTGCCGGTCCTTGATGGAAACATCCATTTCCAAATTTGTGAATTCCGCGCTATTAGCAACTTTATGCCTCTCCAGCTCGGAGGGCAGACGGATAGCCACATCACCAGATTTAAGAGGCATCACAGCGTGGACCCGAACGCCCAGCTTCGGTAATATCTCCTTCGTTACCTTGTCCGCAAGTTGCTTCGACGTACCTGCCTGCTTTTTAGACTTAACGACCACTGACCAAGTCTCCGCTGGTTTCCTCATGGGTGGCGCCAAGGCAGTTGCAACTTGCGGCTAGACTGCCGAGCTCGTAGCCGCGGGATTAAGCACGCTGGCGTACGTTGGCAGAGCCGTCGTATTGATAACTGAGACGTTCGCGGCCCCGTTTCGGTCCAGCGCGTCATGCGCCCTTGGAGTCGTTGGATCTTACCCTCCTGTCTTGCAATAATAATAGCGTACTCTGCGAGGACGACACCGATTTCAGCCATTAAGCGACTATCACCGGAGTGGCTAATGATAATCTCATCAATCCTCCACGGTAACACACTGATGGCTAATTCAGCATCGCCCTTCTTTGCAGGTACCTCAGGAACCTTAAAAGTAGCCAAACCTGGTGTTGCTACCGTTGATCCTATGGTCCTAGTGGCTTTCCGCTTGCCCCTCCTCTTACTGGGTGACCTTGAAGCTCCGGACATCGCAACATCTAAAGACTCCATCGAAGACCTCAACACACGTCGCTCGGAAATTTCACTGAGGGGTACGTCACTATC
Source organism: Oxycera nigricornis (assembly GCA_963942545.1). Lineage (NCBI taxonomy): Eukaryota > Metazoa > Arthropoda > Insecta > Diptera > Stratiomyidae > Oxycera > Oxycera nigricornis. The sequence continues at coordinate 9,977,731 of OZ012664.1, forward strand.
ACCAGAAGTCTCTTCTTGAGGCTTTTTCTTAGCCGGGGGCGAAGACACCTTATCGGCACCCTCCCCGGGGTTGGTCCTACGAGGCATTAACCTTGACAACGGAGCACTATTTCACAAAGATTGTCCCAAAAATCACAACACAAAAATTATCAAAAATTGGTAAATAAAAAGCCGGCTAAAACCGGCTATTTGTAACTATAGGGGCGCGGTGTCTCTAGTGTTAGAGACACCGCGCGAGTCCCGTTAGCTGACCAAAGGGCCAGCAAGGATCACGCGCGAGTACCGTTAACTTTTCGGCTAAATAAAAAGCCAGCAGAAGGCTGGCCAACAACAATACTGTAGCTAGCAGATGGCTGGCTACCAAAAACTTTACACGCACTCAGTGGAAAATTCCACCCGGGGAAACAACCGCAAAGGTCGAAGACCGACGAGTGGAAAAATTCAAGGGGCACCACACAAGGTCAAGAAAGTCCCGTTATCTTTTCCACTAAAAATTTTAGCAGCACGAAAATTGCTGCCAAATAAACACTAAAAATTACAAGTCCGGGGAATTTACCGTTATTCCTGCAGGCAAATAAAAAGCAGCAAAGTTCAAAGAACTTCACTGCTTATATTCACACACAAAAATCCCGAGCAAAACCAAGTTCAAAACCGTAAATCAAAAATCGAAACCGTAAGCAAGCAAAATCAATAACCGTAAAAAATAATCCAACACTATCGAAAAAATATGAAAAAACTTTAAACTCAAAAATCGCGGAGCTCTGAAAAAACACGTCCGATCGCGTCGACTGCTGAGTTCGAAGATGAAGGAATTTCGTTAATCCATTCATAATTAGATATATACAACTGCCTCATCCAGTTCACCCAATGCTCATACGGTTCCAATCCGTGCCGTTAACTGTGCGAGTCATCTTATTCAACCTCATCCAGTTCATGTGACTTCCCCAAAGATCTCTTGTCGTGAAAGACGAGAGAATCTTCGCAGGGAGCTCCATGGATTTAAAATAGTCAGCGGACCTGGACGACCAAATCGCCCTCCAGGAAATGGTGCACGATCAGAAGTTTATATTAGATGTTGGAACTCCGAATTTATCGGCAATTTTTGGTGTTAGATCGCTGATGTCTCTATATTTTCGGACTATTTTCTCATGTGCGTCGTCCAGGGAAGTTGCTCCGGTGACTATCTGATTGTCTATGACATGGACAATATTATCTTTGACCGCAAGGACGTCAGGCTTACGTAATCCAACGCTGGTCTGAAAACGATGTTCCACGCGAACTGCATACACTTTTTTCTTTCATGGCTGATTTCAGTGCTCTAGATACCGCATCATGTCTATTGACTCTGCCACCATCAGTACGGTGTCATTGCTGGATGATGTGGGCACTCGTTTCGGTGACCCAACATCCCGCTTGGCATCTTATATTTTTGTTAAGTCTCTTAATCTCTCTTGATGTTCGGATTGTAAAGGTTGAGCAGTTCACCCTGACATGATGGTATCAGACATAGTCCTTGCCAGGGATTGAGTGGCTCTCCACATCCACCCAAGTGCTAGATTTAGGTACTTTACCGCATTCCCGCAGCTGTTTGTTATTTGATGGAGTGATTTGGCTTACTAACGCTTTTGAGGCTCCAGTGACGGAAGCATGGTACCCTCCGAGTGCATGCTTTTTCTGACCATAGTAGTCGTCTTCGAATCAAGCATGAGTTAAAAGCTGCACTCGCTGCAGGACAAGTGAAATATTCGAGGGTTTTCAGTCTTTTATATATTAATAATGGTATGGTAGTCTCGAAAGTCGGTAGCCCCGGCCCTCCACCTTTTGCTGCTGTATGGAAATACCGTTTCGGTGTATCGTGAGAGCCTGAGCCACTTACGCACGCCAGAGTCCTAAGTTTCCCCAGGGTACGGACAGGACATGTTTGTAGTAGTATCGAGGTACTAAGTACGCTCGAAGAATCCTGAGGCGCTGTTGTGATTTAAGCGGGGCGGTCAATCTGGTCAGTTGTTCCTTTAAAGTTTTGTTCGGCTTAATGGTCCCGGTATTCCTAAAATCCACACTCAGGTACCGCCACTCATCGGGGGGTCTTTGTTGTCTAACTTGTTCGCCGTGTTTGCTTTTATTCCTTTGTCGGTTTGAAACGACAGGATTGCATCGTCGTCGATAGCGTTTCAAGGAATTTCGTTGACTTCAATGCCAATTTCCAATCGAAGGGCCTGGAAGACCTCATCCAGCGAAAGACAGAAAAAAATGGAAGAGGGGGCCTCCTTGACGCACTCTCCGCTTAACCTCTATCAGTTTCGAACGACCATCAGGCGTCTCAAGGACGGTTGTGCTGTTGGCATAGGTATTTTCAATATATTTAACGAAACCAGGCGGTAAACTATTTTTCTGAAAGGACTCCGGCGACGGCATAATGGCTAAGGCTGTTAAAGGCTTTAGGCTTTTAGGCCACATCGAACACTTCGGCTAACACCATGATATTATCGGTGCAGCCGTCATTTAGGCACCTTTGTCTCAAATCAACTAAATTGGCTTCCCTCAGACGGTTAGCATAAGTCTTATGGAGGTGCCTAACGATAAAACTGGCAACGCTTATAGGGCGGAAATCAGCTGGAGCCGTGCTTTCGTACTTTTTCGGAATAAATATTGTCCGACTGGTTAGGATCCTGGGTGAAAATAGTCCATGTACTAATATGATACTGAAAAATAATGCCCTTATGGTCGCCGGAACTTGGTTCCGTTGCTTTGCTGAAATGCCGTCAATATCAGGAGCAGAAGAGAACGCAATTTTAACGGCAACCGCTTCTTCGTACGTGATCGCATGCCAAATAAATTCCAGATCACTTCTCACGCCAGAATTCCTTTCATGATATGAAACGGCCTCTTGAGTCAGTACGGGCTTTCAATATCGACTCATAGACTCCTTTAAGGGTATCCGTACGTTCTCCTGAACACCGGCCAAGATTCTTTTCACTGCACGACCTAGACTTGTTTTGAACTGATACCGAATTTTGGCATACTCGCGGCGCCGTTGTCGTCTCCGCCATTTGCTGTTCGTGACTACAGGTTCCACATCACTTTCTTTGTTTTTAAGGCTTCGTTTTGGGGGAGACGATGGAGAGTAAAAGTTTATCAATCCACTCGGCAATCGCATCTAAAACTTCCTTCCAGCTCAGCAGACTAAGTCCGATTTGAGTTAGTGGGGCGTAACGTTCCAGACTTTGTTCGCTCCGGACATTGAAGGCTCGCCTTCGAATGGCCGAGGGCATATCATCGTAGATTGAACTCCACAAAGAACTAGTAGTGGTCGACTATCATTCGCAGGCGAATTCAAGAACCACTTACTCGCAGAATGAAAGGAGGGCGATGAGGCTGGGCTACTATCGCTCTCCGCGGGTGAAACAATGGGACTGGGCTCTGGATTGGCCCTTATATTGGGACATCAGCTTCAACCATATCTTCATATTCTTTATTGCGGCGCACACCCTTTATGAAATCAAGAGTACTTGCTCCGTCAGGACTGTACTCTAAAAGATATTGGTTAATAAACCTCACTCCAGCTACCGCGGCTACCGCTCCTTCCCTTGCCATCATTCTTAATTCTTCCTGTGACCGCGTTCTGTTAGTCCTCATCAATCTTATCTCAGCGTGTGTTGTTTTAATGTGGCCAACCTTCGTCTTGAATGTGGTTTGGCAATCCGTACAACGGATAATATTTGCTCCGATATTTTGTGACACAAGATTAGCGTTTATGGTGTGGTTTTTCCTGGGCCGTTCAGCGTTATGGTTAATTGACTCACTGGGGTTGACAGTGTTCACCTTTAAGTTGGACCGGAGTATCCGAAAGGGCGAAGTGACCCTCCTCTTTATTATAATTATTTCCTTCATATTCTGTAACAACTAGAAAAATTCGAACATTGGAGAGCAGGTAACACTCGCTACCCTAAGCATGGCCCAAAAACTCTCTCAAATTGAAATTTATCACAGCTCTAAGGCCGAAAGTAGGTACATGGCCATATGGTGAGGTTTAGAAGGCTAAACAAGACCTTAAGATAAATCGTATGGCTATGGGCTGAAGGTGCGACATATTACTCAGAGGTCTACCAGGAAAAGAATAGCTCCACTGGGTGACCTCCCCAAGCGGTTTTGTCCAGGACCAAGGAAGCGACAGCTTCCTCTAAAGCTCATCAGCAAAATACAAGTTCTACTGGGCGACTCCCACCACCACTTGGGACTACCAGTTTGGCTATTGAGTGCAGGCTCAGTGACCTTACTGGTGGAGGCGAGGCCCATCTAACACCTCTGCCGATCTCTCAGTCTCAGCACCGGGTTAGCACGTAACTCCACGCCGAGTCCTATGAGATGCCGCAAAAGTCTCCATGACCGGAAACATGACGACTTCAAGCGCACCTCTAAAGGCTCTACCTGCTGTAAAGGGTCCTGACAGCGGGCGAAGGTAGGATTAACCTCCCCGTGGAACCAGATTGACCCCTGGTAAGCCTTCGTGGACGTGAACCCCTCTCAAGACCACTTCGGATGTGTCCGACACTGGACCGATCACCATCATCAGGTACGCGGGGACGGCCCTCCCTGAAGGCGACACTGGTATCGAACAAGGTTTTCTGCAAGTGTTAGTGCCTTGCACCACCTTCTTGCGTATATGCCCCGGACAACACTACCGCGCCGTATGGTAGTGTTGTCCAGGACAAATGACCGATGAAAACTACGCAGTAGACGGCAGCAGGTGTCTGCGCAAGGCAAAAAACTCACGAGCATATGCATTCAACCTCACCAAACCATCACCACATACAAGAAAGGCATGCAAATCTTTCACAGCAGAAAAAAATTCTACCGTGCATGCTGGAGTATACCGGACTCTCGTGCAATCTGAAGCTTTGGCATTTACGAATCTCCTCCACCTCTCATTCCTCTTGAACATCACTCGATCATCATTCACGCACACCACATTTTAATTTAGTGGAGACACTCTCAAGAAAACTCCAGGAGTCAGCTTCAACACACAACAGTAGGTCATCAGCATACGCTGTAACAAAACACTCATCCTGAATTGAAAGCAGAAGGTCATTTATCATCAGGTTCCAAATAAATTGGCCTGCGATGGAGCCCCGCAGACAGCCACGCTCAACATTCACTTCAATTACATCGTTTATATCCTGAACGAAGGCTCCACTACAAAAGAAATAGCTTTTCCAGGGGGGAAAACTCAGGGCAACCAAGGCCAAATAACAGTCAATATTAACTGAATGCCAAGCATCTTCAGTGGAGCACCCCGTTCGGAGTCCATACTGCCTATCCGACTTCCCTCCAGCCACAAGTTCCTCCAGTCGCTTAATCATCACTCTTTTCAGCACTTTACCAAGCGCTGGTAAGAGGTAAATGCCTCTATATGCTCTGGGATCACTTCAAGAGTATGACAGCTCTCGCAACCCTAAAGGCTTCCAGCCATCCCTCACGCACTTGTCAAACAGACTCAGTAAATAGTTTGGTGCAACCTGCCAAATGCTTTTACATATCTCGCCTGTCATGCCATCCCAGCCTGGCGTCTTCTTAGCTCGCAGCCTAGTAATACTAGAATCGATTTTCTCAAACTAAACCTGTGGAGTATTTACCACTGGTTCTTCTTTAGGTACGAACTGCATATCAAGCTTCGCTCTAGGAAAGAACTCGTTTAAAAGTGCATGCCTCCCTTATAGTAAACAAGTCGCCAGCGACTTTAAGACATGAGATTTAATGTCTACGGCTTCTATCTCGGCAAACCTTGAAGCCTTGTATTCACGGATCATCAGCGCTTTCACTGACAAAACGCCTTCAATACGATTTTTCATTCCGCTAAGTAGGGAACGATAGTCCCTTACAGTGCGAAGAAAGTCTAACCTGAGCTGGTCAACAGAGTGATCACTTCGAAAACGTTCACGTTGAAAAGCTCTTCTCAAACGACGGACTTTACGTCTTTTGACTGTTAGATCTTTAGTTCACCATTTGACGTGCTTGGAGTTCACAGGGCGTGACCTACTAAACACATCATCATTCACACTTTTCATACATTCAATAATCTTACACACCTGCTCATCAGTGCTGGAGACCTGGAACTCTGCTAGCGGTATTCTACTTATGTCACCGAACAATGCACCATAGTTAGCTCAAATACACTGAGGAGTGCACCATCTTTCCGCTACAACATGTGTGTCAGAAAACACCTCCTCATTTCCGAGCATGGTGATCTCAATGGGATTATGGTCACTGACACCCCAGTCAGCCACATTCCACATAAAATTAAAGGACAGTGCCGGATCATTTACAAGGGTGACATCAATGTCGCTACAACCCCTGGGTTCATCAAACGTGTACAGGGCAGACGGTTCATTTAGAACATGCAAACGATTGACAAGGACAAGGTTATCAAGCTCCAGCCCACGCTGCACTGCACGTTTGGCAGACGTACTATCCGAAAGAAAAAAGCGACAAAGTTCAAAAACTTTCCCGCTTATAATTGCACTATTTAAACTCAAAATCGTAAATCAAGTCGAAATCAATAACCGTATTCTTAAAACACACCAAAATACCCAAAAATCGGCAAATTCGCAGAGCTCCAGGAAAACACAGCTGCTCTTGTCGGCTGCCGAAATCGGAGTGACGGACAGAATGTATATAGTCGTTGAACGTATAGGCCTACCCAGATGGATTTTCACTCCACGGTCGGACGTTCGCACCCCCTATAGGGGATCCTCACCGAGACCGGAGGGAGGTATACAGCCTCCCTGAGCCCCGGTCCCCGTGGTGCCAAATTGATTCCTGGTAAGGCTTCGTGGGCGAGAGCCCCGCTCAAGCCCACCTCGGTTGTGTCCAACTGCAGACACTCGACCGATCACCATCCTCAGGTACGCGGGGACGGCACTCCCGAAGGCTACACTGGAATCGCACCAGGCTTTCTACTTGTGTTGGTGCCCCTGCGCCACCTCCCTGCGGCCCCAATTAGAAGCTCTCTCCTTACGTGTGCTAGCACGTCAGCCAGGCATAATCGCGGAGATGGGCAACATCCTACAACTCCGTCAGGTGCTTGCGGACAGCAAACGCTTCGCGAGCGAACGCGTTCACTCTACATCAACAACAAACCATGAAAATCACACAAATTTTGCACAGCAGGGATATCGGTACCGCGCATGCTGGAATACGCCGGACAGTCGAACAAAACGTGCTGCTCCGCGGCATGACATGCAAGACAAACACGAGTATTGGCACGTGCAATGCTATGCAAAAACACATTCATGCTGCCGTGCCCTGTTATGAGGTACCCAAGTGACAGAGAAAAGTCCATCCCAAGGAGTTCCCGTGCAATTTGGACCTCCGCCAGACAACAAAACGTCACTCGTCCTTTTACAGAGCTCCATCACTGTGGGTCCCACTCAGACAATACACATTCGTGCAGCAGCGTGCGCATACCGGAACGACTCATAGACGAAACATTCATACCCCAGAGCCATTCGTCACCCTCAAGCGGGAGTCCCCTGCGGACTCGGAAAAGCAGCGACCTGCGCCTGATTTCCAGGTCCCCATTAAAAGTTTGCCTCAATCGAGACCGTGCGGTACACCGGCATAACCGTACAATGCCCCCTCTGGCAGCCATCCATCGACTTTCTTCCGAACCCAGCGGAAGCACGCTCTACAAAGCCAGACGACCCATAACACACACACATGCAGCAAACAATCCTTGGTAGATTGCCTTGACAGCACGCCTACTAAGCCCCCATTCCGTACGAAGAATCCGCCGGATCATTCCTACAACCCTTGAGAGACGGGACTTCACATATCGCAAATCGGGCAAGAAGTTAAGGCGTTCGCCTACCAGTATCCTGAGGTACTTGACGGATGTCGCGTACCACGGGAGCCGCCCTTCGACACGAGCAATGGGGTGCCTGCTGATGGCATGAATTATGTTAAAGAAAAGACTTGTTCTTCTTCTTCACTTTTTTTAATTTAATATAGTATCAATGGTCTTAGATACTTACGTCTAGAAATACAAGGATAGACTGGTGAACACATTTCTTAGTAACTCATCTTACACTTTATCTTAAATCGACATACGCCAGGTATAGGCATCAAGAAGCCGAGTCACTTCCATGTAATAGCAAGGACATGGCCCTTGCGTTTATGGTTATTACCATTGCTCGACTTTCATTTTCGTTTTCGACTATCCTGTTAACTACTCCCCTCATAAAGCAAAGTCGTCTCGGCTTTGAGTATATTGATCGTTGATAGTCGATGCATTGCAAATCGGTGATTCATTGTGATAACATAGAAGGCCTTTTCTTTGATGATGGAGAATTTTTGTTTATTTCGTTGTCAGCGAGCAGTTTTTTTATACTGTCCTACTAACTGAACAATCGCCACCTTTGCTGTTTATATGGGAAATGTTTTGTTTTTCTTTTCAATTTTTCGAGTTTGGTTTTAGGTTTAAGCAGGACGCATTTTTTTATTATAAACACTGTGACGTGAATTTAAACATACATAATAACATAGGGAATATTATTGTTTGATTGACATCTAAATTTATTAATTATGACATATTTAAGAACTAATAAAATCAAGACGACAAAATTAACCAAATAGACGGCTTAGTATAAAGATTAATTATTTTTATGATTTTTAAAAAAAAATATTACAGCAGTGAGGGACAGTTTCATGAATGATTCTATCGTATATTGTCCTTATGGATTTTCTTTCCATCTACAAGAACCGTCGTACCTAAATTTTCATGAACAATTTTCTTAAAGTAAATAGGAGTGAATTTATTACCCTTACGCTTATCAAGTTTAATATATATTTTTTGCCATGGGAAAAAGTAGGGTTTCGATTGTTTTAATGTAATTAGTGAAAGAGATTTCGCTTTGCATGCATGTATTGCTTGAAGAATTATTTGGTTTGATTGTCAGATGCTGCATATACTGTCTGAAAAGAGAATCAGCTACGCTATTTTGAGCCCCAGGTTTATAATGGAAAATTGGAGGGAATTCTTCAATAAAACTTTTCCAACGCTTTAATTTAGTGTTTGGATTACGATCAGAAATAGAAAGCGTTAGAGGTTGATGATCAGTAAAAATATGAAGGTTGCTCAGTCCATATAGATAGTTTCTTAAGGTCTGGAGTGCCCAAACAATGGCAAGCATTTCACGCTCATTAGCACCGTAATTAATTTCCATTTTCGACAAGGTTCGTGAAATAAACGTTTTCGGTTTGCCTCCTTGCGATAGAACTGCACCTAATGCTGTCGAAGATGCGTCTGTTGTAAGCTCAAACGCCTTTGAAAAGTCTGGGAATAGAAGTGTAACGTTTTCTGAAACAAATTTCTGCTTAAGCTTATCAAACGCTTTTTTGCCTCTGGTGATAAAGTAATTTTTTTACTTTCAGACTGGTTTGCGTTTATGTGACCATTTTCGCCTTGTTATAATGTGCTAAGAGGTTTAGCTATTTTTGCATAATCCCTTATAAACCGCCGATAGTAACTTGATAAACCTAAGAATGATCGCAGCGAACGCAGACTCGAAGGCTGAGGAAGACCGAACGATTACGGTCGAAAATCGATTACGAATCCAAATAAAGATACACAAAATTAAGCGGAAGTTTTTCTTTTACAAAAACACAACACTTAGTATTTTTTGAAAATGAAATCAATGACTAATAATGAATCCTAAATTGTTTGTTTTGTTTTAAAGAATTTCGATTTTTCTGCAGCGATTCTCATTTTGCCATTCAAGAGTTTTGATATTACGAGTTCTATGTCCTGGAGATGTTTTTCTGCAGAAGGCGAAAATATAATGACGCCATCTATGTAAACATGAGATCGTATTCCTATATCTTCTCGTAATATATCATATATTTTGCTCGTTGAAATATACTAGCTCCATTTTTTAGACCAAATGGTAAACGACAAAATTAATATTTTCCGTTGTTAATAGAAAAGGCTGTGTTTCCCCTATCTTTTTCTGTAAAAAAAATTGATGAAAGCCCGATTTCAAATCAATCGTTGTGAAATATTTAGACTTCCCTAAATTTGCTAGAATACTTGAGGTATCTGCAATGCGATATCGATCTGCCACAGTTTTCCAGTAAGCTTCGTGAAATCTATAACAAGTCTTAATTTTGGATGTCCTAGCTCATCTACACCTATTTTATTTGCCACCCGTATAGGGTTGTTGTAGGGTGACTCATTTGAATTATGCCATTTTGCAGCATTGGCTGGATTTTGTCATTAAAAAAAATTTGTTTGCCGAAATTGGATGCGGATAGCTTCTGGAGTAGATGGGTTGGTTGTCGCTTGTCCTGATAGTTGCTACAACGTTGGTATTGTATGGTAACATTAAATTTGGGTCGGCGAAAGCTGTTAAATTTTGGCTGATCATATTTTTAAACTGATTCCTAACCGATTCAAAAATTTCTTGATAATTTATTATTAAATTGTTAACTTCCAAGCATGGCAAAAATAAAAGTGGTTCAATCCTATCTTTGTACAAGATTTCGTTTGAGTCAGTATTTATGGAAGCGTCAATATCTTTTAGGAAATCATAGCCTATGATTGCATCAACCTTCTTAATATTAGGAAGAATAAAAAAATCAACAAGTCTATCAAAAAATCTAATGAAACATTTTTCAGATATAATGTTGGATCCATTCATAGATGAAACTAAAAATTTATTCTCAACAAGTCGAATGCGTTTCAAAAAGGAAAATTTTTCATATAGTTTTTCGCAGTTTCGCAGTGTCAATTAAAATTTTTAATTTCAGTCCATTATATGCTTTTTTTTCGATGTATGGCAGCCGAGAACTTGCTCCTAAACAATAAAATTGGTCTCCTTCAAATATTTGCTCATCACAGCCAGTATCTGCTATAAATTGCTTATCTATTCTGGATGTGGAAGCGTGATTGACGCGTTGGGCATTGCAGGAGCTCATATTTTCATTTCCTTTTTGCGCTCTAATTTGTTGCGATACTGCTTGAGGTTTTGAGTTATGCGTAGGAATATGATTTAGGTTATTTCAACGTAATTTTGAATAATTTTGTGAAGAAGATTGTGCACGGAAGACATTAGTTGGATTTCGTCTAAGTCTTGAGAAAGATGGATCTATATCCATAGGTTCTTGTGCAGATTGCGTTTGCCTTTGATTGAGACTCTTGTTTGATAAAATTTGATAGTAAGGATTTTTCTTCCGAATTAAAGGATTAGGATTACCTCTTTTAGCAAATGCGCTAGCGAATTCAGACCTTTGGTGATTCATTTCCAACTCTTGAGCTAAACCTAAGGCAGATGGAAGGTCTCATGGCCGACTGGAGAGTAATATATTGCATATTGGTGGTCTTAAACCCGAAACGAATAATCGCGAAGCATCATTTCTATATCTGCCGTTAATAATGTGTCATGCTTCCCTGTCATTTCGAAACTCCATAATATATTTATTCGTCATTAAAATCAATTGTTTTTCTATAGTGTCATAGTACTGTATCATAGAAAGTTTTCCCTGTTGCAATGTAGACAATTCTTGTTCTAATAGGTGAAGAAGTCTTCTGTCCGAATATGTATGATCAAGCCGAGCTATGATTGCTTCGAAATTCATAGGGGTGCTAAAAGAAGAAAGAACGGTGTCTGCTGCGTCTGCAATTTTATTGCGAATTATGGCAACCGCTTGGTAGTATCGGTTGGATTCAATATATCGCTCAAAGAGTTTCATTTCAGCTTGCGAAGCTTGTCTCCAAGAAGGATATTTGACTGCAGATTCAGAAAATTCTGGAACAGATTTCTCGACATCAAGACTGATGTCACATTTGATGCTCTCATCGATTTGAATATCTTCAAACGTTTTTATTGCAGAAGGAACAATCGTTTTATCCGATTTCCTTGCTCTATAATATGAGCACGTTTTTATTGCAGAAGGAACAATCGTTTTATCCGATTTCCTTGCTCTATAATATGAGCTTGCAGTTCTTGTTTTGTTTGTGCTACTGCAGCATTACTTTCAGATGTCACATTAACAATAAGTTCACTCATTTCTTATTTGAGCTGCACTACTATTTGAGACATGACTCTAGTCACTAGCTCAGTGATTGCTTCTGCAGTGAGAGACATTGTCGTAAATATCAGAAATCGCTTATATTTTGTCGTCTACTTGATTTTACAACGAACTTATAAAAATGCGTCTTGGAACTTACGTGAAAATTCCCTTTTTTGCAAACAAAATTATTTTTTACACACTGCCGCCTAACACTTAGAGTTTATAAGTTTTTCGTCACAGGTATAGTCATTTAATTTTTTTTATAAACCTCATGCTTTACTAAAAATTGTACTGTCACGAGTACCTCTGAGTCTAGCTCTTTCGATAACACATACTTTATTGTAAGGACATTAATTTCGCGTGTGTTCTATTAAACCGAAAACGTATATCTTATCGCAAAGGTATTGATTTCGCGTTTCCGTTGAGTTGGGCGCCAGTTATGTTAAAGAAAAGACTTGTTCTTATTCTTAACGTTTTTAATTTAATGTAGAATCTATGGTCCTATATACTTACGTCTAGGAATACAAGGAAAGACTCGTGAACACATTTATTAAAAACTAATCTTGCACTCTATCTTAAATCGACATACGTCAGGTATAGGCACCAAGCAGCCTTGGACGAAGGCTCTTCTGTCTGAGATTTAGCTTTCCCATAGCGGCAGTACAGGACAGTTTACAAAACGCACGGTGGTCGAAAGTGCCACAAAAATCAATAAAAACACCCAACACTTACTTGAAACTACTTAATTTTGCGCCGTCGTGGACCGACTGCAACGGATCCTCCGTCAAGCGCCCAGTACGGAAGCCAATTTGCCGGCCATCCCGTCGGGCATAAGGCACTCCAGGCGCTGCACCATAACTCTTTCCAGCACCTTACCAATGTTTTGTCAGTCGGAGCACTATCGCCGTATACTTCTACGAGCGTTCGATGCGCTTCGGCGGCACTTTTCTTCGAATGAAACAAAAAAATCAACACTTCCCGCAAATGTTGCTTATTGACTTCAAAACCTGACATTTTTAATGCAGTGCTGATCAGGCTATATCAAGCAAGCGAAAGAGTTGTACAGTGAAAATTCTTAACAAATATAAAACCTCTCTGAAACCACCGAAAACAGCTGTCATAACCTAGCATTTGTGGCAGCTAGCGCCATCATTCGAAAACGGACCGAATTAATTTGTACACCTAATAAATGAGTATTCAAGATGAAGAAGGATACAAAGCTCAACTTGTGTCCCAAGGTTTTTCACAAAAATTCGGGACAGACTTCAATGTGCTTTTTGCTTCAGTCGTTCGCCAATCAACTGTAAAAGATAGGCCTGTAAACGATAGCTCGTCGCAGGAGATGCCTTCTCGGTGTTGGACGTCGAACGCCGGATCTTGTATTCTTCAAGGGAGTTCCGGGTTTTAGCGCTGTATAAGAAAAGCGCACTTTTAGTGAGGGAACAGGGTTAAATTGGGGTACCTACCGGCAAGTTAATTGCCACATGTCTGGCGCAGGATTCAAGATCCAAGCTAGCCGATATTTTTATTAAGTTTTACTTTTAGCGACTGGTTACGCTACAATTGAGGCGCTTCTAAAGCCAAGTTACGGCTCGAGCGTTTTGCCAAACTACGGCAATAATGCGTTGATAAAAACGAGTCAAAAGTACGCTTTACCTATGACTATATTTTCTTTTCTACAATTTACTTTTATACACTTTTTACAACTTAACATATAGTCCCTACTCTAATATTTTATTCTACTTAATACATAATCCCTACTCTAAAACTGGAAGAATTGAATATGATAAATTCATTCTACCAATCAAAATATCGATCAGCATTTTACCATATGACCCAATTTAAAATGCAACACTCATAATAGTCCATGAGTGAAATGCAACACTCATAATAGTCCATGAGTAATATGCAACACTCATAATAGTCCATGAGTAATGACTACTCAGGTTTCGTACTTTGTGTGTACATTACACCTGCCAATGCTAGGCGCCGCTTAGTCTAGTGCGATCGCGATGGGTTATTATAAACATTCGTTCATGTGTCTATTTTTAGTGACAACATGAATTGGACTTTCGTGTGAGTAGATTATGTGTAATGCAAAACGAGTATGCAAAGTGAGCATTACAAGGTGATCGTAAATTATGCATTTGTATATTCTACGATTGCTCATTGATTATTGATTTGTGGGTTTAGTTTATAGTAAAATGCTGATTGATTGTGTAGCTACGTGTAGGTCCACTACACCCTTAACGTTTTGAGGTGAGAGTTTGGGTACAAAATCGAGACTTATTATAGGTATTTTTACATATCTTATATTATATTTTTATACATTGTTATTCCCCTTTTTTTTTTGAAAATCTTAAGTCTATTATTGTGTATCCATTTTTTCTTATTGTCTATTTCCAATAGTGTATTTACATTATTTTTACTAAGTACTTTAAATGGACCTTTATACGGTTTCTCATGTTTTCTTCTGTTCTCTACTTTTAATAAAACAAGATCGTCTATTTCTATGTTTAATGGTTTTGAATAGCATTCTTTATTTGTTCTAATCATTTTAGCTTTTTCAATTAAGTCCTTTGCTTTTGTTAGAGACATTTTTAATCTAATTTTTAATTCATTTCTGTAGTTCTCTAAATTGTATATTTCTTCTGAATCGCTTAAAATGTCATTTGGTAAATAGGATAGTTTGCCGAATACCAGTTCGTAAGGTGTATAATTTGTGTCAATATGTGGAGTTGTATTATATGAAAATGTATAGAAAGGTATCCATTCGTCCCAGTTGTTGTTATCAACGAAGGACAGTAAGTATTCGTTTAATACGCGGTGGTTCCTTTCTATTACACCTAACGACTCATGATGGTAAGGGGTTGAAAATATTTGTTTTATATGTAGTAACTCGCATATTTCTTGCATTAGACTATTTGTAAATTCTGTCCCTAAGTCCGTTTTTAGAATCTTGAAATGACCGTATAATAAGATAAATTTATTTACTATAGCTTTTGCTACTGTGGTAGCATCCTTAGTCTCTATGGGTATGGCAGTTATAAATTTCGTTAATTCGCACTGAATAGTGAGAATGTATCTGTAGTTGTTGGAAATTCTCAACGGGCCAACAATGTCTGCGCTTACAATCTCGAAGCTAGTAGATGGAGTCTCGGTTTTTATCATTTTCTCTTTGGTGTGCTTAGTTATTTTATTCATTTTGCACTTTTCACATTGGTTTATATGTTTTTTGACCATTTTCTTCATATCCTTCCAACAGTATCTCTGTTTCAATTTTATCAATGTTTTATGTACTCCTATATGTCCTCCATGTGGCGAATTGTGGTACTCAATAATTAATTCATTTTGCTTTTTGACGTCTTGAATTCTTATGGGCGGTCTGTATATTAATATTTTTAACTTATAACTTTCTTCCCGTTGCAACACATTAAATAATTTCTTGAATTCATTTCTCGGTACGTACCTGAATATATCATCATTAGAGGATAAAGATAGTGCATTTATGCTATTGTTCTTTGAATATATTAACAATTTCTTCATGACAGAAACTAATTTCGTGTATGAATTATCATTGTTGTTATCATGAACTTTCAGCTTATCGTTGAAGTAAACTGGTTTCTCAACAACTTTATCACTGTAGCGCACTACTATAAAATCTTTCTCTTTAGTTATAGATATATCATCTTTCTTGTTTTTCTTGCTAGCTAGCATATAAAATTTCAGTTTCATCGCCCCTTTAATATCTGACAAAGAAGTGCAATCAAACGCATGGAGGTGATCAATCTCTTCGTTTAGGTTGCCACTGTGCTTGTCGATTTCTGTATTTTTATTTTCACTTTGTACCTTTTTCGTTTTACTTCTTGTTATCGCCAATAACTTTTTGCTAATGTTTTCATCGTTTGTCGGAGGTATCATGGATCTTAGCATTTCAGTGTTCATTTGTATTCTTGATAGCGCATCCGCATTTGTATTTATATTACCCTTTTTGTATATGATCTCGAAATCGTAGTCCGATAGATCTAGACGTATTCTAGTAAGTTTTGAAGATGGATTTTTATGTGTAAACAATGATACCAAAGGTCTGTGGTCTGATACGACTATAAACTTCCGTCCATATAAATATGGCCTAAAAAAGTTTATGCCCCAATGTATCGCCAATAGTTCCTTTTCTATTATAGGTTTATTCAATTCGTGCTTATTTAAGGATTTGCTCGCGTACGAGATTGGTAGATCTGAACCAATTTCTCCTTGTGATAGTATAGCACCTAGTGCGAAATTTGACGCATCTGTAGTAAGTATGAAGGGTTTTTCAAAATCTGGGTATTGAAGTATAGGAGGTGAAATCAGTTTGCGTTTTAAAAGTTCGTATGCTTTTTGCTGTTCTTCTTCCCAAACAAACGGTGCTTTTTTCTTTAAAAGAGAGTTCAAACTCTTTGCCGTTTCTGCAAAGTTTGGTATGAAGCGTCGATAATAGTTGCAGAAAGCTACGAATCTTCGCACGTCATCCGCGGTCTTTGGGATGGGATAATTTTTAATTACTTCATGCTTAGCAGGGTCTGTTCTTATACCATCTGCTGTAATATGGTGTCCTAAATACACTACTTCTGATTTTAAAAATTTGCATTTATTTGCATTTAACTTCAAATTGTACTTACGAAGTCTCTGTAAAACTGTTCTTAAATTTTCATTATGATGTTTCATGCTACATCCGAAAACCATGATGTCGTCTACGTATAAGAATGCTGAGTCGCTTAGACCAGTTAAGGCAATAGTGAGCATCCTTTGGAAGCTGTTTGATGATATTTTCAATCCAAAAGGTAATCTTTTGAATTGGTAGTGTCCATCATTGGTGGAAAAAGCGGTTAAATGTCTTGATTCTTTTTCTAGCTCAATCTGGTGGAACGAACTAGTCATATCCAAGGTTGAAAAGTACTTTGCCCTACCTTGTTTGTCTAGGACGTCTTCTAACCTTGTCAATGGAAATTTATCGTTCACCAGTTTGTCGTTCAGTTTTCTGAAATCAACAACTAATCTCCACTTCTTGGTGTTATCCGAGCTTTTCTTAGGTACAACTAACAATGGAGAGTTGTACGGGCTTGTGGATTTGGGTTAAGCTCATACTCTTCGTGTAAGGTTGCCGCTGGTGTTTTTTGTGCTCGTATAAGACATCTTTCAAATGCCTTGTGGACTCTTCATCTGTTGCTATGTTGGCTATTTCACCGTCTTCAAGGTCTTCCGTATGCTGTGGTATATCATCCTTCAGATGTTCGAAGTTTACTGGATCGTCGGTTGCAGGATCGCCATGTAAAAGATAGGCCTGTAAACGATAGCTCGTCGCAGGAGATGCCTTCTCGGTGTTGGACGCCGAACGCCGGATCTTGTATCCTTCAAGGGAGATCCGGGTTTTAGCGCTGTATAAGAAAAGCGCACTTTTAGTGAGGGAACAGGGTTAAATTGGGGTACCTACCGGCAAGTTAATTGCCACATGTCTGGCGCAGGATTCAAGATCCAAGCTAGCCGATATTTTTATTAAGTTTTACTTTTAGCGACTGGTTACGCTACAATTGAGGCGCTTCTAAAGCCAAGTTACGGCTCGAGCGTTTTGCCAAACTACGGCAATAATGCGTTGATAAAAACGAGTCAAAAGTACGCTTTAACTATGACTATATTTTCTTTTCTACAATTTACTTTTATACACTTTTTACAACTTAACATATAATCCCTACTCTAATATTTTATTCTACTTAATACATAATCCCTACTCTAAAACTGGAAGAATTGAATATGGTAAATTCATTCTACCAATCAAAATATCGATCAGCATTTTACCATATGACCCAATTTAAAATGCAACACTCATAATAGTCCATGAGTGAAATGCAACACTCATAATAGTCCATGAGTAATATGCAACACTCATAATAGTCCATGAGTAATGACTACTCAGGTTTCGTACTTTGTGTGTACATTACACCTGCCAATGCTAGGCGCCGCTTAGTCTAGTGCGATCGCGATGGGTTATTATAAACATTCGTTCATGTGTCTATTTTTAGTGACAACATGAATTGGACTTTCGTGTGAGTAGATTATGTGTAATGCAAAACGAGTATGCAAAGTGAGCATTACAAGGTGATCGTAAATTATGCATTTGTATATTCTACGATTGCTCATTGATTATTGATTTGTGGGTTTAGTTTATAGTAAAATGCTGATTGATTGTGTAGCTACGTGTAGGTCCACTACACCCTTAACGTTTTGAGGTGAGAGTTTGGGTACAAAATCGAGACTTATTATAGGTATTTTTACATATCTTATATTATATTTTTATACATTGTTATTCCCCTTTTTTTTTTGAAAATCTTAAGTCTATTATTGTGTATCCATTTTTTCTTATTGTCTATTTCCAATAGTGTATTTACATTATTTTTACTAAGTACTTTAAATGGACCTTTATACGGTTTCTCATGTTTTCTTCTGTTCTCTACTTTTAATAAAACAAGATCGTCTATTTCTATGTTTAATGGTTTTGAATAGCATTCTTTATTTGTTCTAATCATTTTAGCTTTTTCAATTAAGTCCTTTGCTTTTGTTAGAGACATTTTTAATCTAATTTTTAATTCATTTCTGTAGTTCTCTAAATTGTATATTTCTTCTGAATCGCTTAAAATGTCATTTGGTAAATAGGATAGTTTGCCGAATACCAGTTCGTAAGGTGTATAATTTGTGTCAATATGTGGAGTTGTATTATATGAAAATGTATAGAAAGGTATCCATTCGTCCCAGTTGTTGTTATCAACGAAGGACAGTAGTAGTAAGTAACGTACCTGAAAACCGGTTTTTGTATGGGTGGGAACGTCTTTTTCAATCTTTTTCAATCAGAATAGCGAGTGGCTTGGGGTACCGCGTTTGTATGGCCGGGATAGGGTGAATCAGAGCGACTTGGTCTTGGATGTACCTTGGAATGGGGGCTGAGATTGTGGTTTTGTATCAGGTGTGTGTCGTTGATTTGTTGTTTGTAAGAGGGGTGTCGCGGTTGGTTGGTTGGGGTTGTCAGGTGGTGGGCTTAGATTTGTGTTGTGTTGTGAGGGGTTGCCGATCAGGTGTGTGTTGTGATTGGCGGCGCTGGTAGAGGGCTATGTAGGGTCTGGGTTAGGTCTGTGTTGTGAGGGGTTGCCGATCAGGTGTGTGTTGTGATTGGCGGCGCTGGTAGAAGGCTATGGAGGGTCTGGGTTAGGGCTGTGTTGTGAGGGGTTACCGATCAGGTGTGTGTTGTGATTGGCGGCGTTGGTAGAAGGCTATGGAGGGTCTGGGTTAGGGCTGTGTTGTGAGGGGTTACCGATCAGGTGTGTGTTGTGATTGGCGGCGTTGGTAGAAGGCTATGGAGGGTCTGGGTTAGGGCTGTGTTGTGAGGGGTTACCGATCAGGTGTGTGTTGTGATTGGCGGCGTTGGTAGAAGGCAATAGTAGATCAGTTGGTTGGCGATGATTTTGAACGTTGATGGCTGGCTATAGAGGATCGGGGTGTTGCGGTTGGGTGCGTCAGGAAGTCATAGGTGGTAGAAATAGGGTCAGATGTTTTTGCTGTAGTTTGTGAGATGTGTCATGTGTTGGGAGGTGTTGTGTGCATACCTGGTTGGTTGCTAGGGGGTTAGAGTACGTTAGAAAGCCTGTCGAAGACAATTTTTGTGAAATGGAGAGCCAGGCTCGCAGAAAACCTGACAGAAAAAATATGTACAAAATGCAAGTTGAATTTCGTTCGCTAGCAATGGGGTGCATATTAATTAGCTGCCTTGCGATGCAACTTGAATTTCGTTCGCTTGCAATGCCGTGTCGATCGAAACGTGTCTCGTATCAGTTAAATGCATGTGAATTGGAAAAATGGGGATAGGGTAAAGCCTTGCACGTACATGTTCTGTGCCACTGTGTAAAATTTAGCTTAATGTAATACCCATCCATTGACTTCAGCCCGTTGCATTGCTGTACTTAAGCATGGCTACAGTTAATTAATGTTGCACCTGTTCACGATAAAGAATGATGGGTACAGGGCAAAGCCTTGTCGTATGCTATACATATTTGTGCGAACGAAGGGTGAAAAGAAGTGTGAAATTTTAATGGTAATTGCCATTCATACTGATTCGATCGTATCGTCAATGGGGGCATATTCGTGTATTTCGATCATATGTATAGCATACGACAAGGCTTACGAATGGTTGCTTGGATAACGAGGTAACACATGTATGGACTTACAGTAGCTATAGATATGTGTACATAGCAGAGAGACGTTCGTTCCATCTTTAATACCATGGACCCATGAAAAATGGAAGAAAACATTATTGCAAAGAATACAATTCAATATTAACTGCATATGAAATTAGTCATGTAGAATGAATGTGGAGAGACTGGTTTTCATTGATTGTAATCAAAGGGATTTCCTCAAGGTTGATCGTGGCGTCCCATTGACCGCGTTCCAACAGGTGTATCTTTCGAGTAGAGATGTGTCATGATGTTGTTGGGTGACTGTAGATTGAGGATGAATACCATGAAAATAACGTCTTTTTTTCTTCCGCATTCTTTAAGAGTCTTCCGCATTTTTTATGAGTTGTTGTGTTGTAATATTTTATACTTTGTTATGAAATGGGATACATAAGTGGCACAATTTGCAAAGTGAATTAATTAACTTCATGAAAAAAAGGACGTTCTGGTTAACACGACTGGTAGCACAGACTACATGCATATGATTGCAATTTGTGCATTGTCGATTGTAGTGTGTGTATGCTTGCATTTTGTATAAAAATCCGTGGTTGGTACCTAGGATTATCATAAATTCTCGGACAGCATCCTGGTAGGTTATCAGAGCGGTAAGTGATTTTATTTGCCATCTTTTTATTTTTTATCTAAATTTATTTATCTCTCAATTTTCCAGCATTAACCTTAATAATTAGAAAATTGTGGCCCCACAAGGCCTATTTTGCAGCTGACGTAAGTCAGCTTAGAATGCTTTTTAAAGAAAGTCCACGACGTCTAACTTTAGACGAATATCGCAAGCGATATTCCACCCTGGATCTCCATCGACCGCAAAAAGTTTTGGCTGCGGTTCCAGCAGCCAAACAGGGCCACCAAGGTGAAGAAGCTACAACTGAAGAAAATCGACAGCCCGTGAAGGTTAGGAGGGCGTCACCTCTTCCTGGGCCGCAACCTCTGACTATTGAAGAGCTGCAAAGAAGGTTGCAGCGAAAAAAGTGCGTGCCCGAACCAACGACAACGCAAAACAACAAAAAAAAGAAGCGCGGTGGGCGATTGGTCAAATTACGACAACAAAGGGCTGAGTTACATCGCATCATACCCCTGACGTTTGGGGAGGAAAAAAATAGTTTAATTAGGATTTTAAGAACTTTAAAATAGTGAATTAGTTTTAATTGTATAAAATAGAGACAAGTAAATTTATATAAAAATAAAAAGATGGAAAATATAATTAGAGATTTTAAAATTGTGCTAGCATCTAGCTTTGAAGATTGTATTACCTGGTTGAGGAATACATCTGTTAAATTTAGGGAGGGAAATATTCATTCGACAGTAGAGCAAAAGTACAGATTTTTATTACAGTTAATAGCATTTTCAAATCTACATCACACGTCGTTTTCAAATGTTTTGTTAAGTGATATAGTAAATCTTTTGAATGAAGACATGTCCAGGTGTAATCATGTTCAACAAGGTAATATTGCGAAAATTAATCAACAAGGGGCTGGTTCAAGTGATGTATCGAGGTCGTTTAAAATTATTTCTCGGAAAGAGAAGTTATTTAAAAAGTTTAACGTCACAGGTGTCACCTTAAACTTTCAAATTAAAGGTTTTACTAATAACACTAATAGCCCTTTTAGTGCGCTGGAGAAAATTTTCGATAAGGTACTCGAAAACATTGGTGCCAACGCAAATCCCGGGTGCAAAATGAGTTTTGCAATAACACTCCCGCAATCACCACACGTTAAACCCATATGGTCAACTTTAAAGCCCATTCAGGAAATTAATGGTAAATATATAATTGGCCTTATAGCGAATGTTAACCAGTCCAACACTAAATTTCTTTCGGATGATATCATTCAGTTCCATGCGGATATCGTAAACATTCCTTTCGGCGGGGGGCGCGTAAATAAAAAGTACACAGATGATGCTGAGCTTTTAAAAAGGAAAAAAGTTTTAGTAGATGTGGGAAAAGCCGCTAACGCTAATGATCTTTCATGCTTACCTAGGAGTATTTGTTATGCAATGGAAATGGCTGAGGGTAATATAAATCGTTTAAATAATTTAGTCATTTTACAATCGCTAGATTTGAAGGCTGATCGATTATGTAAAAATGCCAAAGTGGTAATTGGAGAAAATGGCTGCAACATCCTAGATCTTTATAAATTTCAAAAATACTTAAGTGAGTATCAAATAATTGTTTTTGACAATATTCGAGATCCACATTCCATTCTTTTTAAAACACCACTACGGGATATAACAGCAAAAAAAATTTACCTATTCTATTTCGAGAGTACAAAACATTTCTACGTCATAAAATCGGTCACAGGTTTGTTTTCGAGAAGCTATGTTTGCCGTTATTGTGATAAAGTTTCAAATCAGTCGCTTCATAAATGTGAAATGAAATGCCCGTATTGTATAACATACCCGCCCTGTGTATTTGTATCTCAGATGACTGAATGTAAAGAATGTAATCGTGGTTTTAGAGGGCCTTTATGTTTCGCTAACCATTTGGATAAAAAGTTGAGTGGTAAAACTGTATGTGACACTTTCAAGATTTGTGTATTTTGCACAAAATTTATAAATTATACATACAGAAAAGGACACAAACATCAGTGTGATGAATACTTCTGCCAGATGTGTTCAAAAATAGTACCATCCCAACATAGCTGTTTTATAAAACCGTACATAAGTAGAAAGGATAAACAGTTTCTATTAATATTTTTCGATTGTGAAACTACCCAAGATGGACTGTATGGAAATAGCTCTTCATCTTTTGTACACGTTGTAAATCTAATTGTAGCCCAACAGATGTGTCACAATTGTTATCAAAATGAAGATATCAAACTACCTTGTGATAGATGTGGTGTTAGACAACATATATTTGAAAAAGGTGATCAATCATCTGTTGTGCAAAGTTTTCTAGATTATTGTTTAATGCCTCGACCAAATGTGAGCAACGTATATTGTTATGCACATAACTTACAAGGCTATGATGGTCATTTTCTGATTTCGGAGTTAATAGCAAGAAGAAACAATGTTAAGCCTTTAATGAAAGGAGCCAAAATTATGAAGTTGACATGTGAGCAAGTTTCATTTGTTGACTCTTTAAATTTCCTGCCATTCCCACTATCCAAGTTTCCACAAGTTTTCGATATTGAAGACAGTACTAAAGGCTACTATCCTTATTATTTCAATACTGTAGATAATGCAAATTATATCGGTCCATACCCCCCACCTGAAATGTACGGTTGCGATACAATGAAGCCTAAGGAAAGAATGGATTTTCTCAATTGGTACAGTACAAAAACGCTATCTACCTTCAATAATAGGAATGAGTTGGTAAAATACTGTGTAAATGATGTTGATATTTTACGGCGAGGTTGTGTAAGATTCATGGTTGAATTTATTAAATTGACCAATGTGAACCCTTTAGTAGAAAGTCTCACAATTGCATCGACCTGCATGCTGGTTTTTCGAAGAAATTATCTTGAGAAAAATACCTTGGCTGTAATGCCTAAGAACGGTTATTTCAAAAGCAAAACACATTCCATTATTGCCTGTATGTGGTTGGCCTGGAAAAACTCCCAAACTAACGGCCTGCTAATCTCAGCAAACAACAACGGTGAGTTAAAGTTGGATAAGTGTGGGTTATATGTCGACGGTTTTCATAAAGAATCAAATACTGTCTATGAGTTCTTTGGATGTTACTATCACGGTTGTAGAGAATGCTTTAAATTTCAAGAATCGGGGGAAAATAACCTTCAGACCTTAGAAACTTTAAATCAAAGATATGAAAGTACACAAAGACGTATCGAGGTAATACGGAGAAATGGATACAATCTAGTATATACGTGGGAATGTGAATTTCAAAAAGTACTAAATAAAGACAGGTTTTTATATGAGAAATTGCGGCGATATTATAATGATATTAATCCTCCACTATGTGTGCGGGATGCTCTATTTGGAGGTCGTACTGAGGTGTTCAAATTATACCATACAGTCAAAGAAGGAGAGGTAATACGTTATTTGGACTTTACTAGTCTTTATCCGTATATTAACAAATACGCACCGTACCCCATAAAACATCCTCAGATATTTCGAAATGATAACATACCCCCCATACATGAAATTATTTCAATGCATGGTTTCATTAAATGCGATGTAATTGCACCTAACAACCTTCTGATCCCTGTGCTACCCATGAAAAACGACAATAAATTGTATTTTACACTTTGTAGAAAATGTGCTGAAGGTAATAACATTTCAAGTTGCGATCATTCAGGTGATGAGCGGCAACTCACTGGCACATGGGTAATTCCTGAAATAGCCTTAGCTGTTGAAAAGGGGTACAAAATTTTGAAAGTGTATGAGGTGTGGAAGTATGAGTACACAGTGTACGACCCTAACACAAAAACTGGCGGATTGTTTACTGAGTATGTTAATAATTTTTTAAAAATTAAACAGATGGCCAGTGGTTGGGGTAATGAATATATATCAGATGAGGATAAAGATAATTTTATTGAATCCTACGAGAGAAGGGAATGTATCATTCTTGATAAAAACCAAATTCAAAAAAATTCTGGTCGACGTAATATTGCCAAACTTTGTTTAAACTCATTGTGGGGCAAGTTCGGCCAGAGAGATGATCAAACAAACACTAAAGTTATTAATAATTTTAATCAGTTTTGTGAACTTCTCCAATCACCAGGTATAGAAATTTGTTCAATTTACCCAGTTGATGATGATAACTTGTGGGTTACATGGAAATTTGTAGAGGAGAATCTAAGAACTTTACCACATGCAAACATACCTATTGCTGCATATACAACGGCTCTAGCTAGAATTAAATTATACGGGTTACTAGAAAAACTGGGCTCCTCGATTCTGTACTGTGATACAGACAGTGTCATATTTGTGGATAGTAAAGACAAACCCATGAATTTTCCAATCTCTGATTTCCTGGGTGATTTGACCAATGAGGTGGCATGTTATGGTTCTGATGCTTATATATCGGAATATGTGAGTACAGGTCCTAAGACATATGGGTTAAAAATTGAAACTGAACATGGTCCTGAACATGTGATTAAATGTAAAGGAATAACTCTTAACTTCGAAAACTTAAAAGTTGTAAATTTTGAATGCCTAAAATCTTTAGTTTTGGATGAAGATTCAACTGAAGGCGTACGTGTGACAACAGAGCGTAAAATCAAACGAAAACGTCCAGGGGTTGTTGTATCAGAACCCGAAAAAAAACACTTGAGATTCACTTTTGACAAAAGAGTTGTGACGAATGAATATTTCTCTGAACCTTATGGTTTCAAAAGGTGTAAACCAGACAGCTATGGTAACACTTAAAGTTTTGTATAGATAATATATTTTAATACACATAATATTTTAATGACTTTTATATCAGAATTTATATGTTTTGCATTTATATGTTATAAGTAAGTAGTTAAGTTATTATTTGCTTTGTTATTAAATTAAGTAATTACTCGTTACACATATGGTGTAATAAATTTTTTATCAGAATAAAATATAAACACCACTACTCTAAACATTTCTTTCATTTCATTGCAATCCGTGCAACAGTGAGACATGACACAAGTTATTATTGACATCCAGTTTGTGTGTGGGTGCAACGGTCAATATTTAATAAAAGAACTAGCTGTTTTACCTTTCGAATCAACTTTGCCTGTGGTTCATCATTTTGCTCCACCATATCCTTATCAGGAGTTACATCCGAAAGCGCGTCGTCAAAATGATTTTGATGTGACTAATATCAACGGCTTACGATGGTGTGATGGTGATGTTGACTATAATCGACTTCCAGAAATTCTGGCAGAGTTCTACGAAACGACTATATACGTGAAAGGCGCTATCAAGGAGAGTTTTTTAAAAAGATATTTACCCGCAGCTAACATAATACAGCTAGAAACACCAAAACTGAGAGAGCTCAAGAATTTTAAGACAACCTGTAGAATTCACGACCCGCTACCTTCAACAAGATGTGCCGCTCAAAATTGTATCAACCTTTATATGTATTATTTAATGAATAGTGTGTATTACTAGTGTAAGAATAAAACATGTTTTATTTTGCACTGTATAATTGTGTTATTTTATTTCAAAACATCAAAAATAAGATTACAACTGCATAAAATTGGAAATTCATAAAAGAGTCTTGAATAGTTAATATTTATATAATAAATTCGAGATGGAATGAAAAAGTCCTCATGACCTAGCTTCAACAGATCTTTCTCTTTGCACCTGTTGCAATACAGCTCGTAGTATTCCTTAACACATTCCGAAGCAAGGTTGTTGTGGTGCATAACGATATTGAAGAACTCCATCATCTCAAATAGCTTGAATAGTTCTTCATGTTTTAGTGTAATGCTACCAACGCCTACAGGTATCTGGTATCGTTTCAAAAATCCTAATTGGTTCTCTGGGAACTGAACGCCTGCTGTGCCTTTTAAATCGTTTAGGTGTTTGTACAACGCATTCCATTGGCTGTGGTCAACTGCTAGCGGGAACCGTCCGTGATAGTGAAAGATAGCCTTTGCTTGAAATGATCGTGGATCAAATCCTAGTGTTATCCTGCGATTATGGCATCCATCTAGATAGTATGTATAATTCAAAAGAACATCTTCGTCGCACGGCACACGAGACTTGGGGAGTGTTTTTGTCCTGGTTTCCTTTGAGTTGGAGATGATGCTAGATGAAGTTTTCACGGCTTTTCTCTTCTTCTTCTGCACCTCACGTTTAGAAGCTTGTGATTGCTTACTAGTAGGCTTGTTAACAGGGGTTGACATCTTTCGTAGCTCGAGAAATAAACTGTGGCTAGTGCGTAATTTCAAGTTGCTTTTATATCGCCTTCTCGCATACAGGTCTGGTTGCAATACTCACCCCCATTTTGTGAACTGTCTTTCATGTAAATTTTGCGAAATAAATTTATAATTTCACCATCATTAAAATTGTAATTTGCAGTTGAAAACCGTTTTAGGAATTTTTTAAGACTTCTGCCACTACAGCGAAAATGTAGAAAAACACAACAATACTGTCCACATGTTGTCGAGAGGCCACCTTGTAACCGCTGCTTATTATTCACAAACACTTTTCCATTTTGATGAAGAAATTTTTTAAAGAACTTGTTATCAGGATATTTACCAAACGAGTCAAAGTACTCAGCCGGACCTTTTTTCGGGTAATAAAATGCAACCCAATGACGCCCTCTTTTACTGGCCGGATCGGTGTTGGCGATGACACATGCAGGTTTCCTTACTTTCCGAGGTAAACGATTACAGGGAAAAACACCTTGAAAATACCTGTTTGTTTTAATGTTACTTCTCAATGTGTTGATGATCTCTATCGTGTTCATTCCTGCTCTTTCAGGAATATGTTTTCAAGGTTTACAACCTTTGTGTGTGATGTTACGTAACTCTGTAGGAACCCCCTTGTTGAGTCTCCGTTTACGAAGACTGTTGTGAATTTCGCCAGGGACCTGATAAGATCTTCATCAAGCCGTTTGAGCTCCAAGTTTCCAAATACACCTGTCTGATCAGTACTTATAGCTGAGGAAGTGGGATATTTATACGTTATTTCCTTTGAATAAAGTTTGTTCTGTGAGGTGAACCCCGCAATTGACACTTTCTTGAAAAAGGTTAAATGACCTTCCGAGAAGTATTCAATATTCACTAGACAATGCGTCATGACTATTTTCTGGAGCAGACTCTATCAAAATCTCACATGTTCACGTTATTTATATACTTTCAGAAGCTTGTGAATACATTACGGTTCTTATCGATTTCAATACTTCCATCATATTCGGCGTAAATTATGCAGGTGACACTTTTCTTCAAAGCCTCTCTGAACCGCCCTTCGATCCTCACCACACCTTGATTCAACAAACTACCACAACCCGAATCGTATGAGCTGTCCGCTGTTAAGTCAAATGCTAGTAAGAAACAACCATTATCGAAGAATTTCTTGGATATCTGATGGCCTTTATCGAAGTAGTTAATACCAGTGCCCTTAAATAGAGTAAGGTATCCCCTAGTACTAACAGGCTTATCACGCGAATAATCAAACTCTAACGGTTGGTTTGGCACTTGAACGCCGTTAACTGATAGATTGAAATTTGTTATGCTGTTGTGTTTAAAGTTGAATGGGTTTTTTGTGCGCTTTCCGGTGTATGAGTCATTATCCACCATACCGAAAACAAGAAGGTTCGGTAATTGTCCGATCACTACGTTATCAAGAGATAGTGTAAATGTGTTTGTGGGTAGTGTATACGTTTTCACTTCCACCCGCTTGTATGGGTAAACGGCATTTGTGCGTTGTAGTACAGCTTCATGTGCTAGTAATATACTAGGGTTTACGGTAACATGATTCATGAACATTGTCGCTTCTAGTATTTTCACACGTGGGTTGAAGTCATCTTCTTTCGAGTACAAATAAAATTCCGGTTTTTCCAATGAAAGTGTTAAGCGCAAGTCCACTCCATTAATTAAAAGTTTATCTTGATTTGACAGATCCGTGTGAATTGTGCCCAT
Organism: Oxycera nigricornis; assembly: GCA_963942545.1. NCBI lineage: Eukaryota > Metazoa > Arthropoda > Insecta > Diptera > Stratiomyidae > Oxycera > Oxycera nigricornis. Next base: position 10,006,592 of record OZ012664.1, read on the forward strand.
CAGCTCGACCACGTTACTCTTCTCCATCATTGCAGACCTTTTAAGATAGCCTTCATTCAACTCGGTAGGACCACCGCCAGGTCTTGAGTCTTCAATCATCTCCATCTCATTCTGATCTAGATACCACCCGGCCGATTCCAAATGAGTGGATGCAGCGTCTTTACCATAGTTCAGTAAATTTTCAATATAGGCGCGATAGTGATAATTGTTGTCTGTCTGAGCTATATTCTTCCCATTCAATTGTACTGTGCATTGTCTAAAAAGTGAGTGCATGAGGTTGTTAGCTACACCAACCGGATCAGCTGCACCTTCAGCCCCGTCAGCTTTCTTAATTTTTTCCTTTCCGGTGAAAAGTTCTTCTTTACCATTTTTTAGTTTAATCAGTTGCACCTTGAGCCGTAAGTAGATGCTGGATAAGTCACGATATGTATCTCCATGACCAAGCGAAACGAATTCCAACACCGAAGAATTGTCTAGTGATGCAATTGGTTTGTAAGCAACTTCTTCGGTTTTCAAAATGTTGTTTTGAATTGGTGGGGGGGCAAAAATATCCAATTCAGACTTCATACACTCTTTTTGCATCATGAAGGTATTATCTATCTGTCAAATATATCCAATGCACGCCTTCTTACTCGGCGCCGTCGTTTTATAGCTTTCTTGGTCTTGCTCGATGACAACTTTCTCACCTTCCGCCCTTTTTTATGCTTAGACACGGATTTCAAATGCTTACTTGTGTAAGGGTTAGCTCTTTTTATAGCCATTCGTCTTCCTCTACCCTCCATTTTATCAAAGATTTTATTTATACCTTTTTGGGCTAATTCGTGCACTGCAGATTTCCCTTGCTCCTTTAGTACCGTCTTCAGTGGTTTACTTCCTGCCTCTTTAAAAATGGACTTTCCTGTTTCGATGACTTGTTTTCCTATAGCTTTTGCACCGGACAGAAATAACGGCTGAAGATAACGTATCAACCCACTGAAAAAACTACCAACACCCCTTCCTCGCTGGTACACAAGTGGCGATCGATATAATTCTCCAATGTCTGATAGTCTACCTCCACTCTGGACAAGGTAGTAACGTGCGTAGTGTGAATTCATCTCATTAGTATAGAGCTGTGTTAAATCCAGTGTCCAAACTATGTTGATATTTACAACGTAGGAATATTTATAGACTCTAACCTTCGCTTGAAATGAAGCATTACATATGTTGGAGTAAAGCTAGGCTCAAAGTTGACTAGCTCACCGTGATGATCTGTAATTTTGATTGAGATACTTTCAATAAAGGTTTTCTCAAGTGGACAGTACTCCACATGCTCGAATCTAAACACGCTATCACAACTTTTCAGGGGGATCGCTCGTAGATTTCTCACCAGTTTATTTCCTATTATTCTCGGTTTAATGATATCTGTATAAACGTTTATCAATTCGGTTTTTTCACAATCATCAATGTCTTTATTGGATGAGTCACAGTATGTTCTTTTCTCAAGTGCAGATAATGATTTTTCCAGCTGACTTATACTGTCTAGCATTATTGATTTATCAAACGACTCTTTTATTTCTGTATCGATCGATTCGGGATCGCGCTTCTCAACGGGTGTTTTTAGGAAAGCGTCAATGAATAAGCCAGCTATATTATCGGTTTTATCCACCTCTATTGGGACAGGAGTTGTGGCTTTTGACCCATCGGCTCTTTTGTATGGCATATCAATAATGGTGTGGAAATCGGTTGTTTTGATCCACCCATCGGGTAATATCTCTGTACCGGACTCTTTAACGGCACGGGATACAGACCCACGGATTGCTGAGGCAATTTTGTTAAACACCTGTTTTCGCAGTTGATATGTTGTGGTTCCAGATGGCTTTTCTTTATCAAGTAGCTCTTCATCATTGAACTCAATTCCGCTTAGTAATAGGGCAATGAAATCTGTTATGTTAATCGGTGACGCAATAGGTAGCTCTACATTAACCTTCACACCGTAATCTTTTAGATGAAATGTGTGGGTAGTCGGTTTGGCTTCTTTGTTCCGCTTGTTCCTTAAACTATTTGCCGGATGAATATATTGATCAATCATCTGTAACAATTCGGCATGATTTCGTTTGTTTTTCGGGATCTGACCAATTATGTAGTCTATAAATGCCCGAAACGAATCAAATTTTACACCTAACTTTAAATAAACCTTTTCAGCAATTTTTCCAGACTGATAAATATGTATACAAAAATCTCTTTCTTCTATAATACTTCTTATGTCGGCGATTGCCTTTTCATCTCTATCTTCTACGATACGATCGTGTATTATTTGTTTGATTTCGGATAAGTAATAGTTATAATAGTCAGGTCTAATTGCTAAGAAAAACGATGAAAGGAATGATGAAAAGTTCATATCATTTCCCTTATAACATAACTTTTGCAAATCACTCGCATCCCATCTAAATCGAACATGATATTTACTCAGCCCAACAACTTTAGCGATTATTGCTTTTGAATCTTTTTCAATTGGTACAGATTGTGGTTCCTCGGTAACGCTTACGTCTTCAGAGGGCACAGACCTTTTAGAAATACCGCTCTTATCTGAACCATTTTTCTCATTTCTTCGTTTTGGTAGTGCGATTTCTGTTATACCAACATACCAATTGTCAGTAAACTTACACATACTCGGTAATATATTTTCGAAAGATGCTAGTGTATTGTCGGGGTAAATGTCGAGGGAACTGTTGCTCAAAAGACACACGTAAAAATCTTCATCTTTAATGTTAATAGGCATTTCTAGATTCTGTCCCAATTCAGGCTTCTTGCACTGGAGCTAGGCTCGGTCCTTAATCTCAACCGCTCACTTTGTCGTGTAGGCTTCCTTATGGGAGAGTCAGCCTCATATTGATCAGGGTGTAGCCGTGAGGGTCTTAATATAGATTGCCTGTCAGATTTGGGACCTATGTTCGCCACGACACCTCCATCATTTCTTTCATCTAAATCATTGAATACATCGTCCAACTCATCCATACTCATATCCATCGGGATTGTATACTGTGTCATTCCATCATCACTAGTTATTACTTTATACCCTTTTTCAGTCTCACGAAATGAATCAGCCACACTTTTTCTAATTTTGGGAGCAGGTTTAAGACTTTTTGCTATCCCGCTTGCTGATAGTCGTCGTTTAATAGCTACAGGTAATTCTTGCTTTAGTGGTGTCATCTCGTTTACCGATTCAAATATCTCTTCAGCTCGTGAAGGTGAAGTTTGCGTGTGTTTCTCATTTTTAAGCACAAATCTCGTCTGAGTGGTGTTGTCGCGCAAATTTTTAAAACGTTGATCCATCATACGGTCTTTCGAAGAAACGTTTTCAGCTTTCATTTCCATAAATGATTGTTTTGTTCGCCTTGCATTTAAAAATTGCATAAGCACATTCCTATACTGATACCATTTTGCTTTATCATTAAGATTTTTAGTGTTTAATATTTTGTTCATGCGTTTGTCAAACAAAGTTTGTGCAGAAGAGCTTTCGATTGTATCTTTTAAGCGTGCATATACTTCTGGAGATAGTAGAAGCATTTTGTTAAGACTGTTATTTTTATGCATATTTCTCAATCAAAGAGCCTATCACACCTGAAAGTACACTTCCTAATAAAACAGGTAAAAACCCACCTTGCTGCACTAACACTTTACGTTGCCGTGTCACAGATTTTCTTGCATCGGCAAGCTTACGCATACCCTTTTTATATTTACACAACCGTGTGAAACTTCTTCCTGACGGCCTATGATTACCCTTCAGCGTGTTGTATGTAATTTCACAGAGAGTTTTAATTACTTCAGGTTTGGCCCTCTTCAGTATAACCTTTCTTAAACACGGACTTGCTTTCCTAAGAACATACAACATATGCTTGTTGTCCTTCAATCGTTTCATTCGTGACACCATTGTTTTCCTGCAAACTATGTGGGGGGCAATAGCAAGTTAAAAACTTTGTATTGAATATGTCTGTGCGAAACCTTAATGTATCATTGATATCCTGTGTTAGGTCTATTAGCAAATAGCTATGAGGTTGATAAGTAATTTCTTTATATATTCTCATGAGCTCTACACTGTTTTCAGGATATATCTGTTTGGCGAGGTGCTGAAATTGACTCTTGTCTCGCGGATTCTTGAAACAAATCAGGTATTTACAATTGAGTGAAATGTCACGACAAAATTTACCCTGATGAAATACATTCTGAGTCACCAAGATAACAGAAAGATTACGATGATGGGAACCTTTTGTAAACAGCTCACACACCTGTCTTGAAAATGCATTTAACATCATATCGTCCAATACAATTAGTATCGGTTCATTTGCAGTATTGGGAAATTCTTCAGGAATTGAGTTTAAAAACTCTATATTCTTAATGGGTTTGTGTACTGGTATAGCATGCTGTTCGGCATTACACCATATTATCCTTTTAACCTGCGGTTGAATCATCGTCGGGTTTCCAAGAAGATTTTCTATAAAAGTCGTTTTGCCACACCCAGACGGGCCTGCAATCATCATAGTGAACGGGTGTTTAAAGTAAAGCATCGCTTTTCCGAAATTGTGCGTAAATATAATGGTGTGAAGAATATTTATATCTTTTTTGAGTGTAATGAGTAGACGACAAGTAGTCAATGAACTCCACAGACCCGCTCGTAGACGATTTGCACGTCGGCGGGTCACAATCAGGGGTATAGATGATTTGTGGCAAGCAGATCTAGTTGATATGACTGCCTTCTCAGCTGAAAATCATGGAACCAAGTTTCTGTTAACTGTAATTGACACATTCTCTAAATATGCGTGGGCTCTACCTATTAAAAATAAAAGTGCAGGAGTAGTAGCACAGGCTGTGGAATCCATTCTTAACCAGAGACGCATCCCCCGAAACCTACAAACTGACGCCGGCAAAGAATTTTTTAACATGATATTCCGCAAGCTGATGAAATATTATGAAATAAATCATTACTCTACATTCAGCACATTGAAAGCATCTATTGTTGAAAGGTTTAATCGAACGTTAAAAAATATTATGTGGAAAGAATTCAGTATGAATGGTAATTACCGTTGGATTGATATATTACCAAGACTCATTGATAAGTACAATAAAACCAAGCATCGTACTATTAAAATGAGACCTATTGATGTCAATACATCTAACGAGGTTCATTTACTTTCATCTTTGCATAGGAAAGTTAAGGTTGTTTCTAAACCTAAATATAAAGTCGGTGATTATGTTCGCATAAGCAAGTTCAAACATGTCTTTGAAAAAGGCTACACCCCGAATTGGTCAACAGAGATATTCAAGATTAGAGTCGTAAAAAATACACAACCACGCACTTATATTCTTGAGGATTATCAAGGGAACACTATTCAAGGCGGGTTTTATGAGTTAGAATTATCAAAGGTAAAACACCCTGATGTTTACCTTGTCGAGAAAATTTTAAAAAAGGAGAAAAATCGTGTTCTTGTAAAATGGCTCGGTTTTTCTTCGACGCATAATTCATGGATAGATATAAAAGATGTAGTGTGAAACCTTGCTAAAAGTCTGTTACGGTCGGCCAAAATGGAAAAAAATGTTAAATTCGCTGATATAGTTTGCATTAGATGCATGATAGCCTGGAACTATGCGTATCGCATGAGTCGTAAAGGAGAGTGGGAAATACATGCTCGTGACAGGTTTAGGTTTTACCAGCGTATTTCACAACTACATGAAATTATAGCACCTGTTCTTTCTAAAAAGTTCAGAGAGAAAATTTTCAATGACAGGTTTTTGCATGTAACATAGTCAGTTTAGAAACAACCTTTAGATGAACAAGATGTCTTGCACGACGGAGCTACGTAGGTTTGAAGATTTTGTTGCGGAATACAAGGACGTACTCCTGGACGAACATCGTGAGAAGCTGCTAAGGGATATCAGCACACTAAAGCTGTATTCGACGATACCGATTGCCACATCAATTCACGGATCACATTACAAATCCTGCCCATGGTTTTATGACAACGCCGATTCCGGACCAGATACCTGCGAATGCTGTCATGTGGAAAAAATCTCCGGCAGAATTAAAAAATTAATATCGTTTTATTATAAATTGAGAAATGGAAAGTTTTGAAAGAGATATTTAAATAAAATTATAAATTACATTCGAACCAGCCTTTTATTTCTTCTTACACTGATGTGAAATTGAAAAAAGTGAAATGGAAATAAAACAATGTTGTATGACAAAAGCGACTCTTTATTCAAATTCATCGTTGCTATGCTGAACAAATTTTATTTTTAAATATCCACCTCTTGTGTCATCTTTACCTTCGAAAATCAGATAGTTTTCCGGAATATCGTTCAGATCCTCAATTTGACGCTGTTTCTTTATTTTCTCTGAGAATCTTGGTGGGAGAAAACAAAAGGTTCCATTGGTTAGGTGTACGGTGAGGCGTGATCCATATTGCGTGTTGACCAAACGAAAACATTTGACCCTATATTTCTTTCCATGTTCCAAAGCAACAAGTGCTACGTGTTGATCCGGAATGTACTCGCATACATTGTTCAACACTTCTACAGTTTTCTGGAAAAAATAACAAAGGATTAAAAAGAAACATCACCTGTATGTATGTAATATCGTTACTCACCATATTTCTTCGAGTCCTAGCTTCTATCAAAAGACTTCAAAATCTTCTGCCTGATTATTGACTGCAACCCTTCACTTTTATACTGTCTACGCGCACATAGGGTAATACGGGTGAGTAATTACAAACTCAACAGCACTCAAGCTAATTATATTCACCCTCAGATGTTTTCAATATACAGAACGAACACGCGATCCGCAACACAAAAGCATTCAACCATCAGCCCTGACCTGCACCTATGCCACACGTGTAAAGTAATTAAATATGCATACACGCGTCAGGGAATCCCTTTAATTACATTCACCCTCAGATGATTTCAAAATACAGGTCTTTTCATGTCCAGCGATTCTTGCCTCAAACGTGCCAAGCAATCGTAAGCACCCAGAAAGCAAGCACACAGTTTAATTATGCATTATGCCATTCATGATCATTCCAATTCACAACAACTCATAAAAAATGCGGAAGACTCTTAAAGAATGCGGAAGAAAAAAAGACGTTATTTTCATGGTATTCATCCTCAATCTACAGTCACCCAACAACATCATGACACATCTCTACTCGAAAGATACACCTGTTGGAACGCGGTCAATGGGACGCCACGATCAACCTTGAGGAAATCCCTTTGATTACAATCAATGAAAACCAGTCTCTCCACATTCATTCTACATGACTAATTTCATATGCAGTTAATATTGAATTGTATTCTTTGCAATAATGTTTTCTTCCATTTTTCATGGGTCCATGGTATTAAAGATGGAACGAACGTCTCTCTGCTATGTACACATATCTATAGCTACTGTAAGTCCATACATGTGTTACCTCGTTATCCAAGCAACCATTCGTAAGCCTTGTCGTATGCTATACATATGATCGAAATACACGAATATGCCCCCATTGACGATACGATCGAATCAGTATGAATGGCAATTACCATTAAAATTTCACACTTCTTTTCACCCTTCGTTCGCACAAATATGTATAGCATACGACAAGGCTTTGCCCTGTACCCATCATTCTTTATCGTGAACAGGTGCAACATTAATTAACTGTAGCCATGCTTAAGTACAGCAATGCAACGGGCTGAAGTCAATGGATGGGTATTACATTAAGCTAAATTTTACACAGTGGCACAGAACATGTACGTGCAAGGCTTTACCCTATCCCCATTTTTCCAATTCACATGCATTTAACTGATACGAGACACGTTTCGATCGACACGGCATTGCAAGCGAACGAAATTCAAGTTGCATCGCAAGGCAGCTAATTAATATGCACCCCATTGCTAGCGAACGAAATTCAACTTGCATTTTGTACATATTTTTTCTGTCAGGTTTTCTGCGAGCCTGGCTCTCCATTTCACAAAAATTGTCTTCGACAGGCTTTCTAACGTACTCTAACCCCCTAGCAACCAACCAGGTATGCACACAACACCTCCCAACACATGACACATCTCACAAACTACAGCAAAAACATCTGACCCTATTTCTACCACCTATGACTTCCTGACGCACCCAACCGCAACACCCCGATCCTCTATAGCCAGCCATCAACGTTCAAAATCATCGCCAACCAACTGATCTACTATTGCCTTCTACCAACGCCGCCAATCACAACACACACCTGATCGGTAACCCCTCACAACACAGCCCTAACCCAGACCCTCCATAGCCTTCTACCAACGCCGCCAATCACAACACACACCTGATCGGTAACCCCTCACAACACAGCCCTAACCCAGACCCTCCATAGCCTTCTACCAACGCCGCCAATCACAACACACACCTGATCGGTAACCCCTCACAACACAGCCCTAACCCAGACCCTCCATAGCCTTCTACCAGCGCCGCCAATCACAACACACACCTGATCGGCAACCCCTCACAACACAGACCTAACCCAGACCCTACATAGCCCTCTACCAGCGCCGCCAATCACAACACACACCTGATCGGCAACCCCTCACAACACAACACAAATCTAAGCCCACCACCTGACAACCCCAACCAACCAACCGCGACACCCCTCTTACAAACAACAAATCAACGACACACACCTGATACAAAACCACAATCTCAGCCCCCATTCCAAGGTACATCCAAGACCAAGTCGCTCTGATTCACCCTATCCCGGCCATACAAACGCGGTACCCCAAGCCACTCGCTATTCTGATTGAAAAAGATTGAAAAAGACGTTCCCACCCATACAAAAACCGGTTTTCAGGTACGTTACTTACTACTGACAGTAAGTATTCGTTTAATACGCGGTGGTTCCTTTCTATTACACCTAACGACTCATGATGGTAAGGGGTTGAAAATATTTGTTTTATATGTAGTAACTCGCATATTTCTTGCATTAGACTATTTGTAAATTCTGTCCCTAAGTCCGTTTTTAGAATCTTGAAATGACCGTATAATAAGATAAATTTATTTACTATAGCTTTTGCTACTGTGGTAGCATCCTTAGTCTCTATGGGTATGGCAGTTATAAATTTCGTTAATTCGCACTGAATAGTGAGAATGTATCTGTAGTTGTTGGAAATTCTCAACGGGCCAACAATGTCTGCGCTTACAATCTCGAAGCTAGTAGATGGAGTCTCGGTTTTTATCATTTTCTCTTTGGTGTGCTTAGTTATTTTATTCATTTTGCACTTTTCACATTGGTTTATATGTTTTTTGACCATTTTCTTCATATCCTTCCAACAGTATCTCTGTTTCAATTTTATCAATGTTTTATGTACTCCTATATGTCCTCCATGTGGCGAATTGTGGTACTCAATAATTAATTCATTTTGCTTTTTGACGTCTTGAATTCTTATGGGCGGTCTGTATATTAATATTTTTAACTTATAACTTTCTTCCCGTTGCAACACATTAAATAATTTCTTGAATTCATTTCTCGGTACGTACCTGAATATATCATCATTAGAGGATAAAGATAGTGCATTTATGCTATTGTTCTTTGAATATATTAACAATTTCTTCATGACAGAAACTAATTTCGTGTATGAATTATCATTGTTGTTATCATGAACTTTCAGCTTATCGTTGAAGTAAACTGGTTTCTCAACAACTTTATCACTGTAGCGCACTACTATAAAATCTTTCTCTTTAGTTATAGATATATCATCTTTCTTGTTTTTCTTGCTAGCTAGCATATAAAATTTCAGTTTCATCGCCCCTTTAATATCTGACAAAGAAGTGCAATCAAACGCATGGAGGTGATCAATCTCTTCGTTTAGGTTGCCACTGTGCTTGTCGATTTCTGTATTTTTATTTTCACTTTGTACCTTTTTCGTTTTACTTCTTGTTATCGCCAATAACTTTTTGCTAATGTTTTCATCGTTTGTCGGAGGTATCATGGATCTTAGCATTTCAGTGTTCATTTGTATTCTTGATAGCGCATCCGCATTTGTATTTATATTACCCTTTTTGTATATGATCTCGAAATCGTAGTCCGATAGATCTAGACGTATTCTAGTAAGTTTTGAAGATGGATTTTTATGTGTAAACAATGATACCAAAGGTCTGTGGTCTGATACGACTATAAACTTCCGTCCATATAAATATGGCCTAAAAAAGTTTATGCCCCAATGTATCGCCAATAGTTCCTTTTCTATTATAGGTTTATTCAATTCGTGCTTATTTAAGGATTTGCTCGCGTACGAGATTGGTAGATCTGAACCAATTTCTCCTTGTGATAGTATAGCAGCTAGTGCGAAATTTGACGCATCTGTAGTAAGTATGAAGGGTTTTTCAAAATCTGGGTATTGAAGTATAGGAGGTGAAATCAGTTTGCGTTTTAAAAGTTCGTATGCTTTTTGCTGTTCTTCTTCCCAAACAAACGGTGCTTTTTTCTTTAAAAGAGAGTTCAAACTCTTTGCCGTTTCTGCAAAGTTTGGTATGAAGCGTCGATAATAGTTGCAGAAAGCTACGAATCTTCGCACGTCATCCGCGGTCTTTGGGATGGGATAATTTTTAATTACTTCATGCTTAGCAGGGTCTGTTCTTATACCATCTGCTGTAATATGGTGTCCTAAATACACTACTTCTGATTTTAAAAATTTGCATTTATTTGCATTTAACTTCAAATTGTACTTACGAAGTCTCTGTAAAACTGTTCTTAAATTTTCATTATGATGTTTCATGCTACATCCGAAAACCATGATGTCGTCTACGTATAAGAATGCTGAGTCGCTTAGACCAGTTAAGGCAATAGTGAGCATCCTTTGGAAGCTGTTTGATGATATTTTCAATCCAAAAGGTAATCTTTTGAATTGGTAGTGTCCATCATTGGTGGAAAAAGCGGTTAAATGTCTTGATTCTTTTTCTAGCTCAATCTGGTGGAACGAACTAGTCATATCCAAGGTTGAAAAGTACTTTGCCCTACCTTGTTTGTCTAGGACGTCTTCTAACCTTGTCAATGGAAATTTATCGTTCACCAGTTTGTCGTTCAGTTTTCTGAAATCAACAACTAATCTCCACTTCTTGGTGTTATCCGAGCTTTTCTTAGGTACAACTAACAATGGAGAGTTGTACGGGCTTGTGGATTTGGGTTAAGCTCATACTCTTCGTGTAAGGTTGCCGCTGGTGTTTTTTGTGCTCGTATAAGACATCTTTCAAATGCCTTGTGGACTCTTCATCTGTTGCTATGTTGGCTATTTCACCGTCTTCAAGGTCTTCCGTATGCTGTGGTATATCATCCTTCAGATGTTCGAAGTTTACTGGATCGTCGGTTGCAGGATCGCCATGTAAAAGATAGGCCTGTAAACGATAGCTCGTCGCAGGAGATGCCTTCTCGGTGTTGGACGCCGAACGCCGGATCTTGTATCCTTCAAGGGAGATCCGGGTTTTAGCGCTGTATAAGAAAAGCGCACTTTTAGTGAGGGAACAGGGTTAAATTGGGGTACCTACCGGCAAGTTAATTGCCACATGTCTGGCGCAGGATTCAAGATCCAAGCTAGCCGATATTTTTATTAAGTTTTACTTTTAGCGACTGGTTACGCTACAATTGAGGCGCTTCTAAAGCCAAGTTACGGCTCGAGCGTTTTGCCAAACTACGGCAATAATGCGTTGATAAAAACGAGTCAAAAGTACGCTTTAACTATGACTATATTTTCTTTTCTACAATTTACTTTTATACACTTTTTACAACTTAACATATAATCCCTACTCTAATATTTTATTCTACTTAATACATAATCCCTACTCTAAAACTGGAAGAATTGAATATGGTAAATTCATTCTACCAATCAAAATATCGATCAGCATTTTACCATATGACCCAATTTAAAATGCAACACTCATAATAGTCCATGAGTGAAATGCAACACTCATAATAGTCCATGAGTAATATGCAACACTCATAATAGTCCATGAGTAATGACTACTCAGGTTTCGTACTTTGTGTGTACATTACACCTGCCAATGCTAGGCGCCGCTTAGTCTAGTGCGATCGCGATGGGTTATTATAAACATTCGTTCATGTGTCTATTTTTAGTGACAACATGAATTGGACTTTCGTGTGAGTAGATTATGTGTAATGCAAAACGAGTATGCAAAGTGAGCATTACAAGGTGATCGTAAATTATGCATTTGTATATTCTACGATTGCTCATTGATTATTGATTTGTGGGTTTAGTTTATAGTAAAATGCTGATTGATTGTGTAGCTACGTGTAGGTCCACTACACAACATTCAGAAATTTGTTGTCACTTTCGGGAAAGCAGAGAATAATTGTTCATCATCTTGACGCGAAATTTGACTTTTTCAATGGAACGCTAGCGGAGACCATTTATATTGAAGGCCACTGGGTTTTAACAACGAAAATTTCCAATTATACCAATCAAAATACATTGAACAAATCGCAAAATTATTCGGACTGGAGGATGCAAAAAAAATGAGGACACCGATAGTAGTAGGATATTACAGGTCACCTACAGAAGCACACCAGATGATTAACAACTCAAATTACCAAAAGTTGCTCGGATGCATTTTCTACATTTCCATCGATGCAAGACTGCATATCACAGCAAGTGTCAACATTTTGGCTCAAAAGACATTGTGTCCGAATCAAGAAGCTTGGGAACAACTCAAGCGAGTGGTGAAGTAACTCAAGGGAACGGTGAACTTGACACTGAAACTCAGCGATATCGATGACGAATGAAAGGAATTATTTGGATACACAGATGCAAACTGGGCAGAGGGTAAAGAGACGCGTAAATTGAACAGTGGCTATGTTTTCTTTCTGAATGGAGGACTCATCACTTGGTCGTGTAAAAAGCAAACCTGTGTCTCATTGTCGTCGACTGAAGCGTATTTCATCGCCGTATCTGATACCTGTCATGAAACCATTTGCTGCAGAGGCTGCTGGAAGATCTGAATGTGAAAATCGAGAATTCAACAACCATTTACGAAGATAATCAGAGCTGCAAAAACATCATAAAGGACGAGAAGTTCAGCAACTGGACCAAACACACAGACACAAAATTCCATTTTGTCAAGGAGCACATCGATAAAGGACATATCCATTGCGAATTCTGTCCAACAGAAGAAATGATTGCGGATCTCCTCAGGAAGCCCTTGCCACCAGCCAGACACCTTGAATTGAGAAGAAAATGGAAGGTCATCTAAAATGTTTGAACGAGGAGTGTTGGAAACAGCGTTCTAACATACATGTAACCATATACTTTTTGTACCAAAATTTGAGTTGCGTATTCGTAAAATGCAGCATAATATTCCGGTGATTGGGTACTGGCTGATAATTGATTAGTGGATCTCTGTAACTATATAAACATTCACAAATAGAGTGCCAAGCTTGGGTCGATCATAAAATTTGAGCAAATATTCAAACAACAACCTGCGAGGTGCGACCCTTGAGGTCTACATGGTAACGGTCACAGTGATATCGATATAAATATTCAAAATATTAGATCCAATAAAAATAATGATAGGTACTTTAACCAGTGATTGAAATTAGTTAATTTTAATCGTATCATCTTAAGGTCCGACCGTTGATAACGTAAGGCTTTTAGTGGAGGAAGGATTGCATCTGTACGCGGATGAATCTGAGATGAGACAGGTTACAATGATTTTTCCACGTAACTTGTTATTTTCATATCGATGCTCAAAAGAAAACAGAGCGCTATCGAAACTGAATGCAGTTTTTGTTTTCACGCCAACTGAACAGATTTTGTCGCGTGATGGTCACTTTGTCCAAAATTTCCATTTCTGTGGAATACGCTGAATTTGTATTTTTTCCACCATTTTACATGAATAAGACTAGTAGTCATTTCTTATGTTGCAGTTAATCTTGAAAAACATTGAATATCCACTAAATTATCGTTGTTTACTTGTATGCGAAAAGTTTAAAGTATTACGAAAGATGAAGGAGGAAATAGTTAATTAATTAATTAATCCCAACAAAAACTTAACCACTGAAAACTACAAAAAAAATTATTCGATAAAATCTTTTTAACCCTAGATACATAACGTGAGTCAAAACGACTCACATGCGAATCGCTTTTACCTGTCCCTTTCCTACGGCTTTATGCATTACTTCATTCGTCCTAGCCAATTCAGTATGCGACTAGAGATCTCGAATGGTACACGTGCGTGGCAGGTAAGCGCTTTATTCACGGAGATATCATACCCTCGTGAGATTAGTTACATTGTAAACTTGACTACCAAAATATTTTTCTATTGTTTTAGTGTATTTCTTTGCTGAAGGAGCTGTATAAAATAACCATAGTCGGTACATTGCGCTCAAATAAAAGGAAAATACCGGAAGAACTAATAATACAAGATCTAGAGGTGTCGGAACCTCCAATTTTCGTTACGATGGCCCGCTAACTTTACTGTGATATAGACCAAAATCTGCCATGGTGTATGAACTGTCATCCTGTGATGAGGAAAGCTCCGGAAAACCAGACATGATTGAATTCTACAATTAAACATGGAGTTGATTCGTTTGATCAAATGTGCTCGCAAATGTCATGCAGTAGAAAGACAAATAGATGACCTATGGCGTTATTCTATGGCTTTTGTCAACAGTCACTTCATGTATTGTCACAACATGATTGCAAAAGAGAAAAAACCCTTAAATAGGTGTGCATTCATGAAACAATTGAGTACTGACTTAGCAAAGCCATGGATTGAGCAAAGGTTTGATATGGCTAATCTCAACCGCAGAATACGCGAAAGCATACAAAATATTTTACCAAGTACTTTGACAGCGAGCTTACCACAAGATGCAGGTGAACCAACTGCAAAAAAAAGAAAATATTGCGCCTACTGTCCGTGGAAACTTAGAAGAAAGACGCAAACAGAGTGCAAAAAATGTAGAAAACCTGTTCGTGGAGAGCATAAGGTATTGACTTGTTTGGACTGTATATAGTTCCTATTTTGAGATTATTATGTTGAAATTTTGATATTTTTAATATTTTGCTTTTGTTCAAGTTTATAGATTTTAAGTTAGATACAAAAAAAGTCGATTTTAATCATAGAACTGAATCTAAGTATGTTATGTGTGATTTTTCTAAAGAATTTTACCTTTTATCTGTTTTCAAGATAAATAAACCAAATACAAACCTATAAATTAATTTATTTCATTTTTTAAACAAGTGTTAAAATATAAACTCATAGACGAAACCAAAAAAATAAATAATAATAGCGCCATCGGATAGAAATCAAGTGTGAGTCATATCGACCTCACGTTATGCTGTAAGGAGTATCGTTGAACGTTATGTATCTAGGGTTAAAGCATATGGCCTTGAAAAGTATTAAGTACCATTATACTTGTATTTATACACCTTTTTACCTTCAAACACTGGTATTCATTTCCCTTTTTGGAAGTGGATCATAAAACAACATGTAAAAGACAGTTTAGATTCGATGTCTTATTATAAGCAATACATAAAGAATCTTACTTAAGACTGAGAACCCTTACAATAAATGAACTTCAAACATTTGAGCAATGGTGCTTGTATATTAAATGGACGCCCTTTTATTCATTATACATATTCATTGTTTATTGTTTCTGTATGAATGTTTTTGACAGTATCAAAAAAAATTTATTAAGTTTTATTTGATGAGAGCTTAGAACATCTGATTTCGAAAAGCAATGGTTTGCAAAAGTTTAAATTAGATAGAAGACTTTTTTGAAGGCGCGCCATTCGAGTAAGTGAAATTAGGGAATATTATTCTTATCAATCTTTATTCATTACAAATATTAATGGTGTATTGTTTTTGTATAAATATGTTTTGCGATCATGAAAAATGTTGTTTTATCTGTAATGAGATATGATCATCTTCAAAACATTTTACCATTCGAAGCGCTGATGACCACAAATACAAATTTGATTGAAAAATTATTTTGTTTCCAAATGTTAAGCAGTCTTTCCATTACAATTTAAAATGGAACTAAGAAACTTATTGAAAGTGTGCTTGAATTACGCAAAAATTAATAAGCTTTGAAAAACATAACAACGATGTGTTTGAAAAAAAGAGACATCAGGTAATATTGTTCATATGAACTTTTTATACATAGTGACTTAAAAGGATTTTTTTTTTAATTTTATTCAGCAAAAAAGTTTAACTGGTTTCGTTACAAAAATTGCTTAGAGTATATAAATTTAATGAACAATGATTACTGTGTTGTGCAAATCAGGTGAATTTCAATATTTTTAAATAACCCGAATTTTTTGCACCTTTTTTAATATATTAAAGTCCACTTTATAAATATCCAAAAATTAATTTTTTTTTGCATTTTTCGACACCCTAAAACTTCAAAAATGACCTCCAGGAAAAGCTTTTCGAAATTTTAAAGTTTAATATATAAATAGCGACATTGAGTGTGTGTTTTCAGCTCTTTTTGGGTGTTCGATAGCTGTCGGCCGCATAACGTCTATTTCCTTCCCCGTCTCTAAAATACCGCTTTCTCCTACATACATTATATTTGCGTCTTTACTGCATGTATTCAGTGTTTATTTAGATATCTATATATCAAATGTGTGTTTTTGAAAAATGTCAAATTTTTCAATTTTCACAAAATGTTTGTCAGCGAAATGGAACAAAAACTTTAAACACGTTTTACGCAAAACAACGTTTTTTTAACATGGCAAACAGATAATCTTCGGATCTACGTAACTGATTTTCAAAAACTTTGATGTGTTTTGTTTGTTTGAGACTATTACACCGTAATCCACCAGAATATTAGCAAAAACTTGAAATAAAAAATTTGGCGTTAAAAAACTACGAAAAAACGGTCAATTTTTGACATTTTTTTCACAAGTTCGCCATTTTTTTAACTGTTTTTTTTTTCAAACGGTGGTGGATAACGGTGATATTTGAAGTGCCATTTAAATTTTTTGTTTCAGATCTACCAATTCATAGATTATCTATCCACCGCACAGTGTGTGATCCGTACAATCTATATGGACAAAAGTCATTTCCAAATTCTCACTAATGGGTGATTAAGTAAGGTGAACAACACCCCTAAACACCTTATTGCAAGATTTTGTATGTCCTAGACTGCACAGTTATGAGTCATAGGGATGAAAAGTAAACTAATGATGTAAGTGAACTGGAATAATAGGTCAGTTATATTTTGGCGATACATTGGAAACCACCGAACTTTGGCAGTAAGTATTTGTGTGGAAGTTTTTAATGATGAATCGTAATTTGGAGGGTAAGTACTACATTTCTTAAATCAATAAAATGATCTCAGCTAGTAAACCAGTATGAAAAAATTTTTTTGAAGATACATGAAAAATACTTGTTATTTTTTGGGGTTTTACAACAACAAGTATAAAAGCTGGTGGGAAGATGAAGACATTAATTTCCGTGTGTGTACTACTATACCGCGACCTTCTACATCATTTCAAGTTGCTACTCATTCTGCAAGACCTGGAAAGGTATTAAAGGAGACATCATTCAAAACTAGAAAACGTCGAGTTGAAACCTTGTCCAATCGCGTAGCGTTGGGGAATTGATGACTACGGAAATAGGAACATTGCCACAGTGGTGAGGCAAATTAGGGAAAGTTCAGAATCCCCAAGTGCTTCCGTAAGTTTTGAAAATATCAGTTTTTCAGAAAGTGCTAGACAATTAAGTGGTGACGAGGCATTAGCCTATTACGTAGACTCTAAATCTACAACGCATTCATACAAGCTTACAATTGGGCAGCTTTCGTAAGAAGCCCAAGAAGCTAGGAACAAAGATTGTCGTAGGTTCCAGTAGTATAATACCAGAAAGCGTTCACGTATTGCCACGAATAGAGACTTACTTTCCATGTTGCTTATAACATCGGATCCTCTGATAAATAGCCTCCGAGACGTTCCTAATAAGAAGACGGGTAACCTATGTCCTGAAGACTTAAAGCTGATTATAGCTCCTATAATAGAGCCTCGACCTCTTCCACGTTCGCAACCAGCGCCTGCGTCTTAAAATGAGATAGACTATCAGTTGCCTGATACCTCGGACGACTCCGAGGATGAAGATTAGTTATAAAATGCTTTTATTTTATTTTATTATTACTTTGTATCCAATTTGTATTTTTGAAAAACACAGTGTATTTATTTAATGCTTGTATTGGCTTTGAGGTTATTTAGGTTATTTTGTCATTTATTAGTATTTTGTAGTTTTATATTTTCAAATAAAATTAATTTTTTTCTGAATTTTACATTTTTTTATGGTGATTCTCAAAAATAAAGCGTATTATTAACTACGATGCCTTATATTCTTGTAATATTACCAAACCAATCGATATAAATTCAACAATGTCGAAAAATAATTTTGTCCACCTAGCTTGTTCAGGACGACACTCTGTGCACCGTGGAGTAACGATTTTTTCAGAGGTTAATATTATTATTGAAATATGAAATAATACTATAAAAAAGATTCATACCAATATATAATAAAGTTTCTGAGAAACAAATGATTGAAAAGTGGTTTTTTCGCCTTCTAAAGTAGAGTGGTACCTTAAAAACGGCTCCAACACTTTTTCTTAACATTTGGTAGAATTACACAAAATTTAATACGCGTCGAAAGACACCTTAATAATGCAAATCGTATATTTGGTACGCGATATGTAGTGGATGGCATGAATGACCTTGGATGTGCCAAAGCAAAAAAAGCACCCGGTCGGAGTTTCCCTAAAACTGATCAATTTTTAAAATTTCAATACTCTTAAGACTTCAAAACGTGAAGATATGTTGAAAATTTTCATTACGATTTTCGAGGCGATTACAAGAACTTCTCATATACTGGGAAGTATATGGCAAATTATCGTCACAAGAAGCCTGCAAAAGTATTTTATTGTTGTTTTATCTGTATGTTATTGTTGTTTTATCTGTAATGAGATATGATCATCTTCAAAACATTTTACCATTCGAAGCGCTGATGACCACAAATACAAATTTGATTGAAAAATTATTTTGTTTCCAAATGTTAAGCAGTCTTTCCATTACAATTTAAAATGGAACTAAGAAACTTATTGAAAGTGTGCTTGAATTACGCAAAAATTAATAAGCTTTGAAAAACATAACAACGATGTGTTTGAAAAAAAGAGACATCAGGTAATATTGTTCATATGAACTTTTTATACATAGTGACTTAAAAGGATTTTTTTTTTAATTTTATTCAGCAAAAAAGTTTAACTGGTTTCGTTACAAAAATTGCTTAGAGTATATAAATTTAATGAACAATGATTACTGTGTTGTGCAAATCAGGTGAATTTCAATATTTTTAAATAACCCGAATTTTTTGCACCTTTTTTAATATATTAAAGTCCACTTTATAAATATCCAAAAATTAATTTTTTTTTGCATTTTTCGACACCCTAAAACTTCAAAAATGACCTCCAGGAAAAGCTTTTCGAAATTTTAAAGTTTAATATATAAATAGCGACATTGAGTGTGTGTTTTCAGCTCTTTTTGGGTGTTCGATAGCTGTCGGCCGCATAACGTCTATTTCCTTCCCCGTCTCTAAAATACCGCTTTCTCCTACATACATTATATTTGCGTCTTTATTGCATGTATTCAGTGTTTATTTAGATATCTATATATCAAATGTGTGTTTTTGAAAAATGTCAAATTTTTCAATTTTCACAAAATGTTTGTCAGCGAAATGGAACAAAAACTTTAAACACGTTTTACGCAAAACAACGTTTTTTTAACATGGCAAACAGATAATCTTCGGATCTACGTAACTGATTTTCAAAAACTTTGATGTGTTTTGTTTGTTTGAGACTATTACACCGTAATCCACCAGAATATTAGCAAAAACTTGAAATAAAAAATTTGGCGTTAAAAAACTACGAAAAAACGGTCAATTTTTGACATTTTTTTCACAAGTTCGCCATTTTTTTAACTGTTTTTTTTTCAAGCGGTGGTGGATAACGGTGATATTTGAAGTGCCATTTAAATTTTTTGTTTCAGATCTACCAATTCATAGATTATCTATCCACCGCACAGTGTGTGATCCGTACAATCTATATGGACAAAAGTCATTTCCAAATTCTCACTAATGGGTGATTAAGTAAGGTGAACAACACCCCTAAACACCTTATTGCAAGATTTTGTATGTCCTAGACTGCACAGTTATGAGTCATAGGGATGAAAAGTAAACTAATGATGTAAGTGAACTGGAATAATAGGTCAGTTATATTTTGGCGATACATTGGAAACCACCGAACTTTGGCAGTAAGTATTTGTGTGGAAGTTTTTAATGATGAATCGTAATTTGGAGGGTAAGTACTACATTTCTTAAATCAATAAAATGATCTCAGCTAGTAAACCAGTATGAAAAAATTTTTTTGAAGATACATGAAAAATACTTGTTATTTTTTGGGGTTTTACAACAACAAGTATAAAAGCTGGTGGGAAGATGAAGACATTAATTTCCGTGTGTGTACTACTATACCGCGACCTTCTACATCATTTCAAGTTGCTACTCATTCTGCAAGACCTGGAAAGGTATTAAAGGAGACATCATTCAAAACTAGAAAACGTCGAGTTGAAACCTTGTCCAATCGCGTAGCGTTGGGGAATTGATGACTACGGAAATAGGAACATTGCCACAGTGGTGAGGCAAATTAGGGAAAGTTCAGAATCCCCAAGTGCTTCCGTAAGTTTTGAAAATATCAGTTTTTCAGAAAGTGCTAGACAATTAAGTGGTGACGAGGCATTAGCCTATTACGTAGACTCTAAATCTACAACGCATTCATACAAGCTTACAATTGGGCAGCTTTCGTAAGAAGCCCAAGAAGCTAGGAACAAAGATTGTCGTAGGTTCCAGTAGTATAATACCAGAAAGCGTTCACGTATTGCCACGAATAGAGACTTACTTTCCATGTTGCTTATAACATCGGATCCTCTGATAAATAGCCTCCGAGACGTTCCTAATAAGAAGACGGGTAACCTATGTCCTGAAGACTTAAAGCTGATTATAGCTCCTATAATAGAGCCTCGACCTCTTCCACGTTCGCAACCAGCGCCTGCGTCTTAAAATGAGATAGACTATCAGTTGCCTGATACCTCGGACGACTCCGAGGATGAAGATTAGTTATAAAATGCTTTTATTTTATTTTATTATTACTTTGTATCCAATTTGTATTTTTGAAAAACACAGTGTATTTATTTAATGCTTGTATTGGCTTTGAGGTTATTTAGGTTATTTTGTCATTTATTAGTATTTTGTAGTTTTATATTTTCAAATAAAATTAATTTTTTTCTGAATTTTACATTTTTTTATGGTGATTCTCAAAAATAAAGCGTATTATTAACTACGATGCCTTATATTCTTGTAATATTACCAAACCAATCGATATAAATTCAACAATGTCGAAAAATAATTTTGTCCACCTAGCTTGTTCAGGACGACACTCTGTGCACCGTGGAGTAACGATTTTTTCAGAGGTTAATATTATTATTGAAATATGAAATAATACTATAAAAAAGATTCATACCAATATATAATAAAGTTTCTGAGAAACAAATGATTGAAAAGTGGTTTTTTCGCCTTCTAAAGTAGAGTGGTACCTTAAAAACGGCTCCAACACTTTTTCTTAACATTTGGTAGAATTACACAAAATTTAATACGCGTCGAAAGACACCTTAATAATGCAAATCGTATATTTGGTACGCGATATGTAGTGGATGGCATGAATGACCTTGGATGTGCCAAAGCAAAAAAAGCACCCGGTCGGAGTTTCCCTAAAACTGATCAATTTTTAAAATTTCAATACTCTTAAGACTTCAAAACGTGAAGATATGTTGAAAATTTTCATTACGATTTTCGAGGCGATTACAAGAACTTCTCATATACTGGGAAGTATATGGCAAATTATCGTCACAAGAAGCCTGCAAAAGTATTTTATTTGAGTGTTAAAATTATATGTGTGGAATATAGCAGCTAGGCAAACTAGCGACGATAATTTTCCTTAACAATTTGAACAAACAAACAATTTTTGAATCGTATTTCGTTGAGTCTGTCAATCAATCAATATTGCAGTGATTAAAAACATTTAACTATATTTATTGAACCTTTGAAACTGGTATTTGCACGCCTTAATTTTCAATCCTCTGTATGAATTTTTAAAACTACTGAATCTGTTTTTTTTTCGTTTATCGTATCTGGTAACAGTCGTCATACCTAACCACAGTATTCTTTCAACAGTTAATTACAAAACGTTTCGTCCCATTATTATAGCGCACAGGTGACATATCCAGGAAAACCAGGAGAGCGAATGGAGTGTGTATCCGATAGGCACTTGAAGGCAATTTTTTGCAAAAGGCAGCATTTTAACAGTTCGAAGCATTCTGTCTTAGTTGGACTGTATCAGATCCTGACCTGCAATCTTAATTTTCTAGAAAAGTGCTTCAGATTGCAATGAAAACGTAGGTTAATAAATATATCCTGCGTTACTTCATTCATCGAATAAGGCAAATGCAGATCCAAAAAGCTGACAATAAACTAGCAATACGTGACAAACGTGAGGACCGTTAGCGACAAGGGCAAATAATACAAGAATAAGGAACAACGTAAAATGAAGCTTGCAAACATATTAAAAATTTTGCAATCAAAGAGACGCGCATTACACGAAGGTGCCGTTTTTTATATTAACAAATAAAAAGCTTACAAAAAACGATTATTATGTAGAACACGCGAATATCGTAAGCCACTGGGAACAAAAGCTTACAATCGACCACACTGCACGCGCGAAAAATTCGTTAAAAAATAACTAGTTCAGGTCTTTCCCGAGCAGGCCTCAAGTTATTTTAACTTTATTTGTGACCTATCTAAACGGATCTCTGCGAGGCATTTGTCTAGGCAAGCGCAATAATAAGCATTCACATTAACAGCCCTGGGCATTCGATTCCCCATAAAGACATTGAGTTCATGCTGTATGAATATCTACTTTTGCGAGCTCTTTTCCGATGGTAAACGGATCACAACATTTCCAGAATTAAGGGTAATCATCGCATATACTCTTACCTCCAGCTTGAGAGAAAAAAAGTCACAATTTTACCACGGGCACCAACTTTTGTGGACTGCCGTCTATCTTCTTTTGTTGGCAACTGACCATGTTTCAGTTGTAAATTCCAACACTGCCATATGAAGACATCTTAAAGTTGAAGTATTGAGGTGCCGTTACGTTCCAGGACGCCAATTCGTCCTTGGAGGCACTAGATCTTTCCCTTAAGAAAACAAAAATAGCGCCGTACTCGGACAGAGTCGCGTTCGTGTTAGCAATAAGGTGACCGCCTCATTCCGATCAATAATAATTTTATAGATATGAGCAAGGAGCTCCATTAGTGAGCTCCTTGCTCAAACCAACCCGTCACTCTGCTTCAATGGTACCATGGTATTTTAAAAGACACCACACTAACTTACCAAGCCAAAATTACTCGAGACCTATTTGGAAGGTTTTTTTAAGTACGTAGTGTGGTCAATTGCGGGTTTTTCGTCCCAGGTTCTTGGGTGTGTAAAGTTTCGCTGGTTTAATGCCACTTTTTTATTTACCATTGTTCGACATGTGTGTTTTTCATTGAAAGTAATTTGACAATTTTGCAAGCTTCATTTAACATTGTTCCTTTTTCTTACATCATTGCGAGTTTACAACGTTTAATCCTGTACGAAGTATGTATTACCTCTGGAAAAGTAATCCACGTATCCAGAAAAAAGCAAACAGCTTTTACAGCACTAAACCAAGATTCAGCAAATATTCTGTACTGTAGCATGCCAAAACGTGTCACCCATTTGGTTTTTTCACTTAAGGCTGACTACTAGAAAAGAAGTTATTGGTAACATTGATTCTCTAAAAACCCACACCGCACCAGGTCTTGATGGTATCCGCGTTGATGAATTCAAAATAATCAAAGAGAATGTCGCAGACATTCTGGTTACCCTGGTAAATACAAACTTGAAGGGTGGGAAATTTGGGAAATATCCAAACAAACGACAAGGGTATTACCCATATTTAAAGGATGCAAAGAAACTGGCCACAATAGTTTCCGTTTGACTTTCAGGAAGGTGAAAGAACAACCGAAGCGATCGTAGACGTAATGAGACATATCAATACACAATTGGGCCAGGGGAGTTACGTTGCTGCAGTGTTTATTGATCTTGAAAACGGCTTTTGATAAAGTGATGCATGATATGTTAGAAAGGAAACTTGGAAAATTTGGAATTTCAGGTAAGCCTAGAGAACTTATACGTGCGTGTCTGGCAGGCCGACTTTAAAGGACAGAGATCGGAAACGTCAACAGTAAAACGGCGAAAATTAGTAATGGCGTATTCTATTTCTGTTGTATACAAATAACTTGGTTGCTGTAGGAATCGACGGGAAAGTTGTAATGTATCCTAGTCCATTACAACTGTATGATGTATCGATTCACTCAGCTGAAAATTAAGCTGACTTAAAACAAAAGATAAACACAATTGGTCTGCTCCGTCGTTTCAGCTATTTTTCAGTTTAAAAAAATACAAATTAGAAATGCATACATCTTTGGGCGATTTATTAAGGGATCATAATTTAGAGTCAGACAAAAGCAAAGCATTCAAACTTGCAAAGAATGAGCACTTCATGTGAAGTGTATAAAATAGCATAAAAACTTAACAGAGATGGAATGATATGCATGGAAAGAGGAAAATTAAATTATTAAAAATTAACACCATAAACAAATAAAAACAATGAAGCTGGATAAAAATATGAGAAAACGACTACACACATAATATAAGAAACGCAAAAGGTATTTTAATAAAATTTTCTAGGACAGAACGCCTAAGAATCCAATTAACGCCTCAGCTAAACTTTACAATAAGCCAGGAGAAGCGTGGAAACATAATATCCTTTGAAATCATATTACGCAAACATGTACTGGAAACACAAATTAATAATTCAAATCGTTGAGGTTTATTCTAGAAAGATGAAAAATTGAAAATATTGTACACAAATGAATAAAAATGATGGAGACTCAGGTACTATCCTTTATGTCGATAAGCATCGTCCTGGAAGTAAAAAGTAAATAAACAAGCCCTTAGGGAATATAATGCATGCGGGCAGTGCAAAAAGTGAGTGATGGAGTGGGAACTTTGGAGGAAGCGGAGGTGGTTTCAGTCGGTAAAAATCAGGCATGCCGAGAAGCAGAAGTCAATCGGTATCTTTTGTAGATTTCCACCTCCCAACGAAGCAAACAAAGTATATCAGTACGAGAAGAACTGCGGTAGCACAAAAGAATTATAATATAACAAATTTCCAATTTTTCAAAACAACCCTATTATAAGAACAATATTAAACCAATGCCAAATTTAAATAATATATAATATAAATAATCTGATTACTCTCATTCTAATGGCTTTATTGATGTTTAAATCAAAGCGTATTAACATTTGCTTCATTTGAGCTGATTTTCAGTAACTTTAGTGAAGCAGTTTTTTATTGGAATTCAAAACTGTTCAAAATTTCAAAAGAAATTTCAACCAGATTTATACTTGTGGCAATTCATGTTTTGGAGTGCCAGATTTTGTATAGAGTATTTATTAAAACAAACCATAGTTTTTTTCTGATTCAATAAAATATTAATAAAGAAACCATGAATATTGATTTATTATAAAGTTAGTGGTTGATGCGAATGTTAATAACTACTTTTGCCTATTTTGATGACGCGATTGTGGTATCGAACAATAATCATTCGTATTTGCTGCAATTTTCGATAAATTCGGCTCAGATTTTATTTTAATTTGGTAAAAAAAATGCGAAAAATACAATTGTCCCCCTAAAATATTCTTCTATCTAATTTGCACTTCTCCCAATCAAGGTTCTTCGAAATCAGATGTTATAGGAAGTTCGCATCACATAAAACATCACCTTTATATTCTTCCAAAACATATATAAAACAATAAACAATGAATAAGTATAACGACTAAGAGATCGTCCTATCATTACATTTTTGAGTTAATTTGTTGTTAGGGTTTGGAAAATTTGTATTACTTCTTTCTCGAGGCATCGAATTTTTACTGCCTATTACATATTGCTTTATGATCAACTGCAAAACAAGAAATGATTATTTGTTGTTCTGTGGTAAATGGTGAGAAGTACGGATACAATAGATGTAAATATTAAACATGGTCATCTCGCGACAAAACCTAACTCTGTCGGCGTAGAAACAAAAACTGCATTCAATAACCTACAAATCTCAATTTCGTCAAAATGTTCGCGAGCGCCCTTTTGCCTTTCACGCGTCCATTTAAAAATAATATCAGTTACATAAAAAAAGCTTTTTTAACGTGTCTCTCCTGATTGACTGATCCGCGTTAATATTCAATTCGGCAACCCCCCAACACCTAAAAGCCTTACGTAATCAATGGACTGGACACTGCCTAAGATGAAATGATTAATATTAATTCATACCATTTATTATTATAAGTTCTGATCATTATCTTTATTTAAAAACATATTGTTTTTGGGATGAAGGTTCAAAAATGAGCACGAGCATGGAGGTATGACTGTGTATTAAAAATTAAAAATTCTCTAAATGAAAATTTTTGGTAAACAAAGCCGAAAAGTTGTTTCATATGACAAATTCCTTCTAAAATGCTTAATCTCAAAAATAATCGGTTGGAAACTTCGATCCTTTTAAAATTTATATTAATCATCCACATTAAATGAATTTCAGCTTCAAAATTTTACAGAAAACAGACTAATGAATCGTCACAATTTTTTATGTTGCTGTTATTTTCATTAGTTTTAAGAAAAATTTAACGAACTGCTATGAAAATAATTATACTATCGTAGTCACTGTAGACCAATAAAACAGGGAGGTAGGGAAGTTTTGGATATCGCTCTAGCGAACGAGCACTTGCATCACGCTATCAAAGGATGGCATGTATCACAAGAGTGCTCGTTCTCCGATCATTTATATATAATGTTCGATGTGGCGTTTGACCCTCCGAAAAATCCAGCCTTCATCAACAAAAGGAGGATGGATTGGGTCAAATACCAATCAGTATTCGAGTCTACACTAGAAGGTGGGCCTCCAAAGATTGAAGACATAGGTGGTCTGGAGGAAGCCGTTGGGACCCTTACATTTGCCTTCAATGAAGCAGCAAGATCTGCATGTAGTCCAACGAAGCCTAGAGGGAAATATAAGCCCCCATGGTGGAATAGTGACATTGCGGAGCTGCGGAAGGAATGTAGGATGTCCTTCAATCGGGCCAAAGAATCCAATGACTGGTCTTCCTATAAACTGAAACTGAAGGAGTTCAAATGCTCCATCAGAAAAGCTAAACGCTCCTCGTGGAGAAGTTTCTGTGCAGAAATAGAACACTCCAAGGATGTCAGTCGTCTGCGTAAAGTTATAACGAGCTCCCCCTTATTTTTGGGGTCTGTCAAAGATGCGAATGGGGTCTGGACTAAATCCAGCTCTGAGACGCAAGCCGTTCTCATGGACACGCACTTCCCGGGCAGTGAGGATGCGGCTGATGAAGCTAATCCACATACGGCCCCGAACTGCCTGTCAGCCGCTGTGCCTGTAGATGACAGGCTCCTACGCTGGGCAATCAGCTCATTTCAACCTTTTAATTCCCCTGGAATGGACAATAGCTCACCCGTTGAAATCCAGCAGGGAATCAATATAGCGCTTCCATGGCTAAGAGCCATTTTCAAAGCATGTCTACAGATGGCTTACATTCTACAGCGGTGGAAAGAAGCTAAAATAGTCTTCATACCCAAAGCGGGCAAGACATCCCACTCCTCACCTAAGTACTATAGACCTATCAGCCTCACCTCTTTTCTGCTGAAAACTCTGGAACGGCTGATAGAGATTCATTTGAGAGCTACCCTGCAACCACTCTCTAATGCGCAGCACGCATACACAAAAGGGAGATCGGTTGAAACAGCTCTTCACTCGCTCACCAGCTTCATCGAAAAATCGCTAAGCATCAAAGAATATACGCAGGCGGTTTTTCTAGACATCGAAGGTGCATTCAACAACGTCAGCTATAAGGCTATTGAGAAGGCACTCGAGGAAAACAATGTGGATGGTAACCTGATAAGGTTTATCGTACAACTGCTAAGCAGCAGGAGCATTAACTCCACACTAGGAGACAGCATCCTAAGAAGGAGGACGTGCAGAGGCACCCCGCAAGGTGGGGTGCTATCACCCCTTCTATGGAACTTAGTGGTGGACAAACTCCTGTCAACAATAGAAGCGACTGGCTGCAAAGTCGTAGCCTATGCAGACGATATTGCAATAGCAATATCGGGCAAATTTGTAAACACCCTATCTGAAAGACTTAACTTTGCCCTGAGTATTCTTACCAAGTGGGGCAACGAGTGCGGTCTGAAGATTAATCCGCAGAAAACGGAATTTGTGCTGTTCACATAAAGGCACAAAATTCCACGATTTCTCCCACCAAAACTCGATGAGATAAGTCTCATACCGTCTCATCAAGTTAAGTATTTGGGTCTAATTCTGGACTCCGAGCTTGCGTGGAAAGCGAACATAGAAGAAAGAACGCGAAAAGCGGCATGCGCAATCTACTGCTGCAAAAGAGCCATTGGGAAAAAGTGGGGATTGAAACCCAAAATCGTATCATGGCTCTATACGGCGATAGTGGAACCAATTCTTCTGTATGGCGCAGTTGTTTGGTGGCCAGCTATTGCAAAAACATCCAATGCAAACCTGCTAAACAGGGTCAGAAGGATTGCAGCTATTGCAATCACCGGGGCCTTACGCACTACCCCGACAAAGGCACTGTTTATGCTATTGAATTGGCTCCCGACGGAGCTCCTTACGAGACAGCAGACCAAGTGCTCTGCTATTCGATTAAAAGCACTACATCTCTGGCAAGAGGGAAATGTTGGCCACTCCACCATACTTCGGAGGGATGGACCAACGCCAGGGGAAGTAGACCTTGCGCCCCGATTCCCTGCTTTCATCACAGCTTCAGGCCAGTCATCCTAAGCAGGGAGGACTGGGCAATAGAAAGAGGTGGGATGCAGGAATCGGTCGACATCTACACTGATGGCTCCAAAATGGACGGAAAAGTTGGCTGTGGCATTTTCTCAGAACAGCTAGGCCTGAAACTATCCTTCCGGCTTCCAGACCACTGCAGTGTTTTTCAGGCAGAGGTCATTGCAATATACAAGGCAGTAGACTGGCTGAGTAATCAGAAAATTTCCATAAGAAACCTGAATATTTTCTCTGACAGTCAAGCTGCTATCCAAGCACTGTCCAACGTGTACACCTAATTCATGATGGTGATGGAATGCCGTACACAGCTGAACGTTATGTCATTTCACTGTGAAGTGACTCTACACTGGGTACCGGGACATAGTGATATACCGGGAAATTGCGAAGCGGATGCCTTAGCGAGAGCTAGCACTGTGCTCCAGGAGTATACACTCACACCCCAAGTCGGTCAACCTCTAGCTTCTATAAAGCTAGGATTTAAGCAGCATTACATCAAGGCTGCAAATAGAGCCTGGTTATTGGAGGAAACCTGCAGGACAACCAGGCAAACTTGGCGTGCACTGAGTTCCAGACGCACCAAGCAGCTCCTGAACACGAGTCGAGAAACCTTGAGTTCTATCGTGTCCATACTGACGGGGCACTGTCTAATTGACAGGCACGCAGAAAGGTTGGGCGTTCCCTTCAACGATTTCTGCCGGAGTTGCAGATCGGAAGAAGAGGAAGAGACGGTCCAACACTTTCTGTGTGAATGCCCGGCACTGTCCAGGACACGCATAAAAACCTTAAGCACACCATTCCTGGACAGCCTGACGGAAGTAGCTGATTTAAATAACGGCTGCATAGCCGGCTTCATACGAGAATCGAAATGGTTCTCGTCATCTCACAGGTTCTAGTGCCGCACCCTATCTCTTTGTGGTATCACAATGGGCCTATCTTGGCCTAAGTGAGCCATCTTTTTTTTTGATAAAGAGGGGTGCCACTACAACCAACCAACCAACCATGTCTATTATGTAAAATTTCTACACTCGGTATACCAGTTAATGTGTTGCACCATGCCTTAAATCCAAAATCAAGCCGTTCGCGTTAGCCGCGATATTGTGTGTAGTGTCGATATGTTGGCCCTACGAAGAAGTTATGTGCGACGTAGTTGTTTAAAGCTAAATTTTCTATCCTAATTTTTTTGAATATTTCTCTGCGGCGCCGTAAATATAGTAGCCCTCGCAGATAGGATAAAATTTAATGACTAATAACGACGTACTCGACACACAACCCTGCTTGAAGAATATCGGCACCACACGGCCTATGGTCATAATGAACCGATAAATAGATGTTGCAGAATATTCAACACTATTAGTAACCACTATTCTCCAGGTATCCCTAAATCGTCCTTTAAACGTCACTTGACAAAGGCCCTTGTCATCATAACCACGCATTCCCCAACTATGCCTGATTAAGTTGTAATTAAACTAATTTACTTTGACTTATATTATTCATGTATTTTGTATTGTTTACTTGATGCCTTGTTTGGTATACATAAATAATAATAATATTATAAAATTTCGATTTTATGAACTAGAACACTTCATAGTTTTTTCAGAATGTTTTTTCGTTAAACATTATATACAATTCACTCTGCCAATAAAAATTTCCATATAAAATGTAAATGAATCGATCGAAAATGGCGATCGCTCGTTTCAATTGATTTTGAAAAATATTTACATCTGAAAACTAAAAGTCCTATTAAAAAAATGCTTGTGAAGACTTTATTATTATCATAAGTTATTCTTAATTTGTAATATTGTTTTGGAATAAAATTGAAGCATTGACTTATAATCATATAAATGTGCATTCTATCCACAAACTTTGATCCTTAAATGTTTACCTCTTACCCATAAAATTCAGTAATCGTTAGAGGAGTTTAAGATTGAGCTTTGCTTTTTGCAAAACATGAGCTTTGCGTTTCGCAATTAATCGGCAAAACCACAATTTCAAATAAAAAGTTCCTGCAGTTCTTTATATATCAGCTTTTAATAGTTGTTTGGAAATTCACTTATCGTTTTATTTCAGGTTGTTACATCAGCAATATCATCCGATGACAACAAATCAAACATTGTATTATCTTTTGATGATAAATTATTAAATAAAACAAATTTGTAATCAGATGGTACACCAAGTGAAGTGATTCGCTCACCGATCGAGCTGACACAAATGCTAGATAAAATTCAACATATCAAAACATAAACAGCTCGATAAATGCGTGAATCAGTAGCAGATAAATAAAATAAATATAACATTAAAATAACATGCATAAATTGAAATGTGAACAAAGTAAGATGTATTTAGTCGTCGTCGTTGTTCAAATTAAAAGACGGACATAACGGACGGATTTGAAAATAAAAGGAATTAATCCGAAAAAGTGTTGTGTTTGTGTAAATAATACAGACGCGGTAGACCCGGTATTTGCGATTTCAATTCCGCTCTAAGAAAGCAAAGTGAATAAAATTAATTATTCGCGAATGTTATTCGGCTTGAACCCCTTCAGACCCAGTGTGCATAATTATGCACATCAACATTACGTTATCATTAAAGTGTTTCCATTATATATGCAACCTTTCTGACCAAATGTGCAGAAATATGAACTGCCGAAGAATTCACCGTTAGATATAATTTGTATGTAGACACTTTTGAACTTCGTTCATTCGTGTTTTGACAGGATGGAGTCCGGCAGCAAGTTAGGTTGTAGTAAGTGCATTCAAATTATTGCGAACTTCGAGTAGGTATAGATATTGGATTATTTTGATGAACTTGAAATATATAACATATGTGTATGAGAAGTTATTATAGCTCCATATTAGTGTGTTGTACTTTTGTAGTTTGATGTACAGGGTTATCCATTTCGTGTTTCGGAAAGTAAAGCCCAGCCATTTGACATCTGTCAAATGTCAGTGTATTCCAAAATGGTATTGGTTTAGTTGGAGGTTTGCCATTTTACAACATGGAACGTTTCACGACTGAACAACGCATTAAAATTATTAAATTATTCTACCAAAATAGTTTCGTGGATTACGCGCAGATTATGGTCGACATAATCGTCCCAATGAGCGCACAATTGCCTACACAGTGAAAAAATTGAAGAAACTGGATTGGTGACAGACATTTCTACACCTTTGCATCATCGTTTTGCTCATTCGACCGAAAACATCGCCGCTGTGAGTGAAAGTGTGGCCGAAGGCGCGACTTTGTCGACTCGGCGCCGATCCCAGCATTTAGGCCTATCTTACGGCACATTGTGACGCATTTTGCATTTCGACCTTCCTCTCCATCCGTATAAAGTCCAGTTCATGCAAAAATTAAAGCCGGCTGATCACAGATTGCGTCGTGAGTACTCAGATTGGGTCCTCGAACAGCAGGCCACCGATGCCGATTTTTCGAAGAAAACCTTCTTTAGCGATGAGGCCCATTTTACGCCCGGCGGCTATGTAAACAAGCAAAATTGTCACATCTTGGGCAGTGAGCAATCGCAAGTGACCGCCAAAAAACCGTTGTACCCGCAAAAAGTGACTGTTTGGTGTGCATTGTGAGCTGGCGGCGTCATTGGGCCGTTTTTCTTTGAAAAAGATGAAGGAGCCGCCGTTACAGTCAATAGCCAGCGCAATGGCTTTTTTGGGTCGGAAATTGAAGATATGGATCCCGATAATATGTGGTTTAAACAACACGGGGCCACATGCCACACCACGCGACAAAATTTGGTTTTATTGCGCGAGAAACCCCCAGAACGCATAATTTCGAGATTCGGCGATGTGGCTTGGCCACCAAGGTCTTGCGATTTAACGCCGTTAGATTTCTTTTTGGGAAGCTTTGTAAAGGACCGTGTTTATGCGAACAATCCCACGACCATTGGTCAATTGAAGGACGAAATCCGTAGAGTTATAGCCGAGTTATTGCCCGAAATGTGTGAAAAGGTAATCGAAAATTACCTCAAAAGGATCGAGTCCTGCAAGCAGTCCCGTGAG
Source organism: Oxycera nigricornis (assembly GCA_963942545.1). Lineage (NCBI taxonomy): Eukaryota > Metazoa > Arthropoda > Insecta > Diptera > Stratiomyidae > Oxycera > Oxycera nigricornis. The sequence continues at coordinate 10,039,693 of OZ012664.1, forward strand.
GGATATTTGACAGATATTGTATTCCACGTATAATGGCAAAATCCAAACTTTATTATGAAATAAAAATTCCATCGAAATTCAAATATTTACTGTGTTTAATTTCAGTTTACTTTCCGAAAGAGAAAATGGATAACCCAGTAGCACGGCATGCTAGTTACATGTGCATAATTATGCACAATTAGTCAGAAACGCTGTTTTTATTAGAAACTTTTTACTGCATCTATTATGAATTGTGATTTAATTTTTTCATCCGCAGAACGCTGGTTCAATCATGGGTCGAATAAAGATCTGACCCAAGTGTTGAATTTTTTAACGAATTCTGATATTGTACTTAGTGATGACGAGGTAGAAGATTTTGAAAGTGACTTACAAGTTAGTACACGAGTGGTCCGAATCGGTTCAGATAAAGTCACACCACTGAATCAAGAAATTATTGGAGCAGATGAAGAGCAAAACTGGGAGAATGAAGACAACTTACCTCTTTCGATTTTAAAAGAAAACGATTTAAAAATCACTGAAAAGGTTCCGTAAAATAGAATCGAAAAGAGTTCAATATACCGGAAACAGTTTGGCATGAGAGTAGTTCCAAAAACAACGATTTAGATTTCCTTAGCCCTTTAAAGTACTTTGAAAAATATATGTATATATGTCCTTCAGCAAATTCCAATTTCAAACCGACAAATGCTTCAGAAATCAGAAGTTTGTTTGTGTTGCACATAGCTGCAGGAAGTTTAAAACTTCCAAGGATACGCCTATATTGGAAAAAAGAACTTAGAAACAATTTTTTTCACGAAACCATGTCAAGACATAGATTTTTCAAAACTCGTTCTAATTTGCATTGTGTCAATAATTTAGAAATTCCAGTCAATTGTCAAGACAGAATGCACAAAGTTCGACCATTATATGACGCAGTTAGAAAACGCTGCCTACAATTGGATTTAGAAGAAAATCTATGTATAGATGAGCAAATTGTTTCTTTCAGGCGGAAACTTAGCAATAAAACAGTATGTGAAGGGCAAACCTACACCGTGGGGAGTAGATTTTGTTGTTCTTTGTGGAAAGTCCGGAATCGCCTACGATTTCCTCATTTATCAGGGAGCAGCAACTGGAATCGATCCAGAAACTATGAAAAAATTGGGACTCGGAGCGTCAGTAGTAATTTATCTTACCGAGCGAATAAATGGGGAAGGCCATAAACTCTCCTAGGACAACTATTTTTCTTCATTTCAGTTGTTGCAAATGCTGAAGCATAGGAAAATATTTGCTGCCGAAACAATTAGAACTAATCGATTTTCCAACCCTCCATTTTTAGATGATAAGGCAATGAAGAGAATGGGCCGGGATCAGTAGATGAACTGGTGAGTGAAGAAGGCGATGTCACTTTGGTGAAGTGGATAGATAATCAGTATGTTTATTTGGCTTCAAACTTTATCGGAAGTGCCGACGAAGTTGCAAGGTGAGACAAAAGCCTAAAACAATACATAAACGTCAAGCGCCCAAAAATTGTTCGACTTTACAACTATTCTGTGGGCGATATCGACCTTCTGGACCAAATGATTGGAATATATCGGATTTACAAACGTTCTCGGAAATGGACATTGCGCATGATATTTCATGCAGTCGATCTCGCCTTGGCAAACAGTTGGTTTGAGTATCGAATAGATTGCGAAAAGCTATTCATTCCAAAAACAAACAGTTGGATTATCTGTCGTTTCGCATGTATATTACCGACTGCCTTTGAAAAGTTGGGAAGGAAACTTCTAACAGAAAAAGGGGACGTCCAAGTAGCACACCTGAATCTATTGCTTAACAAACTGCAAGACCCAAACAAGAAGTTCGACCGCTATCAGAGACACAACACGATGCGGTAGACCATTTTCTACATTTAGAAGGAAATACTGAAGAAAAACGTTGCAAAAAATGCCATAAGAAAACGCATTTCTATTGCACCAGGTGCACTTGTGTATAAAAAAAGAGAGAAACTGTTTTGTAAATTTTCATACCAATAGTTCATTGGTATGAAAACTTTTAGAATGATTTGATACTTTTGTATTCATGGTAAATTTTCGTTACTTTAATGTTATATGAACATAAATATAGTTTAATTTTCCAATATTACAATTTTTATCTTCATTGATTTTTAACAACGTTTGAGTAGAAGTGGGCAAAATTATGCACACAGCAAAATTTCTAAACAACAAGACAATTGGACGAAATTCTTTGAATGACGCTTATATTATTCGCTTAGAAATAATAATATTCAAATAAAAAAAATTTAAAATCATTAAAAAAAAAACAGGTCTGAAGGGGTTAAGGAGGCAAAGTGAATAAAATTAATAACAAGCCGTGAGGTGCGACCCTTGAGGTCCACAACTTCCCAGTAATATCTACATAGATATTAAAAATATAAAACACAATAATAATTATGGAAATAATACTACTTTTAATAATAAAAATGTACCTTCCATAAAAGTTATTGGAATGACTTAATATTAATCGTAACATCTACGCGAGCGTCAATTGATTACGTAAAGATTTTCGTGGATTGGTTTGATTTAATATTCACGTGGATCAATCGGAGCGGGGACAGGTTACAAAGCCTTTTCTACGTTATTTGTTACTTTCATATCGATGCTTGAAGGACAAAACAGCGCTAGCAAAAATGAATGCAGTTTTTGTTATTACGACCACTGAAGAGATTTTGTCGCGTGATGGTCATTTTGAATAGTTGCGGTCAAAACTGCTAGCACTTCGGCATAATCACTGAATTTGTATTTTTCCACGATTTTACATCAATGAAACTAATAATTATTTCTTATTTTCTGTTGATTTTGAGAAACATGGATTATGTAGTCAAAAATACGTTCAATTGCATGTAAAAAGTAAAATATATGTATTACAGATGATGAAGGAAGTAACTGTAATTTTACGAATACTATAGAACAAAACTCCTAAAACTACAATTTTTTATTTGATGAAAGCTTTTCAAAGCATATGATCTTAAAAAGTGTTGACTACAAAACATTTTACCACTCAAAACGTTGATTATCACAATTGCAAATTTGATTTGATTTGTATTGGTTTTCAAAATTTAAGCAGTTTTTTTATTAAAGTTAAAACACGGTTCTGTGCAGACTATTAAAAATCTCCGCAAGTTATGCGAATAATAATAAACTTTGATTGGCTTTACAACAATGTCTTTAGAATAAGAGATTCGTATGAACCCTTTTTACATGGTGACTTTGATTGATTTTTTTTATTTTTAATTCAATTTGTTTTGAAATCATGAGAAAATATTTTGCTAGTCTCTCTACAGATATTGATAAAAGTTTATAAATTTTATAAGCATTTATTATTACGATGTTAATTATATTAATTATTAATTAATTTTTTTATGAAAAAACACTAATTTTCAATATTTTTTTATTAAATTAAAAAAAATGGCTTTATAGATTTTCTTTAAATTTAAAAACATCATTAAAATGTTAATACGCGTTCATTGACTTCTTAATGATACAAAGATTAAATTTGGTTCTCGAGATATAATGAATGACATAAATGACCATGAAGGTCATGATGACTTTAAATGATTTTTTATTTTTAATTTAATTTTTATTGTATTCATGGAGAAAAAATTTGGTAGTATTTTTTACAAAAACTGTTTGGAGTATATCAATTATATAAACATTGGTCACTGCGTCTTGAAAATCAGGTTAAAAACTTGATGTTTTTGAAGAAAAAAACAAGGATTTGCACTTTTTTTCAAAAAATTAAAAAAACCGCTCCAAAGATTTTTTTAAAAATTTGTTAGAATCACGTAAATGTCAAAACGCGTCGATTGACACTTTGATGAAGCAAATCTTACGTTTGGTTCGCGAAAAATAGAGCACAAAAGAAATGACCTTCAAGGGGTGAAAACAGCAATCCCCCCGACAGAAGTGTGCCAAAAACTAATCAGCTCTTAAGATTGCAAAGGCGCTTCGATTGACACTTTAACAAAGTCGATACGACTTTGTTTACGTGAGTTATGCTCGTAGAAAAACTGTCCGTGAACGCACGTACGTACGTACATATACACACACACATACATACGAGGGGTGATCAAAAAGTAATGTGAATCACAATAAAAAACGGTGATGACAGTTACAAAAATAATTTATTCTTCTACATAGTCTCCTAACAAGGCAATACATTTAGTCCATCTTTTTTCCAAACCCAGGATTCCCTGACAAAATTTTTTTTGTCTTGACCCTTCCAAAACGTCTCAACAGCGGCCATCACTTCACTATTGTCTTCAAATTTCATGCCGCGGAGGTGTTGCTTGAGACGAAGAAAGAGGTAAAAGTCACTGGAAGCTATGTAGATCTGGCGAATAGGGTGGGTGTTCCAGCAGTTTGAATCCCGTTTCTTGAATGGCAGCCATCACAACTGCGGCTTTGTGAGCCAGAGCGTTGTCTTGGTGAAACAGCACTCCAGCTCGCAGTTTGCCGCGTCTTTTTGCCTTAATAACTTCCCGCAATCTTCGTATTTGGTCCGCGTAGTAAGAGCCCGAAAAAGTGGCTCCCTTTTCCAAATATTCCACAATAATTATTCCTTCGGCGTCCCAAAAAACGGACTCCGTAACCTTTCCCCGAACTTGACACTTTGAACTTCTTCGGTGTTGATGACGAGGCTCGCTTCCAAGTCATCGATTGTTGTTTGGTTCCAGGATCAAAATGATGGATCCAGGTCTCGTCCATGGTCACGAAACGTGACAGAAATTTTTCCGATCTGCTTGGAACTTTTCGAGATTCACCCTTGAAATATCGACTCGTTTTTTCTTGTGCTTGTCGGTTAACATTCGCGGTACCCAACGCGCAGAGACCTTTTTCATCTGCAATTCGTCCACAAGGATTGTTGGAACGCTACCGTATAAGATCCCCGTGACCTCAGCTACATGTCTGACGGTCACTCTTCGATCTGCCAACACAACATCTTCGACCTTTTTGACGTTATCTTCAGTGTGGGACGTAGATGGGCGTCCTTCGCGGTGTTCATCTTCAGTGGATGTTCTTCCCAGCCTAAACTCCTTGGCCCAGCGTGCAACTGTGGAATACGGAGGAGCAGAGTTCCCCAATGTTTCCTTTAAGTCGCTGTGTATGTCTTTGGTGAACATTTTTTTCAAACAGAGATACTTAATGACTGCTCTAATTTCGTTTTTCTCCATTTTGATGTTTCCTCTTCGCCGGTTCGTATTCAACTGAATGTCTCTCCTGTGAATCGTAGTCTATTTATATGATTTTTTCATCCTGACCTAGTGAGTCTATGAACAAGCGAAAAAAAATTTTGTTGGATTGTTATGCGGACTGGAAATAACTGTTTCTCACTACTTTTTGATCACCCCTCGTACATACTTACTTCTTTCTGAAAACACTTAAAATATACTCGTAAGACCTCAAAACGTAAAGATATGTTTTCAGTTTCGATTTTCGAGGCGATTACAACAGCTTCCGATATACTGGGAAGTTAAAAAAAAGTTTAGTATAATAAAATATGGCAGCGCCACCTAGTTTTTCTCCAACGCATAAATAAATTCTATAACGAAAGATTGTGTATAGAATAAAGATTGAGATCCAAATAAGTTTAAGAAAAGAATAACTAAAATAATATATACCGCAACTACTTCTACAAACGAGAAACTCAAACCTTCGCAATTCGAAGATGTGTTATCAAATCCTGTAAAATCATTGGACCGACCCTTTCAAATTTGCAACACGGATGCCAAATTTAAATGCATCAAAGAAAATGTCAAGTCTGCACGGCGATGACCAAATGGCCTACCTAACCAATATACAAATTTTAAAATCGAAGTTTACAAGAATGGCAAAACTTAATAATATTAAAAGTGACAAAAATACGTGGCCCGAGTTACGAACAATGTTGACATCTAATTTTAGCAATAAAAAAATTCTTTTTAAATATTAGAGAATTTTAGATCATGCGAATTTAGAAGATATGTATTAGAATGTTTTAACCAATTCCAAAATAACTTCCATCGGTTAAACGTTAAATCCGAATTAGAATGCAAAAGTAATGTAATAGTAGGAAGCAAACCCGGAAGTGTTCAAAAACAAAGTCATAGAACCTGTGATAAGTGTTCTCTTTAGAAGAAACCCTCTCAGTTTAGAGGAGGCGCTCCAAATTATAACCGAAGGTAATTATTTTAATTACCAAACTCGCAAATCGGTTTGTGACCCAAGAAGTTTCCCTAAAACTAAACCCCATAATATTGATATTTTAGAAAACAGTAAATAAAGTAAATTGTTTGAAAATCCTCAACACGGATTTGACCATAAGTATTTTCAAAATGATCGAAATATTTTACAATCTCGTATTAGACATATCGGTAACCTCAGCCAATGGATGTTGATAGTCCGCGCCAATTTGTCCAAATCAATACAAATTCTCCGGAACGTCTCGGAAACAAATTAAGGCCACCATCTATCCGAATAAACTCACATGAGTTACCCCTTCGATTTTTTCTAGATACTGGTGCATCCCTTAGTACCATTCGTCCTTCTTCATGGGATACGAAATTACGAATAGCATAATTTTAAAATTTATTAACTTGATTTTGAGCTAATTTTAATAATATGATATCAAACCCTTCAAAGAATTTCCAGAGCTTAATCCAAATAAAAAAATTCACTTCATTGAAATCAAATTTAGTGAGAATTTTGATGGTCTGCTTGGAAATGATATATTGTCCAAACAAAATAGCAAAATCGATTTTTTTAATAAAAAATCTAACGAAATAGTAAAGTAATTCCGATTTTCTTCAACGATGATGATAAAGAAACTGAATTACGTTTAGTTTAAAAAACTCGAAAATAAAAATAACAAAATTATGAATAATCAACAAACTAGTTCTTCAACAAATATGACTATCTTAGATTGTTACTCATTTGTCTCAACTCCACAAAGTGAACTTACAGCGTTTTCTGGGGAGAGAAAACCACCAAAAAATGTAGTTGACGTAACCGTTGACGTAATCCCATAGACCACTTGAATTCTACACGCTTGTTACTCGTTGATAAATATAGCGCATACATATGCATTCCATCAACAAGGTCATCACTAAATCAAAATATCAGTGAGAGCAAGTTGACGCAAGTTAACCGAAACCACAATCGATGATAAATTCCCCATTCCAAATACCAATAATATATTGGAAAACTAGGTAGATCAATTTATTTCACAACACTAAGCTTTGCGAAAGGTTTTCACCAAATAGAAATTAATCAAAAAATTAACAGCAGTTTCTACTGCCTTTGGGTTTTACGAATTTTAGAATTCATGGCAAGAATGCCATGGCAGAATCTTTCTTAAATTGACTGGGCTTACATGCTAATTAATTATATTAGTTCGTTACTTCGATAATAAGATCCCGATATAACTTTATGCCCCTTACAGGATCGATTTAATAAGATCCGAGAAACCGCTACCTAGATCGTGGTTCAGACGTTTTGACCCCGGGGTTCTTGCAATCAATAGACTCTCGTAGGCATTCAGTCTAGAATATTTTTAGACCATTTTTATACATTTCGAGTTTGCCCTAGTGATTCTGTGGCCTTCCTCGACGATGTGCTTTGCCACCGATGATCTAATATCAGGCCTTCCACCATTGATGGCTAGATCAGCTTCTCTAATGTGCTCCTGCACTCTTTTCTGGATCGGCCTGATTGTCTACAATTGAGGGAATATAACTAAAATATTCACCATATCAAAGGTAAAGAGAATTGCGTCGCAGATTACACCTCCAGACCCGTAGTAAATAACAATAGTTATAACGACGATGATTCTGTACAAACAACATGCAACAATGCTGAAGAAGATAATACCAAATATATTCAAGTAAGTGCGAGACCACAAAATATCTTAAAAACATAAATCATAATCAAACAAGATTCCAAAAATTCTATCAAGTTGGAAAAGCATTTTAACAGAACTAGAAAAATATTTATGTATATTATTTTTGTGTGTCCGGCACTAGCGGTAAGACGTAAAAGTTTTCGTGCTTCCGTAATATCGCATTAACTTAATTGAAAATTCATTTTAAATTTAATGAAAAAACAAGGCATGTTCAAATTTACTCTAATTTATAAAATTGAATCTGAGTACTGATGGCTTTGTGTAAGCGCGTAATTCAGCAATTCTTGGTTTATAACCTACATTTTTAATTTCGTACGAATAATATTACCTGATATCTAAAGACATTGTTGTTAAGTCAATCAAAGCCTTTTACAGTTGCATAATTTGAGCAGATTGTCAATAGTTTTCACAGTACCGTATTCTTGTTTTAATGAAAAACCTGGTGAAGATAAAAATTCAATCAAATTGGCATATCTGGTAATCTACGCATTTGATGGTGAAATATTTTGTAGTCAATACTTTGCAAGATCATATGCTTTAAAAGGCTTTCATCACATAAAAAATTGTAGGTTTCAGTAGTTTTGTTCTTTAGTGTTCGAAATATTTCAATTACTTCCCCCACATTATTTGTAATATTTTTTATTTTTTACATGCAATTAAACCGATTTTGGACTGCACATTCAATGTTTTTCAAGACTAACTGCAAGAATCTAGAAATATTTGAAGTAACTTACGGCAAGGGCTTTAATGTACTTCGACTACAAGAAATCAAAATAATTGCATGTTTAATAAAGGTTATCCACATAATATATTTAAACAAAAAAACAAAAAAAAGTACAATATATTGAAAATTCAATTCCTCCAAAAAAATTTCTAACTAGTTTGGTACACAAATCCATAGTAAACCAAATTAAGATAAAACTGTACGAATTGCAAACTCACAACATGAAAAGGGTAAAGCGAGGATTCATAAATTTGTATGGAATATTTTTGCATTAGTTGAGAGGAACGATGGATGATGACCATAGATAAGATATTGAAGTACCTTGCAAGGTAGTTGATTAAAATATTACTTCCCTCACTGATAATTGAAACAAACAAATTCTGAATAACATAAAAATTCATAACCAACTAAAAGAACTTACTAAATTATTCTAGATAAAGTTAATATCCTGGAGTAATATTTTCGAATTTGTTAGAAAGGAAATTTCTTGAAGTTAAATATAAAATAGAAATAATAACAGATCTCTATCACTGAAATACAACTTAAATTATTGTCTGGACAAAAAGTTCTTAGTAAAAGTATAACAGCACAAGAAATATATTAATACAATATAGAAGTGCATAAACATAAACATTTGAGAATTACTGCAGCACAAAGAATGAATTTATATTTTTATCAGGTTGGCAATCATGAAATTCGTCTTTAATAATAGTGCCAACTTTAATAACATTTTAAACATGAAAACAAAACTCACGCTTCGTTATACGATAAAAAAATTTTATTTTAATATTGTATATACGTATTTCGACACGCAACTGTTATCTTAAAAAGATAACAGTGTATTGAAGAAGATCGTATGTTGTCTGTCGAAAAACGTTTATACAATATCAAAATAAAAAATATAGTCGTAAAAGGAGGCGTGAGTTTTGTTTTCATATTAAAAAATAAAGTTTGACTATATAGCGATCGGGATACAACACCATAGTTTGGTTTAATAACTTATTATTCGACATTGGTTCAGTATTTTACCGTTAGGTCTCTTGTGTGGAAGTTACGCTGATTTAAAAAAAAATACTGCAAGATCTCAAAAATATTAAAAACTTAAATCAATTTTGCTTGAAAATGGAACGGTGGTAAATTCGCTCTACTATCAAGTATGAGCTCTTACGTGGAACTAAAGAATCGCAGACCGCACGAAACATTAATAGTGTATCTAGCTATTGTAACTACGCAGCGGACAGTATCATTGTCGCAAAAAATTTAAAACCATCGACATTAAAACATAATTTTCAAATTCAAATTAATAATTTGTCATTCAATAGTAAATTAGACAAATAAAAAGCAACATTATGCTACCAAACATTATTCTAAATATCACACATATCTTCAAACATCCAATTTAATATTAGATTGCATACACCGAGAAAGCTTAGAAAATGAATAACGCATAGAATTGATCAATCACAAACATAAAAATATATCGTTCTGGACTAGACTCATTGATCATCATAATTATTTTGGCCATTGAACCTAACCTTCTTTGTTTCAAATGTAAAAAATCAAATAAACATGAAAATATAAACTCAAATCGCGAGGTTGCGATCTCACTTAAGGAGAGGCGTGTTACATTAGCAACATCATCATCGTTGTTTTGATGATAGATTATTAAATAAAACAAATTTTGCATTGGATGATACACCAAGTGAAGTGATTCACTCACCGATCGAGCTGACACAAATGCTAGATAAAATTCAACATATCAAAACATAAATAGCTAATTAATTAATTTATTAGTAACAGTAATTAATTAGTAACAAATAAATAAAATAAATCTAACATCAAAATAACACGCATAAATTGAAGAGTTAACGTATAAAGATGTATTCAGTTAGTCATCGGTCAGATTTTTTAAAAGAAGGATCATGTGAAGTTGTTTTTAAAAAGGAATTAGTTATGATCGTTAATGCTCGTTTCTAACGAAATTTATTTTCGTTTTCTAGTAATTCTTCGGTGATAAGTAAAGGACAATCACAAACATAAAAATATATCGTTCTGGACTAGACTCATTGATCATCATAATTATTTTGGCCATTGAACCTAACCTTCTTTGTTTCAAATGTAAAAAATCAAATAAACATGAAAATATAAACTCAAATCGCGAGGTTGCGATCTCACTTAAGGAGAGGCGTGTTACATTAGCAACATCATCATCGTTGTTTTGATGATAGATTATTAAATAAAACAAATTTTGCATTGGATGATACACCAAGTGAAGTGATTCACTCACCGATCGAGCTGACACAAATGCTAGATAAAATTCAACATATCAAAACATAAATAGCTAATTAATTAATTTATTAGTAACAGTAATTAATTAGTAACAAATAAATAAAATAAATCTAACATCAAAATAACACGCATAAATTGAAGAGTTAACGTATAAAGATGTATTCAGTTAGTCATCGGTCAGATTTTTTAAAAGAAGGATCATGTGAAGTTGTTTTTAAAAAGGAATTAGTTATGATCGTTAATGCTCGTTTCTAACGAAATTTATTTTCGTTTTCTAGTAATTCTTCGGTGATAAGTAAAGGACAACAAGAAGCTGCCGTTACTGATTTAAACCAAATCGATAGTTGTAGGTTAAATAACCGACAGATGATGAGAATAAACAATGTTTAAGAGAGAGATTTAGAAATGAATACTTGGGTGCATTAGTGCGGTGTAAAGGCACTTTGAAGAAAAACAATTTAGATATTAGAATTGGCGATTTTGTATTTTTAGGTAATGTCAATTGTAAATGTTTGGATTGGCCATTGGCAAGAATAAAAGAAATAAAGAAAAGTATAGATGGAAACAAAAGAGTAGTAAGATTGTACACTGAGAATGTTGAATTTGTAAGACCAGCCCTTCGCATTTATCCATTAGAACTGGCATGTGAATATGATGATAAACTAAATGAAAAAGCGATTAGAAATAAGATTGGACTCCATGATAATGAGATTCACACTGACAATAAAAATGTTGTTACACGTAGCGCCAGAATTAGTAAAAAACTAGAGCGTCTTATGTATGAGAATATAAGCTTCTTAATTTTAATTTTCAATGGTAATAAAATAATGTGGTTATTTATTAATTTTAGTTTTTAGTCCTGTGTGTAAGTTTTGTCAATTACAATATTCTACATTCATATTTCAATCAAATATAAATGGCGCGAAGGATTTACTGTGTTTAAGATGCTTTTTACTCGCATCTCGATGGTGGGATGTCGGATTTAAAAAAAATCTATGTATAAGGTACAATGTGGATAGAATAGGTATGTTCGACAGCTCAAATGTAATTAGGTCGATTTATAATCAAAAATGAAACGTCCCAGCGAGTGATGCATGTGTACAACTAAATAGTTGCTTTTAATATGTTAACTTTTATTTTAAGGCTTTGATCATTAGAATTTTATGGAAATAACAACCTTTTCTCTATCATTATAACGAGTACATGTGCTACCAAACGGATTGTACTCTTTTAATGCTTAAATTCAATATGTCGTATTTTCAGCGATGTTGTTTCTTTTTGCTTTTTAGATATATTAACAGGCTTGTTATATCAAAGCCCACCTGCGATAAACAGCAAATGGCTGATACAGCAAATCTCAGCAGCAAAGTTGCCAAATTCGATATTGTGTAAATGTTTATACAATAAGGAGACGACAGAAAAGATTGAATTCAATAAATACAGTCGTATCCAATTTTGTAAACATCCTCGCTTTATTGGAAATTTATATAATTTATATAATTTGATTTATTTTACATGATATAAGTAAGTACTTTTGTTTATAGAGAACAGTTTTTTAAAAGAATTTAGTGCTAGAAGTACACCAGAACGCGCGACGCATACTATACAGTTAAATACATACATTAAATATAAAATTTAACAAGTGCGTTTTTGTTCGATAGGAACGCGAGTACAACATATAATCTCAGATAATAAACCTGTAACCGATTCTGACATTACAATATCATTTACACCTGTCCCTAAACCTCGTACATCTCTACCAACATTCCTCCCACAAAGAATATGAGGCATGTGATCATTCATGTTGATATGACTCACCCATTGTTCCAATTCCTTTTTATATAAACATTTAAACCCATTAGATCCACTGATGACGGAATTGGATTGATCAAAACGAAATCATTATGAATTATTTGATTTCGCGAACTTAATTACCTCTAGCATAAATAATATCATAATTTGATGAGCTGTGTACAATTCATTGAAACAAAACATCAAATTACCTTTAGTGCATGAAACTAATTGCAAATGAGATCAGTTCGCATAAACAATAGACACTAATAAATAAGATATCTTATTGTAGTCTAAGGCAGTCTTAGATTAAACCAAGTGATAGAAGTTGTAATCGGTATAATGTAATAAGTTGTCTATTTGCAATAAAGTATTGTGTGGAAGGAAAAATAAAGTGTAGTTTTTCTAATTCAAAAGTGATTAACAAACATAACTCGCGTGGTTCCAGAATTTTTTTTTTTATTACTCCTCGTAATAGAGAACAAAAATGGCGCAGTCGGTAGGATACCGTAGTGTTCGTGTAAATTAGCAAAACCGTGAGAAAACATCGAGCGGAAGTTAAGTTCGCGAACTAAAAGTCTAAGAAAAGACTTACCGGTATCCAGTGAAAAAAAGTTAAGTGCATTAAACCTTAATTTAATAAAAAAAATTTCGACGCGATCACTCTAAAAACTATAGACAGGAAGAGTTGTCTCTGTTCGATTTAAAGTTCCTGAAATCGTCATCGATATTAAGGAAGACAGTGGAATAAGGTAAATAAGTGTGTGAAAATGCCTCTTTCATTTACGGAGCTTTTGAGGGAAGCGAGGTCCATGCCGCCTTTCATTGGAGATGATGGTTTTCAACTGCATAGCTACATCCTAGAAGTGGAATGCTTAATGCAAATTGCACCAGCCGGTCCTGAAAGTACCTACCTATCCGAAATACTATTTTCAAAGTTACAAGGAAAAGCCGCAATAGCAGTAAGACGATTAGGAGAGAAAACATGGGGAGACGTGAAAGCCATATTAATCAAAACATTTGGAGTCCATGAGTCATACCTACATTTAAAGGAGTCAGCTGATATAAATTATTCCAAAAGTGCAAGAAATACATATGAATTTTTAACAACAGTGTTAGATAAGCTCAATTTAAAATATTTATTGGACGCTAATAGTCCACTTGAATTTAAACCAGAAAACAATGAATAAAGTATATTCGAAAATTTTCTAAATAAAATTAACAGGACGGATGCAATGTATTTGAGGGGAAAAGGTCTGACAAGTTTGGAAGGAGCATATCAAGAATTGCTTCAAACAGAATACCAAGAATATAGTGAAAACAGTGTTAGGAAAAGTGGTATTCCTCATAATAAACCATTTGTCAGAAAACCTCCATTTAATAGACAAAATAATGGCGAAAACAATTTTCATTTCAGAAATAATAATAATCCTAGATTTAGACAATTTAATACTTCTAACAGATTTAACCGAAACTTTCAGCATACTTTTAATAATCGTTTTCAGCATTCCATGCAAACTGATAATTCTAATAGGTTCAGACAACAAACGAATTTCAATAGAAATAGACAGGATTATTTTAACAGGAATAGAGTGGAACCAATAGCAACAAATCCCATTAGAACGGAAGAAAATTTACCAGTACAAGCCTCGGAAAATCAGATCTTGCCATAATAACCATTCATATAAATAATTTTCCTATAAATGCTTTAGTTGATTCAGGCTCTACAACATCAATTCTTAATATCCATAAAATAGGTAATTACCCCAAAACAAAAGTTGCAAATATGCAATATAGAACCATTAGCGGAACACAAAAAATTGAATATGAAACTATAATAAAAATCTCACCGGAAATAGGAGTTAGAGAGTATATGAGGTGAAAATTATCTGATTTGGAAGGTAGACAATTTGATGCGATTATCGGAACAAATTCAAAAATTAACTTTGAGAATAAAACTATAACTTCTAGCGAAAATACTATACCATTTTTAAATACAATTTCACCAATAGTCCACACAAGAACTTTTGATGAAATTAATACAATGGAGCCCGCGGAAAAAAACTAAGATAAATATGGAACATTTAAATTTAGAAGAAAAGCAGCAATTGAAAAACTAATTCGCAACAATCGAGAAATATTTTATTTGGAGGGAGATAATTTTTCAGCTACATGTAAAATAGAACATGAAATAAGAACTAGTACTGAAGAACCTTTTTATTCTAAAATGTATCGAAATCCACAGATACACAATAAAGAAATTGAACGACAGATTATTGAAATGTTAGGACAAGGTTTAATTCGTGAAAGCAGCTCACCTTATAATTCACCCATAATTTTAGTAGAAATGAAATTAGATATTTCAGGTAAAAAGAAATGGAGACTTCATATTGACTATAGACGACTTAACGCAGTAACTACAGACGATAATTTTTCAATTCCAAACATCGAGTAGAGCACAGTATTTTACATTGGGTTCTGCTAAAGGCTTTTATCAGGTAAAAATGAAAGAATCTGATATGAAAAAAACAGCTTTTTCAACAGTAAACGGTTATTATGAATATACACGCATGCCTTTCGGTTTAAAGAATGCACCAGCTACGTTTCACCGACTAATGATTTACGTGTTAAAAGACTTCGTTAACAAAGTTTGCGTTATATATCTAGACGATATTCTAATATTCGGTACACCTTTAACAGAACACATACAAAATATCCAAAAGGTATTTACTAAGCTAAAAGAAGCTAATTTAAAAATATAGGTCGATAAATGTAATTTCTTGAAAAAGGAAACCCAATTCTTAGGACACACTATTCAACCATATGGAATTAAACCCATTAACGACAAAATAGAGAAAGTTTTGAAAATACAAATTCCTAAAACATCGAAAGAAATAAAATCATTCTTGGGAATAACAGGCTATTACAGGAAGTTCATCAAAGACTATGCCTAGGTAGCACAGCCCATGACAAAATACTTGAAAAAGGATTTGAATATAAATCTGAATGACAACGAATATGTCGGAGCCTTTGAAAAGTAGTAAATTTTGCTAACTTCAGCCCCAGTCCTTACACATCCTGACTTTACTGAAAGATTCAAAGTATCTATGGACGCAAGTAACTTTGCGATAAGCGCAGTGTTGAGCCAAAAAGCACACCCAATTTGATACATAAGCAAAACCCTAAAGGAACATGAGAAACGCTATGCAACTATTGAAAAGGAAATGTTAGCAATCGTTAGGGCAGTAAACTATTTGAGATCATTCTTATATGGACGAGAGCTCGATCTACAAACAGATCATCAACCAATTACATGGCTATATAAAAAATTTAAAGGAAAAGATATTACTCCTAGATTACAACGATGGATTCTAAAACTAGGGGAATACGATATCAAACTAGAATATATCAAAGGAAAAGACAACATTCCAGCATATTTTTTATCTAGACTGGGAGAATCAGGAGAAATTAATATGTTACAAGTTAATAAAAACACAAAAGGGATAAGGCAAAAATAATTTCAGTTCAAACTTTACCAGGAAGCATTAAAAGAAGTCCAGCACCCAGTGTTTCATCAAATGCAGATTACGAATTACGAATTCATCCGAAAATAGAAAGAGTTAACAGGAAAAACAATAAAAACAGCAGTGGAAATACTGTCCACTCACAAGAAGAAAATTTTGATGACCATATTCCAATAAAAGAGAATATAGTTAATAAATATAAACAGCAAATAATTCTAGTAGAAAAAAGTATAGGAAAATATAAATTGAAGTCTACGGATCGGAAAAAAGTAATATTATCTTTGAGAAATATATCTAACGACTCGTTTGTAATAAATCTTTTGAAACAACAACTACGACGCGGTGTTGAAGCCATTTATAGCGAACTTTAAGATTCCAAATACAATGTGTTACAACAGGTCCTAATTAAAACTTTTAATAGAAGTAAAATTACACTTTTGAAAGTAACCGAAATTGTACATGAAGTAGAAAATGAAGATGAACTAGTTTAAACTATTAAAAATTATCATGAAAAAGAGACACGTCATGCAGGAATACTAGAAAACTATGCAGGATTAAAAAGAAAAATTTATTTTCCAAATTTAAGAAAATACGTCAATCGATTCATAAACGTTTGCAAAATACGCAATAAAATGAAAGTAAATAGAAAACCAGTTAAACATTTATCACTATTGTCTGAGACACCTAATGGTATCGGACAAATAATTCATATGGATTTATTTTTCGTAGAAGGTTTGATTATAATGACAGGAATAGATAAATTTTCAAAATTTACAACATGTTCTGTAATTCAATCTAAAAATATGGCAGACATGAGAGAAGGACTTTTA
Organism: Oxycera nigricornis; assembly: GCA_963942545.1. Taxonomy (NCBI): domain Eukaryota; kingdom Metazoa; phylum Arthropoda; class Insecta; order Diptera; family Stratiomyidae; genus Oxycera; species Oxycera nigricornis. The sequence continues at coordinate 10,056,762 of OZ012664.1, forward strand.
TCAACATATCAAATACAGCAAGACCTAATAAGATTATAGGAGATGGAAACTTCGATGCTTTACTACTGAAAGAAATTTACGAGGAAAAGGGTATTCAAATACATATCACAAAACCAAATTCTCATACAGGTAACGGAGATATTGAGAGATTCCACGAGACAATTCAAGAAAAAATGATAACTGGATGTAATAATTTTCCAAATCAAACAACGAAGGAAAAATTCTTTGAAGCATAAGAATTTTATAACAGGCAAATACATTCTACAGTAAAAGAGAGACCCTTAGATGTTCATTTAGGAAGAATTTATAAAACAGTAATTTTTGAAAGGATTAAGAAAATAAAAGAAAATATGTTAGAACGAGAAACTAAAACAAGAGAGGAATATAATGAAACAACCGATGAGGTACTGATTAAAAATCCAAAAGCAATTAGAAAGAAATTAGAACCTAAGTTTAAAACACAAACATATACTAGTAAAATAGCTAAAGTTAACATTAAGAGGCCGGCAAAGAATATTATTATTGCAGGTCGAGGACGACTGCAAAATCTTAAAGAGGGAGAAGATGCAACACATGCGGAAAATGATTGCGGCAATTTATCTAATGTATCTATTACACCTAACGTTGGCGACTTTGGTAATTGACAAAACAGACACGGATATAGGATATACGGAAATTAAAATGGCCCAAATACAACTCGTTAAAGAACGACACAAAGTTAATTTAGAAAACATTGAAGCAGCTATAGACGAAATTCGTAAAACTAACAATTCAGGTATACACGATCACAGACAATGGACAATAGAACAAGAACTGGAAAATATTGAATATCAACTGCATACACTTTTACCAAAGGAATTTAGATCCAAATCAAAGCGTAATTTTGGCAAAGAAAATATTTTTTCCGAAAAAAGCTTTGGAAAAATTAATAAAATATAGGGAACAAACAACACCTAGTATAATATCCACCACAGATCGATTATATCAAACTTGTAATTCAGAACTAGAGAAAACCGCAGGTTCTAGAGAAAAATGCAAGAAAACTCTTCAGGCTAGTAAACAAAAGCGAAGATTAGTTGATCCAATAGGGAATATGTATAATTGGTTATTTGGTTTAATGAATGCTGATGACAGGCAGGACCTAGAGGATCATTTTAAGGTAACAGATTCTAATAACCATGGTCTAATTGATAGAATGAATACACAAATTACGATAAACAATAGAGTAGAAGAGCAAATGAATAAAATAATAGAAACAATAAAAATAGATAGCAAAACTATTGAAAAATCTTTAAACGAAACTTCCAACAGATGGAAAATAGAAATTACTTACCACACATTTGTTTATCTAACTACGAAAAATTCACTTTTGTTGAAATAATGCCGCCAGTGAAAAAAATAACCAGACTTTAATGGAATCTTGGATGAAAAATTACCCAGGCCATTTTACGACTGATGGCACTGTGATTTTCTGCAATGTTTGTGAAAAGCGAATACCTTCATCAAAAAAATATCAAATCGATCAACATGTGAGTACTGCTTCCCATATAACTGCAAAACAGAAACCTATATGTAGTCAACAACGACTACTGTCTCATTCGTCTTCTAATTCGGATACTAGAAACAAAATGGAATTCAACAAAGATTTATGTGAGTTATTTGTTGCTTTTCACCAATTCCTTTTTCCACCAATTAAATAACGAAGTATGTCGAAAATTCTTTAAGAAGTATTGCACTAATCAGATAATTCCTGAAGAATCCACAATTCGAAAAAACTACCTGTCAACTATCTACGAAGAAGCACTTAGTGAAATACGTGAATACGATCTCTCGAACGATCTAATATGGATATCAGCTGATGAAACGACAGATTCATGTCGACGATATATTGAGAATCTAATTGTTGGAATATTATCTACATTACATTTCAGCAAATTGCCCGATGCAATTGAAAAACTAGAAACTAAAAACCTTCCTCTGTGCAAGTCCTTGGAAATATTAGAAAAAATGATTGAACATAGTAACGCCCTTCCGAGTTCACTATCGCAAAAAGTTCGTGGCAAATTAAATGCAGTTTTGTATAAAAACCCCGGTCTTGAAGAAATAAAGAAAATTGACGCATTTATCAACGGCACCGGACAAACTCTGCCTGAAGAGGTCTCTGCAGAAATGGCGCCAAATTTCAAGTTCTGTCCAGTAACGTCAGTTGACGTCGAAAGGTCATTTTCAGCCTATAAATTAATGTTAAGTAACAAACGTCACAAGTTTTCTGTAGAAAACCTGGAAAATATGTTATTGTTTATTGTCACAAGAATTATAACAAAAACTAATATGAATATATGTATGACATATAAATATAATGTTAAAATAAACGTAAATTGTAATAACAAATAGTTTTTTGATTGTGCATATTTTTTGCATATTTCGCCTTTTTAGTGCATATTTGCATGCATATTTTGGCATTTTGATAGTGCATATAATCCGATGTCTATTAATGAGTAAAAAAAAGCCTCGCCTTCCGAAGGTTAAAACGAAATCCGACAACGAATTTGAAACTAAGGGGGGAAGTGTTATATTAAAGCCCACCTGCGATAAACAGCAAATGGCTGATACAGCAAATCTCAGCAGCAAAGTTGCCGAATTCGATATTGTGTGAATGTTTATACAATAAGGAGACGACAGAAAAGATTGAATTCAATAAATACAGTCGTATCCAATTTTGTAAACATCCTCGCTTTATTGGAAATTTTCTGACCAATTGTTATGTTAAAATATCTATATAAGTAAGTACTTTTGTTTATAGAGAACAGTATTATACTAAACAGTTAAATACATATATTAAATATACAATTTAACAAGTGCGTTTTTATTCGATAGGAACGCGTGGTGCCAGAATTAATTTTTTATATTACTCCTCGTAATAGAGAACAAAAATGGCTTACCAAAGCTGTTGAACACGTGTCGTTACATGTCCATGGCGCCCGACTAACAGTGTTTTCTAGATGGAGATAAGAAAGATGTGAGTTTTTGAGTGCACCGTGCAGTGTATATGAAGTATGAGTTAAGGATGGATAGTGGAAGGGATTAGTATATGTAGATGCATATTTACCTCTCTAGATTAGATTTAATTCAGATTTTGAACAGGGATGACTCGATGTTTTTTGTATGCCTCGAGTTTCCCTTTCTTTATGTAGTGATTTTTTTCTCAATGAAGATAAGATTTCGAGTTTGTACTTCCAAGAACTCGATTAAATTCATTTTGATAAATATTGCTTCGAAAAGCATCGGTGTAATTTAAAACTTAGGAATCAGAAAGCTAATACTGACACTCGAACAAACATATTGCTGGGAAAATATGAACACCATGACGAAGAAATATGTTAAAATTGCCAACAATGAAAAATTAACAAACATATAAGAAATGCGAAAGAAGAGATAATTTAAACAGATACTCCAACAACGAGTTTCGAAACCACAAGAATCGATGACATATTTCTTTTAATAATGTCAAACCATTATAGATAAATTCTAACTATGCAGTGCGAACTCAGTAAATTTACACTTGCATCTCCATTAGAAGCTCAGCATACAACAACAAATAGTCAACATTAATTGATGAATTTATATTAAAATACTTTCATTTCAAGATGTTAAAATCATATCTAGGTCCCGGATTTGCAAATACCGTAATTCACGAAATTTGCAAAGTCTGAGATGGTAAAAAAATATTGTCCACACCGTACCACCACGAAACTTTAGGTACAATAGAACGTAATCAGAACGCCCTGCCAGATCTGACACCATATTTACAGTTCCATATGCTAGGACTGAGACCTTGTACCATTCGCCGATGTTGCGACTCCCTCGAAACCATAATACTCTGCAACTTGGTCCGTTTCATCAATCACTCTCTATAAGCAGAAGGTAAAGTGTTTTTTAACTAATTAGTTTAATCTATATTATGTTTTTCTTTTCTTTAATTTTTGCATTTTTCTTTCTTTCTTTTATTGTCTTGTAATTGGATTATGTTAGTCTGTAAGACAAATTCTTCTTAAATAAATAAATACTCAATAAGTACATAATAGCTTCTCCAAGGACTCAGACTAGAACAAGTGAATCCCATAGTATACTTTTGCCATTCCAAAAGTAGGCACAGTCTACGAGTTGATATTTGGTAAAGTAACCTACATGCCAAACGATGTCTTCAACAAAACAAATAAAGCCTAGGATTTGGACAACTATGCCAACGAATTAACGATGGCAGCCCGCACTCAGAGGAGCTAAAGATATAGTCGGCATTGCTAAATTAAAACGAACCAATAAAAATTCAAACTTCATTCCAATTAACGTCGAAAAAGATAACACATTACTTTTAAATAAAGGAAAAGGAAAGGAAAACAGAAAAAATCTTTTAGAAGAACAGAATTGAAATAAATAAATACTGCCATTGATTTAAACGAAAAAATAAGATAAGTTCAAAGATTAACTTAAAGATGTATAAAAAGAAAAATTAATTGTAATATTTTTAAAACAATTGCATTAGCAATTATAATTATAAGTAATTTATCTGTACATCATTAATAAATCATACATGTTTTAAAGTAACAGAATTTTCGTTTGATAAGTCGTTGTGTTTTGAACTGACTCTCATTAGTAATTAACACTAAGAAATCATAGGAGTGTAGTGTATTAAGGGTGCACATCGATTTGAGACCACACTCACTAAATAACCGATAATTTGAATGACGATCATCCAAAAGGACATATTTAGCTCGAGTATGTACAATTCACACGAGCTACGTGATATAACTCATGTTGCATTGCTCAGCGCCACGCGCTCTACCTACTTAATGGCATGCCATCAAATTTATCGATGGAGAAATGTAGTAGGATCTTATGCGGATATTTATGATCCCATTTTAACCTAGAAATATATCCTTTCCCTTAGTTTTAGAATCTCATGCAGAGAGAATTTTCTACATAGATTTTCGAACTGGTAGAATAAGGAATAAAATTAGAGCAAAATTTTAAGTTAAATTGCCATATTCAGCAATAGTTTTAATTGCAGATACAGTTTTGCCTATATTTTTCGGTTTGAGATAGCATGCGATTAGAAATACATTTCCCCTTCCGCTGTTTGTGCATTCCGTGTTTTATTCACGTTAGCTACAATGGTGTGCGTAATCAAAATAAGGTCATGTCGCCACATCCATTTTGATGACAAAGTTGTCTTGACGGGGCGATGAAGACATCGACCGCAAGGAGATTGATTTGGAACCATAATTTTGCTCATTCTATCCAGTTTCAAGTTAAATTGTATAATTTAAGTGTTAGGTAAACATATTAAGAGTATGCTGGTAAAGTTTTGATTCGAAATTCGTGTCTATTCCCAAGTTATTTTTTGTAAATGCGACTCACATTACCGCATAACCAGAGCGCACATAAGTTATACAAAACAGTTTTTTACATGTCTTAAGCTTATGGGAAACATAGCTTTAAAATGTGTTGACCGATCGTGCTAGAACTGTCTTTATAACTCAAGACCAATTGATATTGAACTATCTTCAACTTATTCAAGAAAACAGCTTTCGATAAGAACTTTTCCATTGCGGTTGGGTATAACTTACTATTCTTTCTGAAGTGTTCTATTTTGCAAATTTTAACATAATAAATTCTAGAGTTTGGAATATTCAGTGCTCAGCATTTGCATGTTTGAATACCAGAAATTCTTGCATCATATTTTTGATGATACCATTAGATATCTCACAAACGGATAACAGCCTTCAGAAATGTGATTGAAGACACTGATTTTTTTTATTTAGCAGTTTCATTCAGTAATATGGCTGAATTTTTTATTTTTGTTCTTCCCCGTCTACATGTACATTTTTCTTAAGTAAGTCTTAAGTCTTTCTATTTGTATAAAAAGTCATACATCTATATTACGTACATACCTTGATCGCTGATGTTATTAACGTTCCGAATGCTAAATATTGCATACCACACTGTGTAGACTCGGCAATCATGGGAACATTACTTTGAATGTCATCTTTACAAATTAATCATGTGCGATAACTGACCACCATATTTATGACCTTGTAGTGAAAGGTTACAAAACGTTTTGAAACGAGCGGTTTGGAATTTAAGTGATTCTTCTGTAAGTTTATTGTTATTTCACAACGACCATGTGAGTATCTAGAACATAAAATATTCGTTCAGACTGAAATTCTAACGCAATTTTAACCATCTTCATACCAGAGCACATTGCTTTAATTCTTACGATATCTTCCGAACTTTCTTCAGAGCATACACATAAAAATCTGAAATTTAATCTAAATTAATAAGGCTTCGATTCAAAATTTTAAATAACAATATGCATGAATAGCGAATTCAACGCCTACCTACTTGATATATACTTTCAGCAGATTTTCCAGGGAATTTAAATTTTCTTCAAATCCATTAATTTCACACTCCTTGGTATCATCGATGTTGCAAACGATCGAGCGGAAGATTGATTGTAGGTTTGCCAAGCGTTTTGAAAGTTTGACAGGTAATACGATTACAGATTGGCTTGATTTGTAGTTTGATTTTGGATATTCGACACTATGTTTCAAAAAGTGAGCATTCATTCCTACCGTGCGATCGAGGATTCCTAAACTGTTAAAAGAAAAAACGATAGCGTAAGCACTTATACAAGAATGAAATTAGAAATTTGAAATTGAAAAGGTTGACAGACATATAGCATAATACAATCAAAATCCACTGCGTCAGGAAAGTTGCATCTGAGAAAATTCGAGTTAAACTGCGTTCGCTGTCCACAGCGGATCTAGCATTATTAAGCATGCTTTGATAACGTATAAAACTGATCGGCAGAATGTCTCGAAACGATAAACACTGTTTTATTATATTATAAAAAAATTTCTGGGCGAACTATGGAAGCCGTAAGTGCATTTGAAGTGGTAAAACAAAAGTTAAATTTAAAAAAAAGAACACTTTTTTCTCTTTTTTTATATTTATTGCTATTTTGAGGCAAGGATAAATAAATTTAAATTCTTTAATCGATCATATCTCATAGAAAACTTAATTACGCAACTTTTATTTCCGCGCAACTTTGTTCCAAAATGAACCGTTTTAAAGTTACATTTGTGAAAAGTAGGAAAAACTCGAGTTTTTTATAATTTTAAAACATTTCGTTTTTTTATCAATGTTCCCGACTTTTTTGATAGGGAGGACGGATCAATTATTATTATTTGAATTATTCCGCAACTTTTTCCGCAAACATCAGTGTTCTTAAAAATGACATGAAAACTAAATATCTACCCAAAGATATATAGAAATTCAATTCTTTGGCTTCCTACGCACCGCAAAATACTTCGCCTGCCTGCTCAAAATGCAAGGTGGGACTTCAATTGGACTGGACTATAATTTAAGCATCATGGAGAAAAAACCCTGGACCCCACCAAATTTTGATTGCATAAAAACTTAATTCATCATATTTTTCGATTATGTGTTATTTGTATATGATGACAGAAATTTTCCGTGTATTTCGACATTTGATGCTGGTCTGATAAAGAATACAGAGTAGGGTGGTCGAGATGTTAAGAAAGTTAGCACAGTTGCATTATTTAATAACTGTGAAGTCTATTCATTTACAATTTTATGCATCCGCTACCAGCTAATTGCAAACATTTTTGGTATACTAATTTACGTTTTTCAATTGAGAAATTTATCTATTATATCATTATTATGTTGCGTTAAAAAAATAAGTAAATAATAATGAATAAGTCGCGAGGTGCGACGCTTGAGGTCCACACGGTCAACTTCCCAGTAATATCTACATAAACATTGAAAATATTAAACACATTGATAATTTTGAAAATAGTACTACTTTAAATAATAATAATGAGAAGTATTCATAGCAGTAACAGGAATGAGTTAATATTAATCATATCATCTACGCGAGCATCCATTGATTACATAAGGCTTTTGGTGGATGGGGGTAGATTGATTTGATCAATCAATCGGTGGGGATCTTTTTCGGTGGAGTACGTTTCTACATTGATGCATTGATGAGGGACAAAAAAGCGCTAGCAAAAATGAATGCAGTTTTTGTTATTGCGCCCACTGAAGAGATTTTGTCGCGTGATGGTCATTTTGAATAGTTGCGTTCAAAATTCAGACTTTAAAGCAGTTCTAGTTTTGGACAATGCGCCAGGTAATCCTAGCGATGTTGAAACTGTGCATCCAAATATAAAAGTGACATTTTTACCTCCCAACACGATGACTTTACTTCAACCTATGGACCAAGGAATAATCCAGGCCTTTAAGCACTGTTGCATTAAACGAACCTTCGATCATACTGGATAATATGGAATATGATCCTGATATGAATGTTATGCAATGCTGGAAGAAATGTGACATAGCCAAATGCATCGTTAACATAAAAGAATCATTGGAAGTACTAAAGCCATACACATTGAACTCATGCTGGAAGAAACTGTTCTGACTGCGGAAAATGACAGAGGATCTGCGCAAATTTATACTTTAACTGCAAACATTTCCGAAATTGCGAATAGAATAGGACGAGATGGGTTCGAACATATAGAATCAAGTGACATTCAGGAGTTGCTTGAATCGCAAGATGAAGATTTGACTGGAACCGACTTGGAGGAAATGTTAAACCCGCAGCCTATTCAAGAAGAGGTTTCAAAGAGCACTGGAAACGCGACATTTAATTTGAAAAACCTTAGTGCATGTTTAACGATGGCAAAGGAGCTTTGTGATTTCTTTATCAAAATTGATCCGTTTATGGAACAAAGTCTTAATTTTACGAGGCAAATTGCTAATGCCACCGCTGAATATCAGTCTGAATTGAAGAAGATTTTAAAACTGCCAAGCAAAAAAAATTACAAATTCATTAAATAATTAATCAATATAGTAAAAAAATTCAATTAAATTGATATTTTATTGTATTTTTGTATTTTATTTTGCCACCTAGGAACGTATCCCCAATAATCCCATATAAATTAACATTCTATATTCACGGTTTTTGTATTCGCGGCATATTTACGGAACATAACTAGAATCTTACTGATTTCATATATATATTTTTCAAAGAAATACAAAACTCTAGAGATCAATGTAACCAAGAAAACTCCGGAGAGTTTTCAATTAAAGTATGAAGGAGTTACGGCATCAACCTTTTACCGTACTAATACTTACTTACACCCATATCACCACGCTTTGTAACACCATTATCCAATAATAATTCCAATGAACTTTGTGTAAATCGGCCGGCACAAATTCCTTAGTCACAAATTTCAATCATTTTTAATTTCATTGGCAATTTGCTTACGATTCCATTGCGCAGTGCTCAAGAATTTCAACAAAGAATACTATCGAATCGTTTTCCCAGTATTGCAAATTCTAGCAATTTGAATTTTTGCCGATCAATAAAGTCAACACAATTCGTGAATGTAGCTCATTCAATTATTTACGCATGTAATAGGTTAGGTAAATTGTACGGTAAAAGTAAGTCTCATTTTACGTTTTAAGAGAAATAATAAAGTTTTTCGGAACATAAAATGTCGTCTTTCAAATCTTTACTAATCTCGTGTACCGCGAAAAACAAAACAAAAAGAAACAACAAACTTACAATTAGCTGTGAAGCATGGTAAATGGACTGGTAGGAAAACAGTATTATGGATAAAACAGTCTTCTTCAACACTAAACGAAAATTTAGATAACAGTGCCACAAAACTGAGTTTGAACAGCCGCATTGCGAAACTGTCTCGATTAAGTTCCATTTTTCGAGGAATCAAAGTAAAGGCTCTACTTGCCTGTCATTGATTCCGTTAGATGTATGCCCAAGCCAATTACTTCGTTCATCAGCTGCTCCGTACTGAAATGAAACGAGTATTTAGTGAAACGAGTATTTAGTTATTATCAGTAATACGGTACAATTTTACAGCTTAAAACGCAGTCACATGGACTAAATTTCAATCCAATTCATTTGACAAGAGCAACTTTGTTTAAAATAAGCCAACATATGACAGTTCCTTTGTTTTTTACGTTATTCCGCAAGAGGCGGTGCGGTAGGTGAAGCTTACTAACAGTGATGCCAATCTGACAAATTTGTATCAAATGGGACAATTGCTTCCACTCGCATCGACAATTAGCATGATGTGTTCCGTTGCAATTTTAATCATCTTGGGTAGTAAATTTCTCGAAAATTCGTATGCTTTGAGGAAGTTGACATTAGTATTGCATATTTGACTGCAACGATGAACGGGTTCACTTATATGCTAATGTGAGCGCATCTCTGATAAACAAATATGTTAATTTAAGAGTAGCTTTTCGGCAATAGCCTACAGCCAGCCACAAAAGTATTGACTAGTAAGTTTTCCAACGAATTTTTTTGCGTCAAGAATGAAAACAAAACAAAAAATTTAAGTTTAAATCATCTGAGCAAAATTTCATTTTGTCAAGCCTAGTACACAGTTCGATTCAGAACAGAAAATTCTGCATGTCTCCACATTTGGTAAATAATTTGCTGCTGGAAATTTGACAATGGATACTAGTGGAGATTATTCACGAAACATTTATCTTTTCGCAAATGCCGGCTGCTGTTGATGTTGGAAACAACTTTAATGACAGTTTTAATGACAGCTATTGCCAAACGTCAACTTTGCATCAAAAGAAATGTCGCAACAATTAAAATTCAAGTCAGAAGTGTGGAGAGTACTTGGTGCTGCGGTGCTGCCATCTACCGAGTTCATCGATTCTGCGCAAAAAACTGTATACTGCTTCTGCAGAATTGAGTCTGAAATTCTGTGCGGAATTTCTGCAACTGCAGAATTTTCATACAAATTTCTGCTGTGTACTAGGCTTAACCTCGAAAATATTGAAATTCAAGATTTGACTGTTTTGATCACTAGATATCACTAGTCATAAGAGATATGTAGCGACCGACAACTTACATTAGTAAGTTCACCGCCAGAGACGCTAGCAACGGAAAGATGATCAGCCCTAGCAAGCAAGCAACAGTCTCAGTCGAAATTCAGCCGCCTATTAGGCTACACGGTCCCCTAATTTTGTCAGTGTAAATTATTATTGAATAAATGTTATTTCGACGAAGTTGAACGCGTTTATCTTATGTGGACATTTCTCCGCCGCACGTTGTCCCCACATAATGGTGACCCCGACGTGCTCCAGTTGCCACGCTAATTTCGTGAAACAATTCGGTGAGTGACGCGATCGTGTTCCATACGCCATTTTGGACGCTTGGATTTTTTTTAAAAATAACAATAGTGAGTGAATATGGCTACGGCAGACTGGTCCGATGAAAGCCTTAACAAAACGCGAGTTCCTCCTACGCCGCCTCCGCCGATCACGCCAAGGCCTATAATCGGATCGTCACAGAACTTGTTTGTGGAAGCATCGCGTATATCCGAATTTCCTGCGTTCTACAGATCAGATTCAGAATTTTGGTTCGAACAAGGGGAAGCCGCTTTCCATACCGCCAAAATCACGCAAGATGAAACGAAATTCAAATACGTGATCCAATACGCGGAGCCAGACATATTGCTGCATGTCATCTCGATCGCGAGGAATCCTCCATCGGAAAATAAATACGAAGCATTGAAACAGAGAATTCTGTCAGCGTTTGCTGAATCGACGGAATCACGACTTCGACGATTATTCCAAGGCCAAAATTTGGAAGGCAAAAAGCCGTCACACTATCTCCAGGACCTTAGGAACACAGGAGGAGACCAAGTGACGAACGATATGCTTCGAACGCTGCTTCTGGAACAGCTACCAGAAAATATTCGTGTCGTTCTCTGCATCTCGAGCGAACCAGATGTGGATAAACTGGCGAAGATGGCTGATTTGATGTTGGAGCTACAGCATCCACCGGGAGTTTTAGCGGTTCAGCGAGAACGGAAACCAGAAATGGAAAACGAGGTACTTTCGCAGATTATGAACCGTCTCGAGCGATTGGGATTACGGACGCGTGGTCGATCGCGCTCCAAATCCCGTGACAGGCCAAACAAATCAAGGCCACGGTCGCGTGGATCATTTTGTTTTTTTCCACACCCGCTTCGGGAAACTTGCAAGGAATTGCAAAGCACCTTGCCAGTGGAAAAACTTCGAAATGAAGCCGGAAAACTAAATTCGTCGTTCCGCGTTTCGGCAGCCGAGGACGACTCAATTCATCAACGCCGACTAACAGTTACCGATCGAAAATCTGGACTACGATTCTTGGTAGACACAGGTGCTGATGTGTCAGTCCTTCCAAAGACGAAACATCACCAAGCACCTTCTAAATACAAATTATATGCTGCCAACAACACTCCGATCGGTACTTACGGTGAGAAATTTTTAGTTCTCAATCTCGGCCTTCGACGATCATTTCCTTGGAGTCTCACCATCGCAGATGTTCGACAGCCTATTATTGGTGCAGATTTACTACGCCACTTTGGATTGCTAGTTGATCTAAGAAGAAAAATAGTCGTGGATCCAAAAACAAATTTGAAATCCATCGCCAATATTTCAAATAACGCAAGTTCTGGAATATCAACTGTAGCGTCAAGTACACCTTACCACAACTTGCTGAAGGAACACCATGACGTAACGATCCCTGGTAACACCAAAAAGGTCATGGACCACGGTGTCTACCATCACATTTTTACCAAAGGACCACCAGTGGCGCAGCGAGCAAGAAGACTTTCGCCAGAAAAGCTGAAGGAAGCCAAGGCAGAATGCGATTTTATGCTGCAACTCGGAATTTGCCAACCATCGAGCAGTCAGTGGGCCAGTCCACTACACCTCGTCCCGAAAAAGAATGGTCAATGGAGACCATGCGGAGATTATCGCAGGCTCAATGCTAGTACGATACCAGACAAGTATCCAATAGCGCATTTGCACGATTTTTCACACCAGCTCAGAGGATGTAAACTATTTTCAACTCTGGATTTGCTACGAGCCTACAATCAAATACCCGTAGCACCAGAGGATATACCTAAGACGGCCGTGATTACACCATTCGGCCTCTACGAATTCAAGGTCATGACATTTGGCGTATGCAATGCCGCGCAAACCTTTCAGCGGTATATCGATGCTGCACTTCGACGACTCTCATTCTGCTACGCGTACATTGACGATATTTTGATCGCTTCGAGGACCCCCGAAGAACACCAACAACATCTCAGAATGGTTTTTCAACGTCTAAGTGACTTCGGACTATCAATCAACGTGGCCAAGTGTATTTTCGGTGTACCTACGGTAAACTATCTTGGATATAAAATAGATGAATCCGGTACTAGGCCGCTGCCAGAACGAATTGAAGTACTTTTGAATTTTAAGAAACCGACATCTCTCGCAGAATTAAGACAATTTTTGGGCGCAATAAATTTTTACAGGAAATTTATTAAGAATGCTGCTCAGGTACACGCACCTTTACACGAACTACTTAAAGGAGCTAAAAAGAAAGATACTAGGCCGGTAAACTGGAATTTTCAAGCAGAAAATGCTTTCAACGAATGCAAAGATCAAATCGCTAAAGCTACCTTGCTGCGACATCCTTTAGAAAGCGCTGCTTTAGCCATCAAATGTGATGCGTCAGGAACTGCCATGGGAGGCGTCCTGGATCAACTTAATAACAAGGTATGGGAACCACTTGGATTCTTTTCGAAAAAGTTCAGCGATACACAACGTCGATATAGTACATATGATCGGGAGCTTCAAGCTATTTATAGCACCATTAAGTTCTTTCAACACATGGTAGAAGGTCGACCTTTAATAATCAAAACCGATCATATACCTATTTCCTTTGCTTTTATACAAATAATGGAAAAGGCTTCTCCGAGGCAGCTACGATAATTGGATTACATTGGACAATTTTCCACCAATATCCTTTACATCACCGGGGAAGAAAACGTAACGGCAGACTTAGCCTCCGCTCAAAATGAAGATGAGGAACTCAAACTCCTGTTGCGGACTAAAACGGCGTTGGACTTGCGGAAATTGCGTATTGATGACACGGAAATCACAATTTATTGTGATGTCACAACGAAGGATATACGCCCTTACGTACCGAATACATTAAGGAAGCAAATTTTCGACCAAGTCCACGAATTATCTCATCCTAGTGGACGAGTCACGAAGAAGATGATTCAGAAGAAATACGTATGGCCGAATATGGCCAAAGACATCTCAGAATTGGCGCGTTCCTGCCTCTCGTGTCAACGTAGCAAAATTGGTCGACATGTTAAACTCCCACACGAACAGTTTCCCATTCCACAAACAAGATTTAATCACGTCCATATCGACATTGTTGGACCGTTGACTCAATCAAAAGGATATTCCTGCGTTTTAACCGCGATTGATCGATTTACTAGATGGCCCGAGGCAATTCCCATCACATCTATAAATGCAGACGCTATCGCCGATGGATTTTATAGAATGTGGATTTCCCGATTTGGATCACCAACAACCATAACTACGGACCAAGGCTCACAATTTGAGGCGATGCTTTTTCAGTCTCTAATGCATCTTGTTGGTTGTCAAAAAACGAGAACAACAGCATACCATCCCGCAGCTTATGGCATGATAGAGCGGTGGCATCGATCCCTAAAAGCAGCAATCATGTGCCACAATTCAAAAGAATGGGTTGACGTCTTACCAACCGTTTTATTGGGACTCCGAATAAGCATCAAAGAAGACATCAGCGCAACAGCGGCAGAACTAGTCTATGGGACCACTCTTCGAATACCCGGCGAATTTTTCGTCAATGAGGAATTGCCACCGGACCCAAAACTCTTTGTGGAGCAATTCTGCAGCCACATGCGGCAAGTGCGAGCAACACCAATTAGTCGTCACGACAAAAGAAAAGTTTTTATATTTGAAAACCTCAATTCATGCACGCACGTATATGTTCGAGTGGACCGAGTGAGGAAACCATTGGAGCATCCGTACGAAGGACCATATAAGGTGCTCAACCGAATATCAGACCACGTTTTCACCATTGACGTAAATGGGACAACAATCAACATCAGTGTCGAAAGACTGAAACCTGCGTACATCGAAGCACAACCACCGGAAGCTGAATGATGAAATTAATCTTAAGTAAATGAATAGTATCCTTAAATTATGTACATATGTATATCACCCCACTCCGTTGTAAGCCGCCGTGCAAACCGGTCGCACAATAAACGCATCTAAAAATCTAAAAATATCCTTTCAATTGAGAGTGAGCACTACAATTGGTGACCCCGAGTGCGGAATATATACGAAAATTGTGTTTCACCTACGATGGCCACGCAATTAGACAAAACGGTTGTCGAAAAAAGTGAAAGTGACGAGGAAAATCGACTGGAAACGTCCCAGAATCCCTTCGCGAGTGCCACTACCAAACGCGAGTATTTTCTCGAAGGAATTCAAAATGTGAAATTGCCGCCATTTTGGACGCGTCGACCGACGTTTTGGTTCAAACAAATTGAGGCCCCATTTTAAAGTGAATCGGGCGACTTCGGACGAAGCGAAATTTAACATCGTGATCGCGTCACTAGAGTCACATATTTTAGACTCGGTCGCAGGTATCGTAGAGCCCTCCGGAAGATAATCATCTAGTAGCTAGTCCTCTCCATATTGTACATAAAAAATCTGGTGAATGGAGAGCTTGTGGCGATTACCGACGCTTTAATGCCGTAACATATACTGATCGATATCAAATTACGAATATCCAAGACTTCGCAACGCAGTTATATGGAAAAACCATTTTTAGTCGATAGGACATTACAAGGGCGTACCACCATGTACCTGTCGCACCGGAAGATATCGAAAAAACGGCCGTGATAACTCCTTTTGGATTATTCGAATTTCTTGTAATGCCTTTTATATTACGTAATACAGCCCAAAATTTCCAGCGGATCCTCGACAGCGTACTACGAGGACTAAACTTTGTGTTCGCATACCTCGGTGAAATATTGATCGCATCTTCGAACGGCGAGGAACACAAGGAAAACACACGTCAAGTTTTCGAGAGGCTTAACAGCTATGGACTAAGCATCAATCCATCGAAATGCGTATTTGATGTTTCCAAAATCAAATTTCTAGGCTTCTGGATTTCGAGTGAATGAACGCGATCCCTTCCTAACAGGATTGAGGCAATAAAAACACAGAAAAGCCCAAAATGGTCAACCAACTAAGAAAATATTTGGGTATACTGATTTCATATATATATTTTTCAAAGAAATACAAAACTCTAGAGATCAATGTAACCAAGAAAACTCCGGAGAGTTTTCAATTATAGGAGGAAGGAGTTACGGCATCAACCTTTTACCGTACCAATACTTACTTACACCCATATCACCACGCTTTGTAACACCATTATCCAATAATAATTCCAATGAACTTTGTGTAAATCGGCCGGCACAAATTCCTTAGTCACAAATTTCAATCATTTTTAATTTCATTGGCAATTTGCTTACGATTCCATTGCGCAGTGCTCAAGAATTTCAACAAAGAATACTATCGAATCGTTTTCCCAGTATTGCAAATTCTAGCAATTTGAATTTTTGCCGATCAATAAAGTCAACACAATTCGTGAATGTAGCTCATTCAATTATTTACGCATGTAATAGGTTAGGTAAATTGTACGGTAAAAGTAAGTCTCATTTTACGTTTTAAGAGAAATAATAAAGTTTTTCGGAACATAAAATGTCGTCTTTCAAATCTTTACTAATCTCGTGTACCGCGAAAAACAAAACAAAAAGAAACAACAAACTTACAATTAGCTGTGAAGCATGGTAAATGGACTGGTAGGAAAACAGTATTATGGATAAAACAGTCTTCTTCAACACTAAACGAAAATTTAGATAACAGTGCCACAAAACTGAGTTTGAACAGCCGCATTGCGAAACTGTCTCGATTAAGTTCCATTTTTCGAGGAATCAAAGTAAAGGCTCTACTTGCCTGTCATTGATTCCGTTAGATGTATGCCCAAGCCAATTACTTCGTTCATCAGCTGCTCCGTACTGAAATGAAACGAGTATTTAGTGAAACGAGTATTTAGTTATTATCAGTAATACGGTACAATTTTACAGCTTAAAACGCAGTCACATGGACTAAATTTCAATCCAATTCATTTGACAAGAGCTTAAAATAAGCCAACATATAACAGTTCCTTTGTTTTTTACGTTATTCCGCAAGAGGCGGTGCGGTAGGTGAAGCTTACTAACAGTGATGCCAATCTGACAAATTTGTATCAAATGGGACAATTGCTTCCACTCGCATCGACAATTAGCATGATGTGTTCCGTTGCAATTTTAATCATCTTGGGTAGTAAATTTCTCGAAAATTCGTATGCTTTGAGGAAGTTGACATTAGTATTGCATATTTGACTGCAACGATGAACGGGTTCACTTATATGCTAATGTGAGCGCATCTCTGATAAACAAATATGTTAATTTAAGAGTAGCTTTTCGGCAATAGCCTACAGCCAGCCACAAAAGTATTGACTAGTAAGTTTTCCAACGAATTTTTTTGCGTCAAGAATGAAAACAAAACAAAAATTTTAAGTTTAAATCATCTGAGCAAAATTTCATTATGTCAAGCCTAGTACACAGTTCGATTCAGAACAGAAAATTCTGCATGTCTCCACATTTGGTAAATAATTTGCTGCTGGAAATTTGACAATGGATACTAGTGGAGATTATTCACGAAACATTTATCTTTTCGCAAATGCCGGCTGCTGTTGATGTTGGAAACAACTTCAATGACAATTTTAATGACAGCTATTGCCAAATGTCAACTTCTGCATCAAAAGAAATGTCGCAACAATTAAAATTCAAGTCAGAAAAGTGTGGAGAGTACTTGGTGCTGCGGTGCTGCCATCTACCGAGTTCATCGATTCTGCGCAAAAAACTGTATACTGCTTCTGCAGAATTGAGTCTGAAATTCTGTGCGGAATTTCTGCAACTGCAGAATTTTCATACAAATTTCTGCTGTGTACTAGGCTTAACCTCGAAAATATTGAAATTCAAGATTTGACTGTTTTGATCACTAGATATCACTAGTCATAAGAGATATGTAGCGACCGACAACTTACATTAGTAAGTTCACCGCCAGAGACGCTAGCAACGGAAAGATGATCAGCCCTAGCAAGCAAGCAACAGTCTCAGTCGAAATTCAGCCGCCTATTAGGCTACACGGTCCCCTAATTTTGTCAGTGTAAATTATTATTGAATAAATGTTATTTCGACGAAGTTGAACGCGTTTATCTTATGTGGACATTTCTCCGCCGCACGTTGTCCCCACATAATGGTGACCCCGACGTGCTCCAGTTGCCACGCTAATTTCGTGAAACAATTCGGTGAGTGACGCGATCGTGTTCCATACGCCATTTTGGACGCTTGGATTTTTTTTAAAAATAACAATAGTGAGTGAATATGGCTACGGCAGACTGGTCCGATGAAAGCCTTAACAAAACGCGAGTTCCTCCTACGCCGCCTCCGCCGATCACGCCAAGGCCTATAATCGGATCGTCACAGAACTTGTTTGTGGAAGCATCGCGTATATCCGAATTTCCTGCGTTCTACAGATCAGATTCAGAATTTTGGTTCGAACAAGGGGAAGCCGCTTTCCATACCGCCAAAATCACGCAAGATGAAACGAAATTCAAATACGTGATCCAATACGCGGAGCCAGACATATTGCTGCATGTCATCTCGATCGCGAGGAATCCTCCTTCGGAAAATAAATACGAAGCATTGAAACAGAGAATTCTGTCAGCGTTTGCTGAATCGACGGAATCACGACTTCGCCGATTATTCCAAGGCCAAAATTTGGAAGGCAAAAAGCCGTCACACTATCTCCAGGACCTTAGGAACACAGGAGGAGACCAAGTGACGAACGATATGCTTCGAACGCTGCTTCTGGAACAGCTACCAGAAAATATTCGTGTCGTTCTCTGCATCTCGAGCGAACCAGATGTGGATAAACTGGCGAAGATGGCTGATTTGATGTTGGAGCTACAGCATCCACCGGGAGTTTTAGCGGTTCAGCGAGAACGGAAACCAGAAATGGAAAACGAGGTACTTTCGCAGATTATGAACCGTCTCGAGCGATTGGGATTACGGACGCGTGGTCGATCGCGCTCCAAATCTCGTGACAGGCCAAACAAATCAAGGCCACGGTCGCGTGGATCATTTTGTTTTTTTCCACACCCGCTTCGGGAAACTTGCAAGGAATTGCAAAGCACCTTGCCAGTGGAAAAACTTCGAAATGAAGCCGGAAAACTAAATTCGTCGTTCCGCGTTTCGGCAGCCGAGGACGACTCAATTCATCAACGCCGATTAACAGTTACCGATCGAAAATCTGGACTACGATTCTTGGTAGACACAAGTGCTGATGTGTCAGTCCTTCCAAAGACGAAACATCACCAAGCACCTTCTAAATACAAATTATATGCTGCCAACAACACTCCGATCGGTACTTACGGTGAGAAATTTTTAGTTCTCAATCTCGGCCTTCGACGATCATTTCCTTGGAGTCTCACCATCGCAGATGTTCGACAGCCTATTATTGGTGCAGATTTACTACGCCACTTTGGATTGCTAGTTGATCTAAGAAGAAAAATAGTCGTGGATCCAAAAACAAATTTGAAATCCATCGCCAATATTTCAAATAACGCAAGTTCTGGAATATCAACTGTAGCGTCAAGTACACCTTACCACAACTTGCTGAAGGAACACCATGACGTAACGATCCCTGGTAACACCAAAAAGGTCATGGACCACGGTGTCTACCATCACATTTTTACCAAAGGACCACCAGTGGCGCAGCGAGCAAGAAGACTTTCGCCAGAAAAGCTGAAGGAAGCCAAGGCAGAATGCGATTTTATGCTGCAACTCGGAATTTGCCAACCATCGAGCAGTCAGTGGGCCAGTCCACTACACCTCGTCCCGAAAAAGAATGGTCAATGGAGACCATGCGGAGATTATCGCAGGCTCAATGCTAGTACGATACCAGACAAGTATCCAATAGCGCATTTGCACGATTTTTCACACCAGCTCAGAGGATGTAAACTATTTTCAACTCTGGATTTGCTACGAGCCTACAATCAAATACCCGTAGCACCAGAGGATATACCTAAGACGGCCGTGATTACACCATTCGGCCTCTACGAATTCAAGGTCATGACATTTGGCCTATGCAATGCCGCGCAAACCTTTCAGCGGTATATCGATGCTGCACTTCGACGACTCTCATTCTGCTACGCGTATATTGACGATATTTTGATCGCTTCGAGGACCCCCGAAGAACACCAACAACATCTCAGAATGGTTTTTCAACGTCTAAGTGACTTCGGACTATCAATCAACGTGGCCAAGTGTATTTTCGGTGTACCTACGGTAAACTATCTTGGATATAAAATAGATGAATCCGGTACTAGGCCGCTGCCAGAACGAATTGAAGTACTTTTGAATTTTAAGAAACCGACATCTCTGGCAGAATTAAGACAATTTTTGGGCGCAATAAATTTTTACAGGAAATTTATTAAGAATGCTGCTCAGGTACACGCACCTTTACACGAACTACTTAAAGGAGCTAAAAAGAAAGATACTAGGCCGGTAAACTGGAATTTTCAAGCAGAAAATGCTTTCAACGAATGCAAAGATCAAATCGCTAAAGCTACCTTGCTGCGACATCCTTTAGAAAGCGCTGCTTTAGCCATCAAATGTGATGCGTCAGGAACTGCCATGGGAGGCGTCCTGGATCAACTTAATAACAAGGTATGGGAACCACTTGGATTCTTTTCGAAAAAGTTCAGCGATACACAACGTCGATATAGTACATATGATCGGGAGCTTCAAGCTATTTATAGCACCATTAAGTTCTTTCAACACATGGTAGAAGGTCGACCTTTAATAATCAAAACCGATCATATACCTATTTCCTTTGCTTTTATACAAATAATGGAAAAGGCTTCTCCGAGGCAGCTACGATAATTGGATTACATTGGACAATTTTCCACCAATATCCTTTACATCACCGGGGAAGAAAACGTAACGGCAGACTTAGCCTCCGCTCAAAATGAAGATGAGGAACTCAAACTCCTGTTGCGGACTAAAACGGCGTTGGACTTGCGGAAATTGCGTATTGATGACACGGAAATCACAATTTATTGTGATGTCACAACGAAGGATATACGCCCTTACGTACCGAATACATTAAGGAAGCAAATTTTCGACCAAGTCCACGAATTATCTCATCCTAGTGGACGAGTCACGAAGAAGATGATTCAGAAGAAATACGTATGGCCGAATATGGCCAAAGACATCTCAGAATTGGCGCGTTCCTGCCTCTCGTGTCAACGTAGCAAAATTGGTCGACATGTTAAACTCCCACACGAACAGTTTCCCATTCCACAAACAAGATTTAATCACGTCCATATCGACATTGTTGGACCGTTGACTCAATCAAAAGGATATTCCTGCGTTTTAACCGCGATTGATCGATTTACTAGATGGCCCGAGGCAATTCCCATCACATCTATAAATGCAGACGCTATCGCCGATGGATTTTATAGAATGTGGATTTCCCGATTTGGATCACCAACAACCATAACTACGGACCAAGGCTCACAATTTGAGGCGATGCTTTTTCAGTCTCTAATGCATCTTGTTGGTTGTCAAAAAACGAGAACAACAGCATACCATCCCGCAGCTTATGGCATGATAGAGCGGTGGCATCGATCCCTAAAAGCAGCAATCATGTGCCACAATTCAAAAGAATGGGTTGACGTCTTACCAACCGTTTTATTGGGACTCCGAATAAGCATCAAAGAAGACATCAGCGCAACAGCGGCAGAACTAGTCTATGGGACCACTCTTCGAATACCCGGCGAATTTTTCGTCAATGAGGAATTGCCACCGGACCCAAAACTCTTTGTGGAGCAATTCTGTAGCCACATGCGGTAAGTGCGAGCAACACCAATTAGTCGTCACGACAAAAGAAAAGTTTTTATATTTGAAAACCTCAATTCATTCACGCACGTATTTGTTCGAGTGGACCGAGTGAGGAAACCATTGGAGCATCCGTACGAAGGACCATATAAGGTGCTCAACCGAATATCAGACCACGTTTTCACCATTGACGTAAATGGGACAACAATCAACATCAGTGTCGAAAGACTGAAACCTGCGTACATCGAAGCACAACCACCGGAAGCTGAATGATGAAATTAATCTTAAGTAAATGAATAGTATCCTTAAATTATGTACATATGTATATCACCCCACTCCGTTGTAAGCCGCCGTGCAAACCGGTCGCACAATAAACGCATCTAAAAATCTAAAAATATCCTTTCAATTGAGAGTGAGCACTACAATTGGTGACCCCGAGTGCGGAATATATACGAAAATTGTGTTTCACCTACGATGGCCACGCAATTAGACAAAACGGTTGTCGAAAAAAGTGAAAGTGACGAGGAAAATCGACTGGAAACGTCCCAGAATCCCTTCGCGAGTGCCACTACCAAACGCGAGTATTTTCTCGAAGGAATTCAAAATGTGAAATTGCCGCCATTTTGGACGCGTCGACCGACGTTTTGGTTCAAACAAATTGAGGCCCCATTTTAAAGTGAATCGGGCGACTTCGGACGAAGCGAAATTTAACATCGTGATCGCGTCACTAGAGTCACATATTTTAGACTCGGTCGCAGGTATCGTAGAGAGCCCTCCGGAAGATAATCATATAGTAGCTAGTCCTCTCCATATTGTACATAAAAAATCTGGTGAATGGAGAGCTTGTGGCGATTACCGACGCCTTAATGCCGTAATATATACTGATCGATATCAAATTACGAATATCCAAGACTTCGCAACGCAGTTATATGGAAAAACCATTTTTAGTCGATAGGACATTACAAGGGCGTACCACCATGTACCTGTCGCACCGGAAGATATCGAAAAAACGGCCGTGATAACTCCTTTTGGATTATTCGAATTTCTTGTAATGCCTTTTATATTACGTAATACAGCCCAAAATTTCCAGCGGATCCTCGACAGCGTACTACGAGGACTAAACTTTGTGTTCGCATACCTCGGTGAAATATTGATCGCATCTTCGAACGGCGAGGAACACAAGGAAAACACACGTCAAGTTTTCGAGAGGCTTAACAGCTATGGACTAAGCATCAATCCATCGAAATGCGTATTTGATGTTTCCAAAATCAAATTTCTAGGCTTCTGGATTTCGAGTGAATGAACGCGATTCCTTCCTAACAGGATTGAGGCAATAAAAACACAGAAAAGCCCAAAATGGTCAACCAACTAAGAAAATATTTGGGTATACTGATTTCATATATATATTTTTCAAAGAAATACAAAACTCTAGAGATCAATGTAACCAAGAAAACTCCGGAGAGTTTTCAATTATAGGAGGAAGGAGTTACGGCATCAACCTTTTACCGTACCAATACTTACTTACACCCATATCACCACGCTTTGTAACACCATTATCCAATAATAATTCCAATGAACTTTGTGTAAATCGGCCGGCACAAATTCCTTAGTCACAAATTTCAATCATTTTTAATTTCATTGGCAATTTGCTTACGATTCCATTGCGCAGTGCTCAAGAATTTCAACAAAGAATACTATCGAATCGTTTTCCCAGTATTGCAAATTCTAGCAATTTGAATTTTTGCCGATCAATAAAGTCAACACAATTCGTGAATGTAGCTCATTCAATTATTTACGCATGTAATAGGTTAGGTAAATTGTACGGTAAAAGTAAGTCTCATTTTACGTTTTAAGAGAAATAATAAAGTTTTTCGGAACATAAAATGTCGTCTTTCAAATCTTTACTAATCTCGTGTACCGCGAAAAACAAAACAAAAAGAAACAACAAACTTACAATTAGCTGTGAAGCATGGTAAATGGACTGGTAGGAAAACAGTATTATGGATAAAACAGTCTTCTTCAACACTAAACGAAAATTTAGATAACAGTGCCACAAAACTGAGTTTGAACAGCCGCATTGCGAAACTGTCTCGATTAAGTTCCATTTTTCGAGGAATCAAAGTAAAGGCTCTACTTGCCTGTCATTGATTCCGTTAGATGTATGCCCAAGCCAATTACTTCGTTCATCAGCTGCTCCGTACTGAAATGAAACGAGTATTTAGTGAAACGAGTATTTAGTTATTATCAGTAATACGGTACAATTTTACAGCTTAAAACGCAGTCACATGGACTAAATTTCAATCCAATTCATTTGACAAGAGCAACTTTGTTTAAAGTAAGCCAACATATGACAGTTCCTTTGTTTTTTACGTTATTCCGCAAGAGGCGGTGCGGTAGGTGAAGCTTACTAACAGTGATGCCAATCTGACAAATTTGTATCAAATGGGACAATTGCTTCCACTCGCATCGACAATTAGCATGATGTGTTCCGTTGCAATTTTAATCATCTTGGGTAGTAAATTTCTCGAAAATTCGTATGCTTTGAGGAAGTTGACATTAGTATTGCATATTTGACTGCAACGATGAACGGGTTCACTTATATGCTAATGTGAGCGCATCTCTGATAAACAAATATGTTAATTTAAGAGTAGCTTTTCGGCAATAGCCTACAGCCAGCCACAAAAGTATTGACTAGTAAGTTTTTCAACGAATTTTTTTGCGTCAAGAATGAAAACAAAACAAAAATTTTAAGTTTAAATCATCTGAGCAAAATTTCATTATGTCAAGCCTAGTACACAGTTCGATTCAGAACAGAAAATTCTGCATGTCTCCACATTTGGTAAATAATTTGCTGCTGGAAATTTGACAATGGATACTAGTGGAGATTATTCACGAAACATTTATCTTTTCGCAAATGCCGGCTGCTGTTGATGTTGGAAACAACTTCAATGACAATTTTAATGACAGCTATTGCCAAATGTCAATTTCTGCATCAAAAGAAATGTCGCAACAATTAAAATTCAAGTCAGAAAAGTGTGGAGAGTACTTGGTGCTGCGGTGCTGCCATCTACCGAGTTCATCGATTCTGCGCAAAAAACTGTGTACTGCTTCTGCAGAATTGAGTCTGAAATTCTGTGCGGAATTTCTGCAACTGCAGAATTTTCATACAAATTTCTGCTCAGAACCGAACTGTGTACTAGGCTTAACCTCGAAAATATTGAAATTCAATATTTGACTGTTTTGATCACTAGATATCACTAGTCATAAGAGATATGTAGCGACCGACAACTTACATTAGTAAGTTCACCGCCAGAGACGCTAGCAACGGAAAGATGATCATGCCTAGCAAGCAAGCAACAGTCTCAGTCGAAATTCAGCCGCCTATTAGGCTACACGGTCCCCTAATTTTGTCAGTGTAAATTATTATTGAATAAATGTTATTTCGACGAAGTTGAACGCGTTTATCTTATGTGGACATTTCTCCGCCGCACGTTGTCCCCACATAATGGTGACCCCGACGTGCTCCAGTTGCCACGCTAATTTCGTGAAACAATTCGGTGAGTGACGCGATCGTGTTCCATATGCCATTTTGGACGCTTGGATTTTTTTTAAAAATAACAATAGTGAGTGAATATGGCTACGGCAGACTGGTCCGATGAAAGCCTTAACAAAACGCGAGTTCCTCCTACGCCGCCTCCGCCGATCACGCCAAGGCCTATAATCGGATCGTCACAGAACTTGTTTGTGGAAGCATCGCGTATATCCAAATTTCCTGCGTTCTACAGATCAGATTCAGAATTTTGGTTCGAACAAGGGGAAGCCGCTTTCCATACCGCCAAAATCACGCAAGATGAAACGAAATTCAAATACGTGATCCAATTCGCGGAGCCAGACATATTGCTGCATGTCATCTCGATCGCGAGGAATCCTCCATCGGAAAATAAATACGAAGCATTGAAACAGAGAATTCTGTCAGCGTTTGCTGAATCGACGGAATCACGACTTCGACGATTATTCCAAGGCTAAAATTTGGAAGGCAAAAAGCCGTCACACTATCTCCAGGACCATAGGAACAAAGGAGGAGACCAAGTGTCGAACGCTATGCTTCGAACGCTGCTTCTGGAACAGCTACCAGAAAATATTCGTGTCGTTCTCTGCATCTCGAGCGAACCAGATGTGGATAAACTGGCAAAGATGGCTGATTTGATGTTGGAGCTACAGCATCCACCGGGAGTTTTAGCGGTTCAGCGAGAACGGAAACCAGAAATGGAAAACGAGGTACTTTCGCAGATTATGAACCGTCTCGAGCGATTGGAATTACGGACGCGTGGTCGATCGCGCTCCAAATCTCGTGACAGGCCAAACAAATCAAGGCCACGGTCGCGTGGATCATTTTGTTTTTTCCACACCCGCTTCGGGAAACTTGCAAGGAATTGCAAAGCACCTTGCCAGTGGAAACACTTCGAAATGAAGCCGGAAAACTAAATTCGTCGTTCCGCGTTTCAGCAGCCGAGGACGACTGAATTCATCAACGCCGACTAACAGTTATCGATCGAAAATCTGGACTACGATTCTTGGTAGACACAGGTGCTGATGTGTCAGTCCTTCCAAAGACGAAACATCACCAAGCACCTGTTGCAACCAGCCTACGGACCTTTTGCTGCCTAGACTCGCTGAACAGCAACAGAGTTCCGTGGCTGAGTAATAGCACTTTAAACGGTCGCGTGAGAGGCCTGGGTTCAAATCTAGGTGGAACTGCGTTCTATATTTTTTTTTCTTTTTTCCTTCGTTTTCCTCAGTGCAAGGGTCAGTTTAGGTCGTGGCACGGCCACTGACCCTTCCGACAAGGAAACAGCTACCAGCAACGGAATAGTGGGTCAACGACAGATGTGACCCGCCGTTGTCGGACAGCTGAAAAACAAAAAATGAATGCGGGGGGCAGTCAAGTTTTGGCGACAAAAGGTCGCACATCGGTGAAAGATTTGATAAAAAAACTTTTCCCGTAGCCGGGATAAAACACAAAGTGACTAATTGCAAGACATTGAGAATCGGAAATTGAAAATTAAAAATTAGGAAAGGAGACAAGTTATCGTGAAAAAAAGAAAAGAAAAGAAAACTCTGAAAATATTAGTGAAAAGAAAAGGTGAACTCTGAAAAGACTGAATTGTTTTATATGGTGAAGTCATGCAAATTGCTAAATACCAACAACGTTGTGCTGCTGACAAATCAAAGCGAAAAAAAGTGTATTACAAAATAACAATTGAATTTAACAACGGAAACAAATGCATAGTGAACACAGTAAAAAAAAAGACAAGTTTAACTAATAATCGAAGGGCCAAAGGGAAATAGTACATAGTTGATAATATGGAACAGAGCCGGAATTCCTAAAGTAGGAAAAAAAAAGTGAATTAACAATAGATTTTCTAAGGAGTATTGTCTATAATTGAAGTATTGTACAAGGGAAACAGAGAAAAAAAATTAATTAATTTTCAATTTAATGCCGAATCAACGGCACCATTGGTTTCAGGCTTGAGCAGACCACGCAGATGGAGAGCGCTCCTCATCGGCAGCTTAAACGTGAGTTTAATTATTCTATTGATTTTGTTTAAGCATTTGAAGCATTATTATTTGATTTTATTTTAATTTTTTTTTGTTTCTTTCCATTTTTTTTATTTTTACTTATACCTATTTAAGTTTTTTTTTCTTTTTCTTCCTTTTATTTTGAATTTTGTTTATACATCTTAATCTAGTATTAGTTGTATTACTATTTTTCTTGCTTTTTATTCGTAATTATATATTTTTTTGGTCTTTCATAAATTTTGGCGTTTCACTGATGGAGTAAAAAGCGAGTGATTTTTTTTTTCATGCTCAGTGAACTCTCCCTCATCCCAATCCCATTCCTTCTTTTTCGTTTTTTTTTCTCTCAGAGGATGGTTCGGCACGGGCCTAGTTCTTCCTCCCCTAAAACAACCCACACCCACGCGCTGAAGCTAGCCGGCTCAGTTGCGCCATCCTGGGGTGTGGGAGACTAGGCCAAATAAATTGTCCGCGACCGCAGTGCCATCACTGTGGGTTGCAACATATGGCACCCAAACAATTGTGGTAATGAGGTTTTGACTAGTTAACTTCGTTGGTTCTAATGTAGAGTAGAGTAATTTCAACATATCTATATGGCAATTTTCGCATTTCCATTAAGTAGATTTTTATTTTCGTGTTAGTATTATTTTAAATTTTTCCTGTAGCAGTAATGTTTTTCTTGTGATTTTTTTTACTCGTTTAATTTGTTAAAATATGGTGCAAACGCTTAACTTTTATAGTTCTTGAGTTTTCTTTCTTTTCAAATAATTACTGATTTAATGATTGGATACTGCGGTCGCGGTGGCGCCCACAAGTGTCGCATATAGTAGTGATAGTCATGCTAATGTGACTTTAGCGGGTATGTTGGAGTGGTTAACAGGTGAGATCCATCGAGTTTTGTGTCGCGTCTACATCTCCTGATTTGGATTGAGTTAGACGACGCTCTCGATACACCTGAGGACTATTCATTGTGTGAGGGAGTCGTCCTGCGACTCTTGTCCGGCTTATTCCATCATATAAAATGTAGAATAAGACCGTAGTCGGCCTACATGAAGACATTAGAGGGAGATACGTAGGGAAGCTTCCTCGCACTGTAATACACATGCAACTTCTTGTTTTTTTTTCGTTATTTTCCAATATTATGCAATTCAAGTTTCAACCTTTCCATCCTTTCTTCTTCCTTCTTCTCCTTTCTACAGGGTTACGGGCACTGAGTCTGAAAAAACAACAAGAAACAAAGAAACTTAATCTATCCAACGCATTTTAAAACACGATTTTTTTTTGTTTGGTTTCGTTTCAGTTTAAATTTATCTATTTTCTTAATTTCGAAAGGAAAATATTTTATTGAGGGTTTTTCATTCATTGATTTAATTATTAGTTTAGAACCTTTGCAATGCCGAACACAGTACGTCGTCCGGACGACTCGGGAATAGTTCGTCTCACACGTGGTTTGGACCGCCTCACGCTTTCACCCGTAGATACAGCTGCACAACAGCCCCATAGGGAGACACGGGACGCGGAAGTGATGTTTGCTCCATCTGGCAACCAAACTTCAAGTGCCACCACGACCCCAGTACTAGCGCGAGAAGGTTGAGAGTCCACACCTCACCGACCCAATCCAGACTTATCCAGCACCATGGTGCATCCCAGCCGATCTGCAGTTCATCTTCCGATGACAAAGTGGAACCTGAAGTTCGATGGAACTTCTCAGGGAATGGGTGTTGACCGATTTATTTTTCGGGCTACACATTTGGCCAATATTTATGGTGTGTCCCGAGAAAATTTGGCAATGGATCTTCATATCCTCCTACAAGGGCCAGCTGAAGAATGGTACTGGCGATATCTGGAAATAACTCCTATACCACTCTGGAGTCACCTGTCTGCAGGTTTACGCGAGCGATTTGAGGCCAGACGGTCGGACGTGGACATACGAAGAGCTATAGATGCTAGGACCCAGCGGCCGAAGGAAGCTTTCCGAGATTTTAACGGTGCCGTCGAAGAGCTAATGGTGCAACTAAAAAATCCTCTTCCGGATGCCGACATTCAATATGTTCTATTAAGGAACATGGATCCTAGGTTGAGTCATCATTTGGCCGGACTGGAGTTCCGATTGGTTCGAGAACTAATTCGACGATGCGTTGCTGTTGAGGCGACATGGTGGCCCGACGGTAAAAACACAGGCCAGAACAGCGCTTTCCATCAAAATCGACCCTCTCACAGATGATCACTAGCATTAAATGAAGTATATGCAGAAGAAGACTGGATGCGAGAAGATACAGTCGAGGCGATGACAGGCTGCCATTTCGATCCCACACCAGCTCGGACTAGACTTCCGATGCCGCCTGACCAGTCTGGTTATCAAGCACAGCGTCCACACCAAGAACTCCACCCGCAGGCTGATCGACGCCACGGTGACGCGAACGAGTACCGTGTGTGTTGGAATTGCCAGGATTTGGGTCATTCTTTCATGGAATGTCCGCAATCACACCAGCGGCAATTTTGCTACGGTTGTGGAAGACCCAATACCGTGAAACCAACTTGTCCGAATTGTCGATCGGGAAACGGGCAATGGGGAACGAGGAAGGCCGGAACCTCAAGTGCTCCCCAGAGCCGGAGACCAACAGCGAAGACGACCGAAGCTGCTGCCAATACGGATCCCGAGCTAAGGCGGAGGGTCTAATAGGCACCCCTTTTATGTGTGACGTTGGAGTCCAGACTGTGGATACTGTTGACGCTGTCACCCAGACTGTATTATCAGTAAACAGTTCTCGTAAACAACCTCAAACTCCTCGAGCAACACGTTTTTTTCGGGCTTGGAAATATTTTGAAGATCGTAAACACCTACGAAGTGCCTGCCTGGAAACTATCGTAGCGCAGCACGGAGACAACCGCCCTTTTGCTCAAATCACAATCAAAGGGCGGAAACTTATCGGTCTGTTGGACAGTGGGGCCACTGTCAGCATACTAGGAAAAGAGTCCATTGAACTCATCAGGGATTTAGATCTCTACCTGCACACCATGAATGGCAAGGTTCGAACTGCCGCGGGTCAAAGTGCCTCTATCTTGGGATTCGTCAATGTTCCAGTGCAGTGCAATAACCGCATACTCCCTTTCGTATTTTTGGAAGTGCCCACGCTAGCCAATCCCATTTATCTTGGCATGGATTTTTGGAATGCCTTTAAAATTACCCCTGTACCCTAAGCTGTCGTTGATGCTCTTACGACACCGACATCCAGTGGCTTCCATCACTTGTCCCCGGAAGAGCAGAAGCGTCTCGATTTCGTCAAACAGCAGTTTCCATCATTTAATAAGTTGGGTTTGGGAAAAACTGATTTATTGTCACACTCTATTGATACCGGCACAGCAGTGCCTATCAAACAAAGACACTATGCGGTTTCCCCAGTGGTGCAGAAACTGATGTATGACGAACTCGATCGAATGTTGTCTCTGGGGGTAATTGAAGAAAGCCACAGCGCTTGGAGTTCCCCCGTCACGCTGGTAAGAAAACCTGGAAAAGTGCGCCTATGCTTAGATGCCAGACGCCTGAATGCAGTGACTCTCAAAGACGCATACCCGCTTCCTCTCATTGAGGGCCTGCTGGCCAGGCTGCAAGACACCAGATACATCACCAGTCTGGATTTGAAGGATGCTTTCTGGCAGATTCCGCTTGACGCGAGCGCTAAGGAAAAAACCGCCTTTACCATCCCTGGGAGACCCCTGTACCATTTCACAGTCATGCCGTTCGGCTTGTGTAATGCACCGCAGACAATGTGCCGGTTGATGCACAAAGTGATACCGCACGAACTGCATGATCAGGTTTTTGTATACTTGGATGACTTGCTGGTAACAAGCTCAACCTTGGACGAGCACCTTAAGCTGTTGTCCACAGTTGCCCACTTACTCCAAAAAGCAAATCTCACGATAAACGTTGAGAAGAGCAAGTTCATTCAAAAGGAGATCAAATACTTAGGCTATGTAGTTAGTGATGGGGTACTTAGTACTGACCCCGAGAAAGTATCTGGCATCCTGGCCTATCCCGTACCGCGAACGGCCAAAGATATCCGGAGGTTCATGGGTATGGCAGGCTGGTACAGACGGTTTATTCCGAACTTCGCAGCAGTTACAGCACCACTAACGGACCTTCTTAAAATCAAAAAACCATTCGTGTGGTCCGAATCTGCTAACCTGGCCTTTATCTAGACGAAGGAACTACTCGTGTCCGCTCCAGTCCTGACCAACCCAGATTTCACGCGACATTTTTACATCCAGTGTGATGCCAGCATTACGGGCATCGGAAGTGTCCTCTTCCAAAAAGATGACGATGGTGAGGAGCACCCGATCGCGTATATGTCCACCAAGCTGAACTCTGCCCAACGAAACTACAGTATAACTGAACTTGAATGTTTGGCTGCCGTGCAGAGTGTCAAGCGTTTTAGAGCCTACGTTGAGGGGTTGCCATTCACCATCATCACGGATCATGCCAGTCTTAAGTGGCTTATGTCACAACAGGACTTATCTGGCCGATTGGCCCGTTGGAGCTTGAAGCTGCAGGGGTTCAACTTCAACATCGAGCATCGAAAAGGTACGCAAAACGTGGTACCTGATGCACTATCCAGATCGTATACCTTGAGTGAACTCGTCACGGATGTAGCTGAAGTTATCCCAGATACCGCCTTTTTAGATCCGGAGTACCTGGACTTGATCACACAGTTTAAGGCAAGCCCAGAGCGTTACCAAAATCTGTTCACGGAGGAAGGGCGAGTCTACATCCAGACCACTTCTAACAGTTCTTTGTTTTTGGACATACCGCAACGCAAATTATGGGTTCCTAAAAGCTATCACAGGGAACTTATTTCCCAGGCCCATGATAAACCTATGGCTTCGCACCGAGGAATAAGAAAGACACTGGAGCTATTACGTAGGAATTATTACTGGCCTAGTATCGCTTATGATGTTCGTAACCACATTGCTTCTTGCCTTACGTGCAAACAATGCAAGCCATCTAACCGCACGATGAGACCTCCAATGGGTTTACTGCGATGTTCCGAACGACCAATGCAGCGAATTTTCATTGATTTTATGGGGCCCTATCCACGTTCTAAGAGTGGTAATGTCTACTTGTTAGTCGTGCTGGACCAATACACCAAATTCATTTGGCTCAAGCCCATGGTGAAAGCCACCGCAGAAAACGTGGTCAAATTTTCAACAAGTGAAATATTTCTAACCTATGGGGTACCGGAAATCCTGCACACGGACAACGGCGTTCAGTTCACCTCCAAAATTTTCACCCAGCTGCTAAACAACTTTGGGGTCGAACATTGCTTCACGCCCTTATATAGCCCCCAGTCAAATGCCGCAGAACGCACCAACCAATCCACGCTAGCCGCTATACGCTCATATGTTGGCGAAGATCATCGCGAGTGGGATGAGCATCTTGCGGAGTCCTGCGCCGCGTTCCGACATGTGATACACGATTCAACAGGATACTCGCCGCACTTCCTGATGTTCGGTTATCAACCAGTAAGGCACGGATCAGAGTATGCTCTGCTGCGTAAATTAAAGGCTTTCGAAGATGGCGAGGTAACGCTCCGACCCTGCGACAGGCAGCGTATCGCATACGACCGAGTCAAAGCGAAACTAAGCGAGGCGTACAGCAAGGGAGCGCAACGTTATAACCTGAGAACGCGTACACAACAGTTTACTCCCGGGCAAAGAATCTTTGTACGTAATCACGTACTTAGCAGTGCGGCAAACCGCTTTGCAGCCAAGCTAGCGCCTGTGTTTTATAGCGCAGTAGTCCGTCGGAAAATTGGGCAGGTGTCATATGAGCTGGCGGATGAGGGTGGAAACCGGATTGGTGTATTCCATGCCCAGGATATTCGCTGCTAAAGCTATTTGCCCGGCGTGATGAGACCCACCTCCTGGGTCAGGTCGTCCCCACGTTTGTTGCAACCAGCCTACGGACCTTTTGGTGCCTAGACTCGCTGAACAGCAACAGAGTTCCGTGGCTGAGTAATAGCACTTTAAACAGTCGCGTGAGAGGCCTGGGTTCAAATCTAGGTGGAACTGCGTTCTATATTTTTTTTCCTTCGTTTTCCTCAGTGCAAGGGTCAGTTTAGGTCGTGGCACGGCCGCTGACCCTTCCGACAAGGAAACAGCTACCAGCAACGGAATAGTGGGTCAACGACAGATGTGAACCGCCGTTGTCGGACAGCTGAAAAACAAAAAATGAATGCGGGGGGCAGTCAAGTTTTGGCGACAAAAGGTCGCACATCGGTGAAAGATTTGATAAAAAACTTTTCCCGTAGCCGGGATAAAACACAAAGTGACTGATTGTAAGACATTGAAAGTCGGAAATTGAAAATTAAAAATTAGGAAAGGAGACAAGTTATCGTGAAAAAAAGAAAAGAAAAAAAAACTCTGAAAATATTAGTGAAAAGAAAAGGTGAACTCTGAGAAGACTGAATTGTTTTATATGGTGAAGTCATGCAAATTGCTAAATACCGACAACGTTGTGCTGCTGACAAATCAAAGCGAAAAAAAGTGTATTACAAAATAACAATTGAATTTAACAACGGAAACAAATGCATAGTGAACACAGTAAAAAAAAAGACAAGTTTAACTAATAATCGAAGGGCCAAAGGGAAATAGTACATAGTTGATAATATGGAACAGAGCCGGAATTCCTAAAGTAGGAAGAAAAAAAAAGTGAATTAACAATAGATTTTCTAAGGAGTATTGTCTATAATTGAAGTATTGTACAAGGGAAACAGAGAAAAAAAAATTAATTAATTTTCAATTTAATGCCGAATCAACGGCACCATTGGTTTCAGGCTTGAGCAGACCACGCAGATGGAGAGCGCTCCTCATCGGCAGCTTAAACGTGAGTTTAATTATTCTATTGATTTTGTTTAAGCATTTGAAGCATTATTATTTGATTTTATTTTAATTTTTTTTTGTTTCTTTCCATTTTTTTTTATTTTTACATATACCTATTTAAGTTTTTTTTCTTTTTCTTCCTTTTATTTTGAATTTTGTTTATACATCTTAATCTAGTATTAGTTGTATAATTATTTTTCTTGCTTTTTATTCGTAATTATATATTTTTATTGGTCTTTCATAAATTTTGGCGTTTCACTGATGGAGTAAAAAGCGAGTGATTTTTTTTTCAGGCTCAGTGAACTCTCCCTCATCCCAATCCCATTCCTTCTTTTTCGTTTTTTTTTCTCTCAGAGGATGGTTCGGCACGGGCCTAGTTCTTCCTCCCCTAAAACAACCCACACCCACGCAATGAAGCTAGCCGGCTCAGTTGCGCCATCCTGGGGTGTGGGAGACTAGGCCAAATAAATTGTCCGCGACCGCAGTGCCATCACTGTGGGTTGCAACATATGGCGCCCAAACAATTGTGGTAATGAGGTTTTGACTAGTTAACTTCGTTGGTTCTAATGTAGAGTAGAGTAATTTCAACATATCTATATGGCAATTTTCGCATTTCCATTAAATAGATTTTTATTTTCGTGTTAGTATTATTTTAAATTTTTCCTGTAGCAGTAATGTTTTTCTTGTGATTTTTTTTACTCGTTTAATTTGTTAAAATATGGTGCAAACGCTTAACTTTTATAGTTCTTGAGTTTTCTTTCTTTTCAAATAATTACTGATTTAATGATTGGATACTGCGGTCGCGGTGGCGCCCACAAGTGTCGCATATAGTAGTGATAGTCATGCTAATGTGACTTTAGCGGGTATGTTGGAGTGGTTAACAGGTGAGATCCATCGAGTTTTGTGTCGCGTCTACATCTCCTGATTTGGATTGAGTTAGACGACGCTCTCGATACACCTGAGGACTATTCATTGTGTGAGGGAGTCGTCCTGCGACTCTTGTCCGGCTTATTCCATCATATAAAATGTAGAATAAGACCGTATTCGGCCTACATGAAGACATTAGAGGGAGATACGTAGGGAAGCTTCCTCGCACTGTAATACACATGCAACTTCTTGTTTTTTTTCCTTATTTTCCAATATTATGCAATTCAAGTTTCAACCTTTCCATCCTTTCTTCTTCCTTCTTCTCCTTTCTACAGGGTTACGGGCACTGAGTCTGAAAAAACAACAAGAAACAAAGAAACTTAATCTATCCAACGCATTTTAAAACACGATTTTTTTTTGTTTGGTTTCGTTTCAGTTTAAATTTATCTATTTTCTTAATTTCGAAAGGAAAATATTTTATTGAGGGTTTTTCATTCATTGATTTAATTATTAGTTTAGAACCTTTGCAATGCCGAACACAGTACGTCGTCCGGACGACTCGGGAATAGTTCGTCTCACACGTGGTTTGGACCGCCTCACGCTTTCACCCGTAGATACAGCTGCACAACAGCCCCATAGGGAGACACGGGACGCGGAAGTGATGTTTGCTCCATCTGGCAACCAAACTTCAAGTGCCACCACGACCCCAGTACTAGCGCGAGAAGGTCGAGAGTCCACACCTCACCGACCCAATCCAGACTTATCCAGCACCATGGTGCATCCCATCTGCCGATCTGCAGTTCATCTTCCGATGACAAAGTGGAACCTGAAGTTCGATGGAACTTCTCAGGGAATGGGTGTTGACCGATTTATTTTTCGGGCTACACATTTGGCCAATATTTATGGTGTGTCCCGAGAAAATTTGGCAATGGATCTTCATATCCTCCTACAAGGGCCAGCTGAAGAATGGTACTGGCGATATCTGGAAATAACTCCTATACCACTCTGGAGTCACCTGTCTGCAGGTTTACGCGAGCGATTTGAGGCCAGACGGTCGGACGTGGACATACGAAGAGCTATAGATGCTAGGACCCAGCGGCCGAAGGAAGCTTTCCGAGATTTTTACGATGCCGTCGAAGAGCTAATGGTGCAACTAAAAAATCCTCTTCCGGATGCCGACATTCAATATGTTCTATTAAGGAACATGGATCCTAGGTTGAGTCATCATTTGGCCGGACTGGAGTTCCGATCGGTTCGAGAACTAATTCGACGATGCGTTGCTGTTGAGGCGACATGGTGGCCCGACGGGAAAAACACAGGCCAGAACAGCGCTTTCCATCAAAATCGACCCTCTCACAGACGATCACTAGCATTAAATGAAGTATATGCAGAAGAAGACTGGATGCGAGAAGATACAGTCGAGGCGATGACAGGCTGCCATTTCGATCCCACACCAGCTCGGACTAGACTTCCGATGCCGCCTGACCAGTCTGGTTATCAAGCACAGCGTCCACACCAAGAACTCCACCCGCAGGCTGATCGACGCCACGGTGACGCGAACGAGTACCGTGTGTGTTGGAATTGCCAGGATTTGGGTCATTCTTTCATGGAATGTCCGCAATCACACCAGCGGCAATTTTGCTACGGTTGTGGAAGACCCAATACCGTGAAACCAACTTGTCCGAATTGTCGATCGGGAAACGGGCAATGGGGAATGAGGAAGGCCGGAACCTCAAGTGCTCCCCAGAGCCGGAGACCAACAGCGAAGACGACCGAAGCTGCTGCCAATACGGATCCCGATCTAAGGCGGAGGGTCTAATAGGCACCCCTTTTATGTGTGACAGCAGCAGTGGCAGAATTTTGTCAGACAGGCGAAGATGGAAATAAAACATTTAAATATGCCCAACAATTGGTCAAGTTAGCTCACCGGGACCAGGTGCAAATCGTTATTGACTTGGATGAATTGCTGGTAACAAGCTCAACCTTGGACGAGCACCTTAAGCTGTTGTCCACAGTTGCCCACTTACTCCAAAAAGCAAACCTCACGATAAACGTTGAGAAGAGCAAGTTCATTCAAAAGGAGATCAAATACTTAGGCTATGTAGTTAGTGATGGGGTACTCAGTACTGACCCCGAGAAAGTTTCTGGCATCCTGGCCTATCCCGTACCGCGAACGGCCAAAGATATCCGGAGGTTCATGGGTATGGCAGGCTGGTACAGACGGTTTATTCCGAACTTCGCAGCAGTTACAGCACCACTAACGGACCTTCTTAAAATCAAAAAACCATTCGTGTGGTCCGAATCTGCTAACCTGGCCTTTATCCAGACGAAGGAACTACTCGTGTCCGCTCCAGTCCTGACCAACCCAGATTTCACGCGACATTTTTACATCCAGTGTGATGCCAGCATTACGGGCATCGGAAGTGTCCTCTTCCAAAAAGATGACGATGGTGAGGAGCACCCGATCGCGTATATGTCCACCAAGCTGAACTCTGCCCAACGAAACTACAGTATAACTGAACTTGAATGTTTGGCTGCCGTGCAGAGTGTCAAGCGTTTTAGAGCCTACGTTGAGGGGTTGCCATTCACCATCATCACGGATCATGCCAGTCTTAAGTGGCTTATGTCACAACAGGACTTATCTGGCCGATTGGCCCGTTGGAGCTTGAAGCTGCAGGGGTTCAACTTCAACATCGAGCATCGAAAAGGTACGCAAAACGTTGTACCTGATGCACTATCCAGATCGTATACCTTGAGTGAATCGTCACGGATGTAGCTGAAGTTATCCCAGATACCGCCTTTTTAGATCCGGAGTACCTGGACTTGATCACACAGATTAAGGCAAGCCCAGAGCGTTACCAAAATCTGTTCACGGAGGAAGGGCGAGTCTACATCCAGACCACTTCTAACAGTTCTTCGTTTTTGGACATACCGCAACGCAAATTATGGGTTCCTAAAAGCTATCACAGGGAACTTATTTCCCAGGCCCATGATAAACCTATGGCTTCGCACCGAGGAATAAGAAAGACACTGGAGCTATTACGTAGGAATTATTACTGGCCTAGTATCGCTAATGATGTTCGTAACCACATTGCTTCTTGCCTTACGTGCAAACAATCCAAGCCATCTAACCGCACGATGAGACCTCCAATGGGTTTACTGCGATGTTCCGAACGACCAATGCAGCGAATTTTCATTGATTTTATGGGGCCCTATCCACGTTCTAAGAGTGGTAATGTCTACTTGTTAGTCGTGCTGGACCACTACACCAAATTCATTTGGCTCAAGCCCATGGTGAAAGCCACCGCAGAAAACGTGGTCAAATTTTTAACAAGTGAAATATTTCTAACCTATGGGGTACCGGAAATCCTGCACACGGACAACGGCGTTCAGTTCACCTCCAAAATTTTCACCCAGCTGCTAAACAACTTTGGGGTCGAACAAAAGGCTTTCGAAGATGACGAGGTAACGCTCCGACCCTGAGACAGGCAGCGTATCGCATACGACTGAGTCAAAGCGAAACTAAGCGAGGCGTACAGCAAGGGAGCGCAACGTTATAGCCTGAGAACGCGTACACAACAGTTTACTCCCGGGCAAAGAGTCTTTGTACGTAATCACGTACTTAGCAGTGCGGCAAACCGCTTTGCAGCCAAGCTAGCGCCTGTGTTTTATAGCGCAGTAGTCCGTCGGAAAATTGGGCAGGTGTCATATGAACTGGCGGATGAGGGTGGAAACCGGATTGGTGTATTCCATGCCCAGGATATTCGCTGCTAAAGCTATTTGCCCGGCGTGATGAGACCCACCTCCTGGGTCAGGTCGTCCCCACGTTTGTTGCAACCAGCCTACGAACCTTTTGCTGCCTAGACTCGCTGAACAGCAACAGAGTTCCGTGGCTGAGTAATAGCACTTTAAACGGTCGCGTGAGAGGCCTGGGTTCAAATCTAGGTGGAACTGCGTTCTATATTTTTTTTCCTTCGTTTTCCTCAGTGCAAGGGTCAGTTTAGGTCGTGGCACGGCCGCTGACCTTTCCGACAAGGAAACAGCTACCAGCAACGGAATAGTGGGTCAACGACAGATGTGACCCGCCGTTGTCGGACAGCTGAAAAACAAAAAATGAATGCGGGGGGGCAGTCAAGTTTTGGCGACAAAAGGTCGCACATCGGTGAAAGATTTGATAAAAAAACTTTTCCCGTAGCCGGGATAAAACACAAAGTGACTGATTGTTAGACATTGAAAATCGGAAATTGAAAATTAAAAATTAGGAAAGGAGACAAGTTATCGTGAAAAAAAGAAAAGAAAAAAGAAACTCTGAAAATATTAGTGAAAAGAAAAGGTGAACTCTGAGAAGACTGAATTGTTTTATATGGTGAAGTCATGCAAATTGCTAAATACCAACAACGTTTGTAGTGTATCATAATCTGCACCATCCAATGTAATGTAGTGTAACACATTCGATGTCACCTAGTATAAGCTAATTTAGCCCGCACAAGAAAGTAAGTCATAAACCACTCAATTTGTAAACAAGTGCACATGCATAGATCGATACGCACGTGTTATGTTTTCTGCCGCTACACTCATCGATTAGTATGAGCGATTTACGATTGAAATCGTCTAGACATTTGACCAGGCTAATGTGCGAACATGCATCATGTCATGGGTCAAGTGGACACGCCGCTCGATTTATGGATGTGCAGTCTCAATAATGAAATTCGATGATCCATGTTGCTGCATGGGCAAATAGATCATCGAACTGTTTGTATTGTAAAATTACATTAGGCATTTAGTCTTTAAGCAATAAATTAACTTAGTTATTAGTTTGAAAAACTGTATAAAAGAAGAAAGGAAATATAGATCGAGAGGATTTGCTTTCCTGACCTAGACGCGCGGAGATATTACTACGCGACGCTGCGCCATAGTAGCGAAGTCGAAGTCTCTCTCTGCAAACCTCAAACGCGATAAAGAAAATCGTTGCGTTTTAATTATTACACTTAGAAATATCGGCCGAGAGACATGTTCTCCGCGCCACTCTATCTGCGGTTTGACCGCTTGGCTAGGTTCGTACACTAGGGATATCTACGGTTCCCTCAATTTAAACAATTCGTATTTTCAGAGAAAGGATACAGGTGAAAGAAGCTGTCCCCAATGCGATTCGATCATTACATGGCGATCCTGCACCTGACGACCCTGCTCCAAAAGGAACTAGCTGACCTGAAATCATCTGGCTTGAAATCATTTCGAGATATTGATGTCAATGAGCAAAATCTATTATTTTGGACGGGTTTAATTGTTCCAGAAAATTCCCCGTACAATAAAGGTGCCTTTCGTATTGAAGTCAATTTTCCCGCTGAATATCCCTTTAAACCGCCAAGAATTTGCTTCAAAACTAAAATCTATCATCCCAATATCGATGAAAATGGTCAAATATGTTTGCCAATAATTAGCACGGAAAATTGGAAACCAGCCACTAAAACAGAACAAGTCATGCAAGCATTAATAGCTCTTGTCAATGATCCTGAACTGGAACATCCATTACGTATCGATTAAGCCGAAGAATATCTAAAAGATCGTAAGAAATTCTTTAAAAATGCTGAAGAATTTACGAAAAAAAATAGTGAGAAGCGACCACCTGAATAAAACAAAAACAAAAAATATTTAAAAAAAAGAAAATTTTGGAAAATTAAAAATACAATACAAAATTAATAAAAACAACAACAACCAATAAATAGTCTAAAAAAATTGTACGATAACATGATAAAATGGAAGAAATTAAATTAAGTAAGAAACTATTTAAAGATTCTAAAAAAATATACAAGAAATAATTGAATTAAATTCCTAAATGGTGTGCGTAAAAATATATGTATATATATATAATTGAAAATGGCAACAATTGCATTTATGTATAGTGGCAATAGCCATGAAAGCAGCATTGACCATCTAAATTGACGAGAATACGTCCTTTAACACAAATGCAGATGCCCTATCAAGAATCGAATTAGACTCTGATACCTTAAAAGCAATGATTCCTCCAGAAAACGATAATAAAGCAAAACGAAAGCTACTAGCAATAACAAGGGGTATGGCAAATAAGAATAAAAATGAAGATAATATTACGAAGCAAGTCAGCAGCAACTGCACCCAATCTGACATAGAATCTGATCAACTCTATTGTTGGGACTGCACGAGTCTGTCAGACATTACCGGTATAACTAAATTGAAATTCATAATATTGCGCAACAAAAATAATAATGAAAATATAAGCATCGTACGTACGAAAGAAGAGATAATAATATATTGCAGCGATATATCTGGCGAGAAATCCGTTTCAGCCAAAGGAAAGCTAGCAAATAAAAATGATAAAAATGGTACCATAAACTTAAAAGAGCACAATAGCGATAATCCAAATGCGAAATACGTTTCCATCATGGAGAAACTATTAGAATTTGCTCATAAAGAAAATATTAAAGAGCTCTCACTGTCAAAGGATGACATGATATTCGAATATATAAACAAAGTAATGTTCAAGAAAGAATTTAATAAGTTGCAACGAACAAAAAGTACGCGTACGAAATTGAAGATAATGATATATAAGCCACCCACAAGAATAACAGATAAAATCGAGCAAAAGAAAATTATTGAGGAATTTCATAATTCACCACACGGAGGACATCTAGGGATCCGCAAAACTTTGTTAAAACTAAAACAACGTTACTGTTGGAAAGGTATGAGCAGCATGGTTAAAGCACACGTAATAAACTGGACAGCTTGTAAAATTAATAAGCAGATAAAACACACTAAGGAGAAAATGGTAAAAACCGGAACACCCACAACCAGTTTCGAAACAATAGAAATAGATACAGTAGGACCACTACGAATATCTAACTCGTATAGGTATATATTGACGTTACAATGTGAACTGACAAAATTTGTAGTAGCAATCCCATTAGAAAATAAGGAAGCACGTACAGTTGCCAAAGGTATAATCAACCAATTCATTTTAAAATATGGTCACTTTAAAAATTTAAAATCAGATTTAGGCACGGAATTTAATAATAAACTCATGAAGGAAATATGTGAACTATTACACATTAATCAAATATTCTCAACGCCGTATCATCACCAAACTCTTGGTGTGGTAGAGCGAAATCATCGAGTACTTAATGAATACATGTATGCATTTGCCGATGATTATCAATGGGACAATTGGGTTTCATATTATGCATTTGCATATAACACAACACCGCATGTAGACACCAATTATTCCCCCTACGAGCTAATATTCGGCAAACTCCCCTACCTTCCAAATGATTTAATCGAAAATAACGATAGGGTCTACGATCTAGACAATTATGCAAAAGAGCTAAGGGTAAGATTGAGAACATCAATAACGAAAGCGCGAGCCATCATAGAAAAAGTAAAAACAAACAGAGTCACTAAAGATACAGACATAAATCCCGCGAAAATAAAAGTAGAAGACCTTGTATTTATCAGAATAGAAAACCGAAAAAAGCACCAGCCACCATACAAAGGTCCTTATAAAGTAATTGAAATAGATGAAAGTAATGTTTTATTAGACATAGATGGAACACATAAATCAATACACAAAAATAGAATTAAGCCACATTGTACTATAGAATAGATCGAATGATTCGTCTTAGTAAGTATAAGACTCATCAAAAAAGGGTAAAGGTGTAGTGTATCATAATCTGCACCATCCAATGTAATGTAGTGTAACACATTCGATGTCACCTAGTATAAGCTAATTTAGCCCGCACAAGAAAGTAAGTCATAAACCACTCAATTTGTAAACAAGTGCACATGCATAGATCGATACGCACGTGTTATGTTTTCTGCCGCTACACTCATCGATTAGTATGAGCGATTTACGATTGAAATCGTCTAGACACTTCACCAGGCTAATGTGCGAACATGCATCATGTCATGGGTCAAGTGGACACGCCGCTCGATTTATGGATGTGCAGTCTCAATAATGAAATTCGATGATCCATGTTGCTGCATGGGCAAATAGATCATCGAACTGTTTGTATTGTAAAATTACATTAGGCATTTAGTCTTTAAGCAATAAATTAACTTACTTATTAGTTTGAAAAACTGTATAAAAGAAGAAAGGAAATATAGATCGAGAGGATTTGCTTTCCTGACCTAGACGCGCGGAGATATTACTACGCGACGCTGCGCCATAGTAGCGAAGTCGAAGTCTCTCTCTGCAAACCTCAAACGCGATAAAGTAAATCGTTGCGTTTTAATTATTACACTTAGAAATATCGGCCGAGAGACATGTTCTCCACGCCACTCTATCTGCGGTTTGACCGCTTGGCTAGGTTCGTACACTAGGGATATCTACGGTTCCCTCAATTTAAACAATTCGTATTTTCAGAGAAAGGATACAGGTGAAAGAAGCTGTCCCCAATGCGATTCGATCGTTACACGTTGTGCTGCTGACAAATCAAAGCGAAAAAAAGTGTATTACAAAATAACAATT
The DNA here is from genome assembly GCA_963942545.1 of Oxycera nigricornis. Taxonomy (NCBI): domain Eukaryota; kingdom Metazoa; phylum Arthropoda; class Insecta; order Diptera; family Stratiomyidae; genus Oxycera; species Oxycera nigricornis. Next base: position 10,100,550 of record OZ012664.1, read on the forward strand.
GAATTTAACAACGGAAACAAATGCATAGTGAACACAGTAAAAAAAAACAAAGACCAGTTTAACTAATAATCGAAGGGCCAAAGGAAAATAGTACATAGTTGATAATATGGAACAGAGCCGGAATTCCTAAAGTAGGAAGAAAAAAAAAAGTGAATTAACAATAGATTTTCTAAGGAGTATTGTCTATAATTGAAGTATTGTACAAGGGAAACAGAGAAAAAAAAATTAATTAATTTTCAATTTAATGCCGAATCAACGGCACCATTGGTTTCAGGCTTGAGCAGACCACGCAGATGGAGAGCGCTCCTCATCGGCAGCTTAAACGTGAGTTTAATTATTCTATTGATTTTGTTTAAGCATTTGAAGCATTATTATTTGATTTTATTTTAATTTTTTTTTGTTTCTTTCCATTTTTTTTTTATTTTTACATATACCTATTTAAGTTTTTTTTTCTTTTTCTTCCTTTTATTTTGAATTTTGTTTATACATCTTAATCTAGTATTAGTTGTATTACTATTTTTCTTGCTTTTTATTCGTAATTATATATTTTTTTGGTCTTTCATAAATTTTGGCGTTTCACTGATGGAGTAAAAAGCGAGTGATTTTTTTTTTCATGCTCAGTGAACTCTCCCTCATCCCAATCCCATTCCTTCTTTTTCGTTTTTTTTTCTCTCAGAGGATGGTTCGGCACGGGCCTAGTTCTTCCTCCCCTAAAACAACCCACACCCACGCGCTGAAGCTAGCCGGCTCAGTTGCGCCATCCTGGGGTGTGGGAGACTAGGCCAAATAAATTGTCCGCGACCGCAGTGCCATCACTGTGGGTTGCAACATATGGCACCCAAACAATTGTGGTAATGAGGTTTTGACTAGTTAACTTCGTTGGTTCTAATGTAGAGTAGAGTAATTTCAACATATCTATATGGCAATTTTCGCATTTCCATTAAATAGATTTTTATTTTCGTGTTAGTATTATTTTAAATTTTTCCTGTAGCAGTAATGTTTTTCTTGTGATTTTTTTTACTCGTTTAATTTGTTAAAATATGGTGCAAACGCTTAACTTTTATAGTTCTTGAGTTTTCTTTCTTTTCAAATAATTACTGATTTAATGATTGGATACTGCGGTCGCGGTGGCGCCCACAAGTGTCGCATATAGTAGTGATAGTCATGCTAATGTGACTTTAGCGGGTATGTTGGAGTGGTTAACAGGTGGGATCCATCGAGTTATGTGTCGCGTCTACATCTCCTGATTTGGATTGAGTTAGACGACGCTCTCGATAACCTGAGGACTATTCATTTAGTGAGGGAGTCGTCCTGCGACTCTTGTCCGGCTTATTCCATCATATAAAATGTAGAATAAGACCGTAGTCGGCCTACATGAAGACATTAGAGGGAGATACGTAGGGAAGCTTCCTCGCACTGTAATACACATGCAACTTCTTGTTTTTTTTCGTTATTTTCCAATATTATGCAATTCAAGTTTCAACCTTTCCATCCTTTCTTCTTCCTTCTTCTCCTTTCTACAGGGTTAAAGGCACTGAGTCTGAAAAAAAAACTTAATCTATCCAACGCATTTTAAAACACGATTTTTTTTGAGTTTGGTTTCGTTTCAGTTTAAATTTATCTATTTTCTTAATTTCGAAAGGAAAATATTTTATTGAGGGTTTTTCATTCATTGATTTAATTATTAGTTTAGAACCTTTTCAATGCCGAACACAGTGCGTCATCCGGACGACTCGGGAATAGTTCGTCTCACACGTGGTTTGGACCGCCTCACGCTTTCACCCGTAGATACAGCTGCACAACAGCCCCATAGGGAGACACGGGACGCGGAAGTGATGTTTGCTCCATCTGGCAACCAAACTTCAAGTGCCACCACGACCCCAGTACTAGCGCGAGAAGGTCGAGAGTCCACACCTCACCGACCCAATCCAGACTTATCCAGCACCATGGTGCATCCCATCTGCCGATCTGCAGTTCATCTTCCGATGACAAAGTGGAACCTGAAGTTCGATGGAACTTCTCAGGGAATGGGTGTTGACCGATTTATTTTTCGGGCTACACATTTGGCCAATATTTATGGTGTGTCCCGAGAAAATTTGGCAATGGATCTTCATATCCTCCTACAAGGGCCAGCTGAAGAATGGTACTGGCGATATCTGGAAATAACTCCTATACCACTCTGGAGTCACCTGTCTGCAGGTTTACGCGAGCGATTTGAGGCCAGACGGTCGGACGTGGACATACGAAGAGCTATAGATGCTAGGACCCAGCGGCCGAAGGAAGCTTTCCGAGATTTTTACGATGCCGTCGAAGAGCTAATGGTGCAACTAAAAAATCCTCTTCCGGATGCCGACATTCAATATGTTCTATTAAGGAACATGGATCCTAGGTTGAGTCATCATTTGGCCGGACTGGAGTTCCGATCGGTTCGAGAACTAATTCGACGATGCGTTGCTGTTGAGGCGACATGGTGGCCCGACGGGAAAAACACAGGCCAGAACAGCGCTTTCCATCAAAATCGACCCTCTCACAGACGATCACTAGCATTAAATGAAGTATATGCAGAAGAAGACTGGATGCGAGAAGATACAGTCGAGGCGATGACAGGCTGCCATTTCGATCCCACACCAGCTCGGACTAGACTTCCGATGCCGCCTGACCAGTCTGGTTATCAAGCACAGCGTCCACACCAAGAACTCCACCCGCAGGCTGATCGACGCCACGGTGACGCGAACGAGTACCGTGTGTGTTGGAATTGCCAGGATTTGGGTCATTCTTTCATGGAATGTCCGCAATCACACCAGCGGCAATTTTGCTACGGTTGTGGAAGACCCAATACCGTGAAACCAACTTGTCCGAATTGTCGATCGGGAAACGGGCAATGGGGAATGAGGAAGGCCGGAACCTCAAGTGCTCCCCAGAGCCGGAGACCAACAGCGAAGACGACCGAAGCTGCTGCCAATACGGATCCCGAGCTAAGGCGGAGGGTCTAATAGGCACCCCTTTTATGTGTGACGTTGGAGTCCAGACTGTGGATACTGTTGACGCTGTCACCCAGACTGTATTATCAGTAAACAGTTCTCGTAAACAACCTCAAACTCCTCGAGCAACACGTTTTTTTCGGGCTTGGAAATATTTTGAAGATCGTAAACACCTACGAAGTGCCTGCCTGGAAACTATCGTAGCGCAGCACGGAGACAACCGCCCTTTTGATCAAATCACAATCAAAGGGCGGAAACTTATCGGTCTGTTGGACAGTGGGGCCACTGTCAGCATACTAGGAAAAGGGTCCATTGAACTCATCAGGGATTTAGATCTCTACCTGCACACCATGAATGGCAAGGTTCGAACTGCCGCGGGTCAAAGTGCCTCTATCCTGGGATTCGTCAATGTTCCAGTGCAGTGCAATAACCGCATACTCCCTTTCGTATTTTTGGAAGTGCCCACGCTAGCCAATCCCATTTATCTTGGCATGGATTTTTGGAATGCCTTTAAAATTACCCCTGTACCCTTAGCTGTCGTTGATGCTCTTACGACACCGACATCCAGTGGCTTCCATCACTTGTCCCCGGAAGAGCAGAAGCGTCTCGATTTCGTCAAACAGCAGTTTCCATCATTTAATAAGTTGGGTTTGGGAAAACTGATTTATTGTCACACTCTATTGATACCGGCACAGCAGTGCCTATCAAACAAAGACACTATGCGGTTTCCCCAGTGGTGCAGAAACTGATGTATGACGAACTCGATCGAATGTTGTCTCTGGGGGTAATTGAAGAAAGCCACAGCGCTTGGAGTTCCCCCGTCACGCTGGTAAGAAAACCTGGAAAAGTGCGCCTATGCTTAGATGCCAGACGCCTGAATGCAGTGACTCTCAAAGACGCATACCCGCTTCCTCTCATTGAGGGCCTGCTGGCCAGGCTGCAAGACACCAGATACATCACCAGTCTGGATTTGAAGGATGCTTTCTGGCAGATTCCGCTTGACGCGAGCGCTAAGGAAAAAACCGCCTTTACCATCCCTGGGAGACCCCTGTACCATTTCACAGTCATGCCGTTCGGCTTGTGTAATGCACCGCAGACAATGTGCCGGTTGATGCACAAAGTGATACCGCACGAACTGCATGATCAGGTTTTTGTATACTTGGATGACTTGCTGGTAACAAGCTCAACCTTGGACGAGCACCTTAAGCTGTTGTCCACAGTTGCCCACTTACTCCAAAAAGCAAACCTCACGATAAACGTTGAGAAGAGCAAGTTCATTCAAAAGGAGATCAAATACTTAGGCTATGTAGTTAGTGATGGGGTACTTAGTACTGACCCCGAGAAAGTATCTGGCATCCTGGCCTATCCCGTACCGCGAACGGCCAAAGATATCCGGAGGTTCATGGGTATGGCAGGCTGGTACAGACGGTTTATTCCGAACTTCGCAGCAGTTACAGCACCACTAACGGACCTTCTTAAAATCAAAAAACCATTCGTGTGGTCCGAATCTGCTAACCTGGCCTTTATCCAGACGAAGGAACTACTCGTGTCCGCTCCAGTCCTGACCAACCCAGATTTCACGCGACATTTTTACATCCAGTGTGATGCCAGCATTACGGGCATCGGAAGTGTCCTCTTCCAAAAAGATGACGATGGTGAGGAGCACCCGATCGCGTATATGTCCACCAAGCTGAACTCTGCCCAACGAAACTACAGTATAACTGAACTTGAATGTTTGGCTGCCGTGCAGAGTGTCAAGCGTTTTAGAGCCTACGTTGAGGGGTTGCCATTCACCATCATCACGGATCATGCCAGTCTTAAGTGGCTTATGTCACAACAGGACTTATCTGGCCGATTGGCCCGTTGGAGCTTGAAGCTGCAGGGGTTCAACTTCAACATCGAGCATCGAAAAGGTACGCAAAACGTGGTACCTGATGCACTATCCAGATCGTATACCTTGAGTGAACTCGTCACGGATGTAGCTGAAGTTATCCCAGATACCGCCTTTTAGATCCGGAGTACCTGGACTTGATCACACAGATTAAGGCAAGCCCAGAGCGTTACCAAAATCTGTTCACGGAGGAAGGGCGAGTCTACATCCAGACCACTTCTAACAGTTCTTCGTTTTTGGACATACCGCAACGCAAATTATGGGTTCCTAAAAGCTATCACAGGGAACTTATTTCCCAGGCCCATGATAAACCTATGGCTTCGCACCGAGGAATAAGAAAGACACTGGAGCTATTACGTAGGAATTATTACTGGCCTAGTATCGCTAATGATGTTCGTAACCACATTGCTTCTTGCCTTACGTGCAAACAATGCAAGCCATCTAACCGCACGATGAGACCTCCAATGGGTTTACTGCGATGTTCCGAACGACCAATGCAGCGAATTTTCATTGATTTTATGGGGCCCTATCCACGTTCTAAGAGTGGTAATGTCTACTTGTTAGTCGTGCTGGACCACTACACCAAATTCATTTGGCTCAAGCCCATGGTGAAAGCCACCGCAGAAAACGTGGTCAAATTTTTAACAAGTGAAATATTTCTAACCTATGGGGTACCGGAAATCCTGCACACGGACAACGGCGTTCAGTTCACCTCCAAAATTTTCACCCAGCTGCTAAACAACTTTGGGGTCGAACATTGCTTCACGCCCTTATATAGCCCCCAGTCAAATGCCGCAGAACGCACCAACCAATCCACGCTAGCCGCTATACGCTCATATGTTGGCGAAGATCATCGCGAGTGGGATGAGCATCTTGCGGAGTCCTGCGCCGCGTTCCGACATGTGATACACGATTCAACAGGATACTCGCCGCACTTCCTGATGTTCGGTTATCAACCAGTAAGGCACGGATCAGAGTATGCTCTGCTGCGTAAATTAAAGGCTTTCGAAGATGGCGAGGTAACGCTCCGACCCTGCGACAGGCAGCGTATCGCATACGACCGAGTCAAAGCGAAACTAAGCGAGGCGTACAGCAAGGGAGCGCAACGTTATAGCCTGAGAACGCGTACACAACAGTTTACTCCCGGGCAAAGAGTCTTTGTACGTAATCACGTACTTAGCAGTGCGGCAAACCGCTTTGCAGCCAAGCTAGCGCCTGTGTTTTATAGCGCAGTAGTCCGTCGGAAAATTGGGCAGGTGTCATATGAACTGGCGGATGAGGGTGGAAACCGGATTGGTGTATTCCATGCCCAGGATATTCGCTGCTAAAGCTATTTGCCCGGCGTGATGAGACCCACCTCCTGGGTCAGGTCGTCCCCACGTTTGTTGCAACCAGCCTACGGACCTTTTGGTGCCTAGACTCGCTGAACAGCAACAGAGTTCCGTGGCTGAGTAATAGCACTTTAAACGGTCGCGTGCGAGGCCTGGGTTCAAATCTAGGTGGAACTGCGTTCTATATTTTTTTTTCTTTTTTCCTTCGCTTTCCTCAGTGCAAGGGTCAGTTTAGGTCGTGGCACGGCCGCTGACCTTTCCGACAAGGAAACAGCTACCAGCAACGGAATAGTGGGTCAACGACAGATGTGACCCGCCGTTGTCGGACAGCTGAAAAACAAAAAATGAATGCGGGGGGCAGTCAAGTTTTGGCGACAAAAGGTCGCACATCGGTGAAAGATTTGATAAAAAAACTTTTCCCGTAGCCGGGATAAAACACAAAGTGACTGATTGTAAGACATTCAAAATCGGAAATTGAAAATTAAAAATTAGGAAAGGAGACAAGTTATCGTGAAAAAAAAGAAAAAAAAAACTCTGAAAATATTAGTGAAAAGAAAAGGCGAACTCTGAGAAGACTGAATTGTTTTATATGGTGAAGTCATGCAAATTGCTAAATACCAACAACGTTGTGCTGCTGACAAATCAAAGCGAAAAAAAAGTGTATTACAAAATAACAATTGAATTTAACAACGGAAACAAATGCATAGTGAACACAGTAAAAAAAAAACAAAGACAAGTTTAACTAATAATCGAAGGGCCAAAGGGAAATAGTACATAGTTGATAATATGGAACAGAGCCGGAATTCTTAAAGTAGGAAGAAAAAAAAAGTGAATTAACAATAGATTTTCTAAGGAGTATTGTCTATAATTGAAGTATTGTACAAGGGAAACAGAGAAAAAAAAATTAATTAATTTTCAATTTAATGCCGAATCAACGGCACCATTGGTTTCAGGCTTGAGCAGACCACGCAGATGGAGAGTGCTCCTCATCGGCAGCTTAAACGTGAGTTTAATTATTCTATTGATTTTGTTTAAGCATTTGAAGCATTATTATTTGATTTTATTTTAATTTTTTTTTGTTTCTTTCCATTTTTTTTTTATTTTTACATATACCTATTGACGAGATTCTTGCAATTAGAAAAGAAGTTCAGAAGGGACCCCGATCTTCATAAAACATATGGCGACTTCATGAAAACTTATGAAAAATTGGGCCACATGAGCGAAGTAGATCTTAAAATTATTAAAGGTCCGCACTATTTTCTCCCACACCATTGCGTCATTAAACATGATAGTACTTCTACAAAGTTAAGAGTTGTCTTCAATGTTTCTGAAAAAACATCATCCGGGTACAGCCTAAACGACATTTTGTGTACAGGGCCAACTATCCAACCAGAGCTCTTCACAATCCTCCTGCGGTTCAGATGTCCGCTCTTTGTTTTTACGGCCGACATAGAAAAAATGTATCGACAAGTTCTGATGTCAGAAGAGGATTGGAAATATCAACTCATCCTGTGACGCAACGATCCTAGCGAATCATTGAAATGCTATCAATTGAATACAGTTACGTACGGCACTTCATCAGCTCCATATCTCGCAACTAAATGCTTACAACAACTCGCGGCATAGACAAATCAAAGCTTTCCTGCTGGTGCCAAAGTTCTAATGGATGATTTCTATGTGGATGACGTCATGTCAGGGGCAGATACCATCACAGAAGCCATAGGCAAGCAACGACAGCTCGAATCAGCTCTTAGATCGGCAGGATTCAATCTACGAAAGTGGTGTGCCAACAACCCAAAGTTGCTGCAAAACATCCCGCGAGAACATCAGGCACTAGAATTAGACATAGCCGACGTCAAGGAAAACTACATCAAAACCTTGGGGATAGTTTGGGTACCACAGACTGACGAATTTCAAATCAGAAGCCCACGCATAGAAATCAACAAGGTGACGAAGAGATCAGAATTATCCGACATCGCCCGCTTATTCGACCCATTAGGAGTAATAGCACCCGTGACTGTTGCCGCAAAAATATTCCTGCAAAAATTATGGATGCTCCGAATAGGCTGGGATGAAGAAATTCCATTAGAATTGATGTTGGAATGGTCAAGATACTGTAACGACCTAAAGCAACTTGACAAAATTCGAATCCCTCGCCACATATCCAATCGAAAGATGCCCAAAGACTTACAGCTACACGCTTTCGCAGACGCCTCCGAAAAGGCATATGGAGCGGCATTGTACATTCGCACTACACATATCGACAATGTTCGCATAGTACGATTGCTCTGTGCTAAGTCAAAGGTAGCACCATTTAAGCCAGTCACGCTACCAAGATTGGAGCTCTGTGTTGCAAAACTAGCAGCCGAACTAGCAAATCGAGTTCAACAGGACATCAAAATTCCAAATCTGCAATGCTTCTATTGGATCGACTAAGAAATCACGGTCAATTGGATCTGCGCGGAAGCCTCATCGTATCAGACGTTTGTAGCCAACCGAGTGGCTGCGATTCAACGCATCTCATCTCCAAGGCAGTGACGACATGTTGAATCGAGGCAAAATCCGGCGGAACTCGTATCCAGAGGGGTCAATGCCGAAAAACTACGTGAGTCATCACTGCTGTTCTACGGACCCATGTTCCTCCACGGAACGCAGGACTATTGGCCCCAACCATATCAGCCAGCAGAAACCGACCTTGAAAAAAGGAAGTTAAAAATTGTCCTCGCAGCATGTGAGGTTTCAACTTCGTTGATATCAAATATCAACCACAAAAATTCATTCAATCGGCTATTACGCATAGTAGCTCTAATTCGACGTTTCATAAAAAACGTACGACAACAAAGGAGCAAGCATGCTCAACTACATACAAAAGATCAGACAGTGCCTTTACCGTCAACAGATGAGCTGGAGGACGCACTACAGTTAGTATTAAGGGAAGCTCAAGGAGATGTATATGGTGAATCGATACGGCAACTAAAAACCGTCAAGCAGGTCGGAAGCAGTGATTCATTAATCAGTTTGCATCCATTTCTTGACGAACATCGAATCTTGCGAGTGGGTGGTCGTTTGGAAGCATCCAATTTATCATACGATGCAAAATACCCAATGATTCTTCCCTATGCCCACTACGTAACGAAACTGATTCTCAATGAATTACACATTGAGAACTTACACGCAGGGCCACAAGCCTTACTAGCTAAAGCCAGACAGAGGTTCTGGCCCGTTAATGGCAAGACAGCAGCCAGGTCGGTCGTGCAAAAATGCGTAAGATGCACACGAGCCAGACCAACACTCATGAATCAGCTCATGGGTAATCTTCCGGCCAATCGGGTTCAACCAGCCAGACCATTTGTGAACGCTGGAGTTGATTTTGCATGACCGCTTTGGATTCACTATCGATTCAGGGGCAAACAGCCACAGAAGGCATACTTAGCGGTCTTTTGCTACTTTGCCACAAAAGCAGTACACCTGAAGCTGGTCCCCAACTTGACCACAGAAGCATTCATTAATGCTCTTAAGCACTTCACAGGCCGAAGAGGAAACCTTAAAAACCTCTATTGCAATAATGCGACAAACTTCATTGATGCAAGGAACCAATTACAAGAGCTAAGGAAAACAATATATGCGAATGAGTCGGAAAAACAATTGTCAACATTTTGCTCAACGAAGGGAATAGATTTTCACTTCATTCCTCCAAGGTCTCCTCATTTTGGTGGGTTGTGGGAGGCAGCTGTAAAGTCCGCAAAGCACATGATAGTTAAAAATGTGCATCAAAAACAACTCACCTACGAAGAATTGGAAACAGTGATCGTGCAAGTTGAAGCCATCCTCAATTCAAGACCTCTCACACCGTTAACAACCAACGCAAACGATATCACGGCTTTAACTCCAGGACGCCTTTTAATCGGCGAACCACTGACAAATCCAATCGATGCACAAGCTCAATAGCAAAATCTTTCTCTACCACAAAGATGGAAACTTTTAAACGACATCAGAGATTCATTTTGGCAGCAGTGGTCGTCGGAATACTTATCGCAGATTCAACAGAGACACAAATGGAAACGTGTGCGTGAAGATGTAAAGGCAGGAACAATGGTCATCCTGAAAGAAGACAACCAACCGCCATTAAGATGGCGTATGGCTAGAGTCATAAGAGGCAAACCAAGGAAGGACGGGCTGATACGAGTGGTCGAACTTAAAACAGCTTCTGGAATAGAGGAGAGACTCATCAGCAACTTAGCTCCATTACCTGTGGAAGTTGAACCCATGGAAGAAGATTCAATCCAAACCGAATATTCCGAACCGAAAGATGATGCGAGCACTGATTCACGCCCACGTCCCATATCATCTACCAGTCAAGGAGTCAAAGACATCAATTCGAAGAAACGACGACTAAACACATCAATAGCCTGTTACAATGGGCAACCTCAGTTATTCTAATGGTCTTCATCAGCGCGAATCTATTTGCGAGATACTTATATTGGAGATATAAGCAGCGAAATACCAGAACATCACAACCCATTATGATAGCAATCAATCCAGGACAGGAGTTGACCTAGCGCTCAACGGGGGGAGGATGTTAATACGCGTCCCCACACACTTAGCCTTAAGCATGTTTCCTATTATCATAAATTCAAAAGCATTTTTTCAATTACAATAAAGTCTTAAGCATAAGTTCAAATTTCAATTAGTTTTTCAAGTTTATCGCCTCTCTATTAAATTCATTTCCAATTTCCAATTACTTCAAACATTGTCGCTCATCACAAGTATTGGATCGCGTATTGTCGTTAACTCCACATATTGTTTACATTTCGATCGGCACATTTTTTAATGACCGAAATCCAATTTTGGCTTCAAATGTGGAAGCGTGCCGCTGAACGATACAATGCGTGATATCCGATACTTGTGATAAACAAAGCGAGTTAATGCCAGCATGAGCGGCTGGCCATCAATTTTTAATTACATTTTGTGCAGCATCAACTAGCATTGAGTGTTAAGTAATTCTCATGTAGTAAGAATTTAGTATATAAGTTCAAGAAAAATAAATATTCTAAGTCATTCTCAAGCCAGACTTCAACTTGAGTTTTTCTAAGACTCAAGGGAGTTTCGATATTGAATCGAAATTCAATTATTCGACTGACCGGATTAAGTATTCGGTCGACCGACAGTTTTGAAAGCGACAACAGTTTTTGTGAATCAGGTGAAATTTTAATTTTGATCAAGAGTTGCTGAACTCAAGGAAATCAACTAATCGGATTTAGAATTCGGTTGACCGACAATTTTACATAAAAATTTGGTGACCCCGACGTACTTTATCAAAATCAATTCCAACATGGAAGAACGAAGTGTCAAGTTGGATGATTTGACATTGGAGCAGGAGCTGACGGGACAGGAAATTGAACGCCTGATCTCGAACTACAAAAAGGATCCTTCATCACGCAAAACAAAGGACTACCTAAAGGTTTTATCGAAAAGGCTCTACGACTGCTGGACGATCTTTTCTGGAAGGAATGAGGAGCTGGCAGACCTAGGCCAGGACTTTGCAGGTCATTCATATTACGCGAAACAGTATTTCGCAGCAGTTCAAAATAATTTTGAAAAGTGTCAAGCTGACATAAATCACTTGACTTCAGCCTCGGCCTTACATGAGGAGGGGACAACACAAACAGAACAAATACTAAAGCCAGAAGGATCGGCCCACGCAGACGAGGCTTTAACGTTAATAAGGCAGCAAAGATCGATAGTTCGCGCAATTCAGCACATCCTCAACAGTTTGGATGCCATTGAAGGTGCACAGTCCAAAGCCTTTTACCAGCTCAAAATTGCAACTATCAATCGCTATTGAGAGGACTTACAGCAAGGGCACATGAAGATCCTCCAGTGCTCAAGTGATCCTTTGACATTTGGATACGACGAATCGCAACACTTTTAGTTGATCGATCAAATACAAAATGCCTTGGTGTTTCTGGCGGAGTGCCAAGAAACGCAACAAGCAAATTCTAACTCCAACATCAAGGCACACCCAATGATCAAGCTGCCAAATATAACGATCCCTGCTTTCGAAGGCAACTACGCACAATGGCAGTCATTTTACGACTTGTTTCAACAGATGGTGCACAATCAACCCTTGGGAAATGCGCAAAAGCTATGGTATTTAAAGGGTCATCTCAAAGTTGAAGCAGAAAGACATTCGACATCTGTCTATTACCAATGAGAATTATGAAGTGGCCTGGGAGATTCTGATTAAACGCTACAGCAACAAGCGGTTGATGGTAGCAACATTGCTCGACAAATTGACACAGCAGCCGACAACCACAGCAAAATCATCCACCTCATTGAAAAAACTGCTTGACGACAGCAGCGAATGCATTCTAGGGCTCCAAAAGCTCAACATTGAGGTAGAAAAATGGGACCCTCTACTGTTGCACATTTTGTTGAAAAAACTCGACAAGGTAACACACACTTTGTACGAGCAATCTTTAACCTCACCACGAGAGTTACAGACCATTCAGGAGTTTCATGCCTTCCTTGAACGACGATTCCAATCATTGGAGGCTGTAAGCAATTAAAAGCGGACTACTTTTCAAGGCAAATATGTCAGCGATCATCCAAGATCGTTGGTATCTGCAAAAGGTGGCGCAGCAGATGTATGTATAAATTGTGGTGGTCATCATCCAATATACTTCTGCGAAGGCTTGCTTCGATTATCAGGGTGGGAGAGAGTCAACAAAATCAGAGAACTCAATTTGTGCTTGAACTGTCTACGTGAGGGACATCAAAGTACCCAGTACAGTGAAAGTACTTGTCGAAAGTGTAGCAAGAAACACAACACTCTTTTGCACATCGACAATGCAATCAACAAGACGACTTCTCCCTCAACCAAAACCACCGCAGTCAAATCGGTGGCACTACCAACTGGAACAACAAGTTCCAATAATTCCCTGGTCATATTGGGAACCGCTCGCATCAATATCAACAATCAAGCAAACAAAATGATAGAGATGAGAGCAATACTTGACAGCGGCTCACAAGTTAACATTATAACTGAAGCTGCACTGAAAAAATTAGGACCAACCACAAAATATTTCAACATGAAAATTCAAGGACTGGGCGGCATATCACAGAAAACATTGCAAGCGGTAGAACTCTCAATCCAATCAAGAGTGACCACATTTCACAGACGATTGGATGCCGTGGTGCTTCCACAAATTTTTTTCGTTCTTTTTCTTCCTTTTATTTTGAATTTTGTTTATACATCTTAATCTAGTATTAGTTGTATAATTATTTTTCTTGCTTTTTATTCGTAATTATATATTTTTATTGGTCTTTCATAAATTTTGGCGTTTCACTGATGGAGTAAAAAGCGAGTGATTTTTTTTTCAGGCTCAGTGAACTCTCCCTCATCCCAATCCCATTCCTTCTTTTTCGTTTTTTTTTTTTTCTCTCAGAGGATGGTTCGGCACGGGCCTAGTTCTTCCTCCCCTAAAACAACCCACACCCACGCGCTGAAGCTAGCCGGCTCAGTTGCGCCATCCTGGGGTGTGGGAGACTAGGCCAAATAAATTGTCCGCGACCGCAGTGCCATCACTGTGGGTTACAACATATGGCGCCCAATCAATTGTGGTAATGAGGTTTTGACTAGTTAACTTCGTTGGTTCTAATGTAGAGTAGAGTAATTTCAACATATCTATATGGCAATTTTCGCATTTCCATTAAATAGATTTTTATTTTCGTGTTAGTATTATTTTAAATTTTTCCTGTAGCAGTAATGTTTTTCTTGTGATTTTTTTTACTCGTTTAATTTGTTAAAATATAGTGCAAACGCTTAACTTTTATAGTTCTTGAGTTTTCTTTCTTTTCAAATAATTACTGATTTAATGATTGGATACTGCGGTCGCGGTGGCGCCCACAAGTGTCGCATATAGTAGTGATAGTCATGCTAATGTGACTTTAGCGGGTATGTTGGAGTGGTTAACAGGTGAGATCCATCGAGTTTTGTGTCGCGTCTACATCTCCTGATTTGGATTGAGTTAGACGACGCTCTCGATACACCTGAGGACTATTCATTGTGTGAGGGAGTCGTCCTGCGACTCTTGTCCGGCTTATTCCATCATATAAAATGTAGAATAAGACCGTAGTCGGCCTACATGAAGACATTAGAGGGAGATACGTAGGGAAGCTTCCTCGCACTGTAATACACATGCAACTTCTTGTTTTTTTTTCGTTATTTTCCAATATTATGCAATTCAAGTTTCAACCTTTCCATCCTTTCTTCTTCCTTCTTCTCCTTTCTACAGGGTTACGGGCACTGAGTCTGAAAAAACAACAAGAAACAAAGAAACTTAATCTATCCAACGCATTTTAAAACACGATTTTTTTTTGTTTGGTTTCGTTTCAGTTTAAATTTATCTATTTTCTTAATTTCGAAAGGAAAATATTTTATTGAGGGTTTTTCATTCATTGATTTAATTATTAGTTTAGAACCTTTGCAATGCCGAACACAGTACGTCGTCCGGACGACTCGGGAATAGTTCGTCTCACACGTGGTTTGGACCGCCTCACGCTTTCACCCGTAGATACAGCTGCACAACAGCCCCATAGGGAGACACGGGACGCGGAAGTGATGTTTGCTCCATCTGGCAACCAAACTTCAAGTGCCACCACGACCCCAGTACTAGCGCGAGAAGGTCGAGAGTCCACACCTCACCGACCCAATCCAGACTTATCCAGCACCATGGTGCATCCCATCTGCCGATCTGCAGTTCATCTTCCGATGACAAAGTGGAACCTGAAGTTCGATGGAACTTCTCAGGGAATGGGTGTTGACCGATTTATTTTTCGGGCTACACATTTGGCCAATATTTATGGTGTGTCCTGAGAAAATTTGGCAATGGATCTTCATATCCTCCTACAAGGGCCAGCTGAAGAATGGTACTGGCGATATCTGGAAATAACTCCTATACCACTCTGGAGTCACCTGTCTGCAGGTTTACGCGAGCGATTTGAGGCCAGACGGTCGGACGTGGACATACGAAGAGCTATAAATGCTAGGACCCAGCGGCCGAAGGAAGCTTTCCGAGATTTTTACGATGCCGTCGAAGAGCTAATGGTGCAACTAAAAAATCCTCTTCCGGATAACGACATTCAATATGTTCTATTAAGGAACATGGATCCTAGGTTGAGTCATCATTTGGCCGGACTGGAGTTCCGATCGGTTCGAGAACTAATTCGACGATGCGTTGCTGTTGAGGCGACATGGTGGCCCGACGGGAAAAACACAGGCCAGAACAGCGCTTTCCATCAAAATCGACCCTCTCACAGACGATCACTAGCATTAAATGAAGTATATGCAGAAGAAGACTGGATGCGAGAAGATACAGTCGAGGCGATGACAGGCTGCCATTTCGATCCCACACCAGCTCGGACTAGACTTCCGATGCCGCCTGACCAGTCTGGTTATCAAGCACAGCGTCCACACCAAGAACTCCACCCGCAGGCTGATCGACGCCACGGTGACGCGAACGAGTACCGTGTGTGTTGGAATTGCCAGGATTTGGGTCATTCTTTCATGGAATGTCCGCAATCACACCAGCGGCAATTTTGCTACGGTTGTGGAGGACCCAATACCGTGAAACCAACTTGTCCGAATTGTCGATCGGGAAACGGGCAATGGGGAATGAGGAAGGCCGGAACCTCAAGTGCTCCCCAGAGCCGGAGACCAACAGCGACGACGACCGAAGCTGCTGCCAATACGGATCCCGAGCTAAGGCGAAGGGTCTAATAGGCACCCCTTTTATGTGTGACAGCAGCAGTGGCAGAATTTTGTCAGACAGGCGATGATGGAACTAAAACATTTAAATATGCCCAACAATTGGTCAAGTTAGCTCACCGGGACCAGGTGCAAATCGTTATTGACTTGGATGACTTGCTGGTAACAAGCTCAACCTTGGACGAGCACCTTAAGCTGTTGTCCACAGTTGCCCACTTACTCCAAAAAGCAAACCTCACGATAAACGTTGAGAAGAGCAAGTTCATTCAAAAGGAGATCAAATACTTAGGCTATGTAGTTAGTGATGGGGTACTCAGTACTGACCCCGAGAAAGTATCTGGCATCCTGGCCTTTCCCGTACCGCGAACGGCCAAAGATATCCGGAGGTTCATGGGTATGGCAGGCTGGTACAGACGGTTTATTCCGAACTTCGCAGCAGTTACAGCACCACTAACGGACCTTCTTAAAATCAAAAAACCATTCGTGTGGTCCGAATCTGCTAACCTGGCCTTTATCCAGACGAAGGAACTACTCGTGTCCGCTCCAGTCCTGACCAACCCAGATTTCACGCGACATTTTTACATCCAGTGTGATGCCAGCATTACGGGCATCGGAAGTGTCCTCTTCCAAAAAGATGACGATGGTGAGGAGCACCCGATCGCGTATATGTCCACCAAGCTGAACTCTGCCCAACGAAACTACAGTATAACTGAACTTGAATGTTTGGCTGCCGTGCAGAGTGTCAAGCGTTTTAGAGCCTACGTTGAGGGGTTGCCATTCACCATCATCACGGATCATGCCAGTCTTAAGTGGCTTATGTCACAACAGGACTTATCTGGCCGATTGGCCCGTTGGAGCTTGAAGCTGCAGGGGTTCAACTTCAACATCGAGCATCGAAAAGGTACGCAAAACGTGGTACCTGATGCACTATCCAGATCGTATACCTTGAGTGAACTCGTCACGGATGTAGCTGAAGTTATCCCAGATACCGCCTTTTTAGATCCGGAGTACCTGGACTTGATCACACAGATTAAGGCAAGCCCAGAGCGTTACCAAAATCTGTTCACGGAGGAAGGGCGAGTCTACATCCAGACCACTTCTAACAGTTCTTCGTTTTTGGACATACCGCAACGCAAATTATGGGTTCCTAAAAGCTATCACAGGGAACTTATTTCCCAGGCCCATGATAAACCTATGGCTTCGCACCGAGGAATAAGAAAGACACTGGAGCTATTACGTAGGAATTATTACTGGCCTAGTATCGCTAATGATGTTCGTAACCACATTGCTTCTTGCCTTACGTGCAAACAATGCAAGCCATCTAACCGCACGATGAGACCTCCAATGGGTTTACTGCGATGTTCCGAACGACCAATGCAGCGAATTTTCATTGATTTTATGGGGCCCTATCCACGTTCTAAGAGTGGTAATGTCTACTTGTTAGTCGTGCTGGACCACTACACCAAATTCATTTGGCTCAAGCCCATGGTGAAAGCCACCGCAGAAAACGTGGTCAAATTTTTAACAAGTGAAATATTTCTAACCTATGGGGTACCGGAAATCCTGCACACGGACAACGGCGTTCAGTTCACCTCCAAAATTTTCACCCAGCTGCTAAACAACTTTGGGGTCAAACATTGCTTCACGCCCTTATATAGCCCCCAGTCAAATGCCGCAGAACGCACCAACCAATCCACGCTAGCCGCTATACGCTCATATGTTGGCGAAGATCATCGCGAGTGGGATGAGCATCTTGCGGAGTCCTGCGCCGCGTTCCGACATGTGATACACGATTCAACAGGATACTCGCCGCACTTCCTGATGTTCGGTTATCAACCAGTAAGGCACGGATCAGAGTATGCTCTGCTGCGTAAATTAAAGGCTTTCGAAGATGGCGAGGTAACGCTCCGACCCTGCGACAGGCAGCATATCGCATACGACCGAGTCAAAGCGAAACTAAGCGAGGCGTACAGCAAGGGAGCGCAACGTTATAGCCTGAGAACGCGTACACAACAGTTTACTCCCGGGCAAAGAGTCTTTGTACGTAATCACGTACTTAGCAGTGCGGCAAACCGCTTTGCAGCCAAGCTAGCGCCTGTGTTTTATAGCGCAGTAGTCCGTCGGAAAATTGGGCAGGTGTCATATGAACTGGCGGATGAGGGTGGAAACCGGATTGGTGTATACCATGCCCAGGATATTCGCTGCTAAAGCTATTTGCCCGGCGTGATGAGACCCACCTCCTGGGTCAGGTCGTCCCCACGTTTGTTGCAACCAGCCTACGGACCTTTTGGTGCCTAGACTCGCTGAACAGCAACAGAGTTCCGTGGCTGAGTAATAGCACTTTAAACGGTCGCGTGAGAGGCCTGGGTTCAAATCTAGATGGAACTGCGTTCTATATTTTTTTTTTCTTTTTTCCTTCGTTTTCCTCAGTGCAAGGGTCAGTTTAGGTCGTGGCACGGCCGCTGACCTTTCCGACAAGGAAACAGCTACCAGCAACGGAATAGTGGGTCAACGACAGATGTGACCCGCCGTTGTCGGACAGCTGAAAAACAAAAAATGAATGCGGGGGGGCAGTCAAGTTTTGGCGACAAAAGGTCGCACATCGGTGAAAGATTTGATAAAAAAACTTTTCCCGTAGCCGGGATAAAACACAAAGTGACTGATTGTAAGACATTGAAAGTCGGAAATTGAAAATTAAAAATTAGGAAAGGAGACAAGTTATCGTGAAAAAAAGAAAAGAAAAAAAAAACTCTGAAAATATTAGTGAAAAGAAAAGGTGAACTCTGAGAAGACTGAATTGTTTTATATGGTGAAGTCATGCAAATTGCTAAATACCAACAACGTTGTGCTGCTGACAAATCAAAGCGAAAAAAAGTGTATTACAAAATAACAATTGAATTTAACAACGGAAACAAATGCATAGTGAACACAGTAAAAAAAAAACAAAGACCAGTTTAACTAATAATCGAAGGGCCAAAGGGAAATAGTACATAGTTGATAATATGGAACAGAGCCGGAATTCCTAAAGTAGGAAGAAGAAAAAAAGTGAATTAACAATAGATTTTCTAAGGAGTATTGTCTATAATTGAAGTATTGTACAAGGGAAACAGAGAAAAAAAAATTAATTAATTTTCAATTTAATGCCGAATCAACGGCACCATTGGTTTCAGGCTTGAGCAGACCACGCAGTTGGAGAGCGCTCCTCATCGGCAGCTTAAACGTGAGTTTAATTATTCTATTGATTTTGTTTAAGCATTTGAAGCATTATTATTTGATTTTATTTTAATTTTTTTTTGTTTCTTTCCATTTTTTTTTATTTTTACATATACCTATTTAAGTTTTTTTTTCTTTTTCTTCCTTTTATTTTGAATTTTGTTTATACATCTTAATCTAGTATTAGTTGTATTATTATTTTTCTTGCTTTTTATTCGTAATTATATATTTTTATTGGTCTTTCATAAAGTTTGGCGTTTCACTGATGGAGTAAAAAGCGAGTGATTTTCTTTTCATGCTCAGTGAACTCTCCCTCATCCCAATCCCATTCCTTCTTTTTCGTTTTTTTTTCTCTCAGAGGATGGTTCGGCACGGGCCTAGTTCTTCCTCCCCTAAAACAACCCACACCCACGCGCTGAAGATAGCCGGCTCAGTTGCGCCATCCTGGGGTGTGGGAGACTAGGCCTAATAAATTGTCCGCGACCGCAGTGCCATCACTGTGGGTTGCAACATATGGCGCCCAATCAATTGTGGTAATGAGGTTTTGACTAGTTAACTTCGTTGGTTCTAATGTAGAGTAGAGTAATTTCAACATATCTATATGGCAATTTTCGCATTTCCATTAAATAGATTTTTATTTTCGTGTTAGTATTATTTTAAATTTTTCCTGTAGCAGTAATGTTTTTCTTGTGATTTTTTTTACTCGTTTAATTTGTTAAAATATGGTGCAAACGCTTAACTTTTATAGTTCTTGAGTTTTCTTTCTTTTCAAATAATTACTGATTTAATGATTGGATACTGCGGTCGCGGTGGCGCCCACAAGTGTCGCATATAGTAGTGATAGTCATGCTAATGTGACTTTAGCGGGTATGTTGGAGTGGTTAACAGGTGAGATCCATCGAGTTTTGTGTCGCGTCTACATCTCCTGATTTGGATTGAGTTAGACGACGCTCTCGATACACCTGAGGACTATTCATTGTGTGAGAGAGTCGTCCTGCGACTCTTGTCCGGCTTATTCCATCATATAAAATGTAGAATAAGACCGTAGTCGGCCTACATGAAGACATTAGAGGGAGATACGTAGGGAAGCTTCCTCGCACTGTAATACACATGCAACTTCTTGTTTTTTTTTCGTTATTTTCCAATATTATGCAATTCAAGTTTCAACCTTTCCATCCTTTCTTCTTCCTTCTTCTCCTTTCTACAGGGTTACGGGCACTGAGTCTGAAAAAACAACAAGAAACATAGAAACTTAATCTATCCAACGCATTTTAAAACACGATTTTTTTTTGTTTGGTTTCGTTTCAGTTTAAATTTATCTATTTTCTTAATTTCGAAAGGAAAATATTTTATTGAGGGTTTTTCATTCATTGATTTAATTATTAGTTTAGAACCTTTGCAATGCCGAACACAGTACGTCGTCCGGACGACTCGGGAATAGTTCGTCTCACACGTGGTTTGGACCGCCTCACGCTTTCACCCGTAGATACAGCTGCACAACAGCCCCATAGGGAGACACGGGACGCGGAAGTGATGTTTGCTCCATCTGGCAACCAAACTTCAAGTGCCACCACGACCCCAGTACTAGCGCGAGAAGGTCGAGAGTCCACACCTCACCGACCCAATCCAGACTTATCCAGCACCATGGTGCATCCCATCTGCCGATCTGCAGTTCATCTTCCGATGACAAAGTGGAACCTGAAGTTCGATGGAACTTCTCAGGGAATGGGTGTTGACCGATTTATTTTTCGGGCTACACATTTGGCCAATATTTATGGTGTGTCCCGAGAAAATTTGGCAATGGATCTTCATATCCTCCTACAAGGGCCAGCTGAAGAATGGTACTGGCGATATCTGGAAATAACTCCTATACCACTCTGGAGTCACCTGTCTGCAGGTTTACGCGAGCGATTTGAGGCCAGACGGTCGGACGTGGACATACGAAGAGCTATAGATGCTAGGACCCAGCGGCCGAAGGAAGCTTTCCGAGATTTTTACGATGCCGTCGAAGAGCTAATGGTGCAACTAAAAAATCCTCTTCCGGATAACGACATTCAATATGTTCTATTAAGGAACATGGATCCTAGGTTGAGTCATCATTTGGCCGGACTGGAGTTCCGATCGGTTCGAGAACTAATTCGACGATGCGTTGCTGTTGAGGCGACATGGTGGCCCGACGGGAAAAACACAGGCCAGAACAGCGCTTTCCATCAAAATCGACCCTCTCACAGACGATCACTAGCATTAAATGAAGTATATGCAGAAGAAGACTGGATGCGAGAAGATACAGTCGAGGCGATGACAGGCTGCCATTTCGATCCCACACCAGCTCGGACTAGACTTCCGATGCCGCCTGACCAGTCTGGTTATCAAGCACAGCGTCCACACCAAGAACTCCACCCGCAGGCTGATCGACGCCACGGTGACGCGAACGAGTACCGTGTGTGTTGGAATTGCCAGGATTTGGGTCATTCTTTCATGGAATGTCCGCAATCACACCAGCGGCAATTTTGCTACGGTTGTGGAGGACCCAATACCGTGAAACCAACTTGTCCGAATTGTCGATCGGGAAACGGGCAATGGGGAATGAGGAAGGCCGGAACCTCAAGTGCTCCCCAGAGCCGGAGACCAACAGCGACGACGACCGAAGCTGCTGCCAATACGGATCCCGAGCTAAGGCGGAGGGTCTAATAGGCACCCCTTTTATGTGTGACAGCAGCAGTGGCAGAATTTTGTCAGACAGGCGATGATGGAACTAAAACATTTAAATATGCCCAACAATTGGTCAAGTTAGCTCACCGGGACCAGGTGCAAATCGTTATTGACTTGGATGACTTGCTGGTAACAAGCTCAACCTTGGACGAGCACCTTAAGCTGTTGTCCACAGTTGCCCACTTACTCCAAAAAGCAAACCTCACGATAAACGTTGAGAAGAGCAAGTTCATTCAAAAGGAGATCAAATACTTAGGCTATGTAGTTAGTGATGGGGTACTCAGTACTGACCCCGAGAAAGTATCTGGCATCCTGGCCTATCCCGTACCGCGAACGGCCAAAGATATCCGGAGGTTCATGGGTATGGCAGGCTGGTACAGACGGTTTATTCCGAACTTCGCAGCAGTTACAGCACCACTAACGGACCTTCTTAAAATCAAAAAACCATTCGTGTGGTCCGAATCTGCTAACCTGGCCTTTATCCAGACGAAGGAACTACTCGTGTCCGCTCCAGTCCTGACCAACCCAGATTTCACGCGACATTTTTACATCCAGTGTGATGCCAGCATTACGGGCATCGGAAGTGTCCTCTTCCAAAAAGATGACGATGGTGAGGAGCACCCGATCGCGTATATGTCCACCAAGCTGAACTCTGCCCAACGAAACTACAGTATAACTGAACTTGAATGTTTGGCTGCCGTGCAGAGTGTCAAGCGTTTTAGAGCCTACGTTGAGGGGTTGCCATTCACCATCATCACGGATCATGCCAGTCTTAAGTGGCTTATGTCACAACAGGACTTATCTGGCCGATTGGCCCGTTGGAGCTTGAAGCTGCAGGGGTTCAACTTCAACATCGAGCATCGAAAAGGTACGCAAAACGTGGTACCTGATGCACTATCCAGATCGTATACCTTGAGTGAACTCGTCACGGATGTAGCTGAAGTTATCCCAGATACCGCCTTTTTAGATCCGGAGTACCTGGACTTGATCACACAGATTAAGGCAAGCCCAGAGCGTTACCAAAATCTGTTCACGGAGGAAGGGCGAGTCTACATCCAGACCACTTCTAACAGTTCTTCGTTTTTGGACATACCGCAACGCAAATTATGGGTTCCTAAAAGCTATCACAGGGAACTTATTTCCCAGGCCCATGATAAACCTATGGCTTCGCACCGAGGAATAAGAAAGACACTGGAGCTATTACGTAGGAATTATTACTGGCCTAGTATCGCTAATGATGTTCGTAACCACATTGCTTCTTGCCTTACGTGCAAACAATGCAAGCCATCTAACCGCACGATGAGACCTCCAATGGGTTTACTGCGATGTTCCGAACGACCAATGCAGCGAATTTTCATTGATTTTATGGGGCCCTATCCACGTTCTAAGAGTGGTAATGTCTACTTGTTAGTCGTGCTGGACCACTACACCAAATTCATTTGGCTCAAGCCCATGGTGAAAGCCACCGCAGAAAACGTGGTCAAATTTTTAACAAGTGAAATATTTCTAACCTATGGGGTACCGGAAATCCTGCACACGGACAACGGCGTTCAGTTCACCTCCAAAATTTTCACCCAGCTGCTAAACAACTTTGGGGTCGAACATTGCTTCACGCCCTTATATAGCCCCCAGTCAAATGCCGCAGAACGCACCAACCAATCCACGCTAGCCGCTATACGCTCATATGTTGGCGAAGATCATCGCGAGTGGGATGAGCATCTTG
The DNA here is from genome assembly GCA_963942545.1 of Oxycera nigricornis. Lineage (NCBI taxonomy): Eukaryota > Metazoa > Arthropoda > Insecta > Diptera > Stratiomyidae > Oxycera > Oxycera nigricornis. The sequence goes on from OZ012664.1 coordinate 10,124,170, forward strand.
CGGAGTCCTGCGCCGCGTTCCGACATGTGATACACGATTCAACAGGATACTCGCCGCACTTCCTGATGTTCGGTTATCAACCAGTAAGGCACGGATCAGAGTATGCTCTGCTGCGTAAATTAAAGGCTTTCGAAGATGGCGAGGTAACGCTCCGACCCTGCGACAGGCAGCATATCGCATACGACCGAGTCAAAGCGAAACTAAGCGAGGCGTACAGCAAGGGAGCGCAACGTTATAGCCTGAGAACGCGTACACAACAGTTTACTCCCGGGCAAAGAGTCTTTGTACGTAATCACGTACTTAGCAGTGCGGCAAACCGCTTTGCAGCCAAGCTAGCGCCTGTGTTTTATAGCGCAGTAGTCCGTCGGAAAATTGGGCAGGTGTCATATGAACTGGCGGATGAGGGTGGAAACCGGATTGGTGTATACCATGCCCAGGATATTCGCTGCTAAAGCTATTTGCCCGGCGTGATGAGACCCACCTCCTGGGTCAGGTCGTCCCCACGTTTGTTGCAACCAGCCTACGGACCTTTTGGTGCCTAGACTCGCTGAACAGCAACAGAGTTCCGTGGCTGAGTAATAGCACTTTAAACGGTCGCGTGAGAGGCCTGGGTTCAAATCTAGGTGGAACTGCGTTCTATATTTTTTTTTTCTTTTTTCCTTCGTTTTCCTCAGTGCAAGGGTCAGTTTAGGTCGTGGCACGGCCGCTGACCTTTCCGACAAGGAAACAGCTACCAGCAACGGAATAGTGGGTCAACGACAGATGTGACCCGCCGTTGTCGGACAGCTGAAAAACAAAAAATGAATGCGGGGGGGCAGTCAAGTTTTGGCGACAAAAGGTCGCACATCGGTGAAAGATTTGATAAAAAAACTTTTCCCGTAGCCGGGATAAAACACAAAGTGACTGATTGTAAGACATTGAAAGTCGGAAATTGAAAATTAAAAATTAGGAAAGGAGACAAGTTATCGTGAAAAAAAGAAAAGAAAAAAAAAACTCTGAAAATATTAGTGAAAAGAAAAGGTGAACTCTGAGAAGACTGAATTGTTTTATATGGTGAAGTCATGCAAATTGCTAAATACCAACAACGTTGTGCTGCTGACAAATCAAAGCGAAAAAAAGTGTATTACAAAATAACAATTGAATTTAACAACGGAAACAAATGCATAGTGAACACAGTAAAAAAAAAACAAAGACCAGTTTAACTAATAATCGAAGGGCCAAAGGGAAATAGTACATAGTTGATAATATGGAACAGAGCCGGAATTCCTAAAGTAGGAAGAAAAAAAAAGTGAATTAACAATAGATTTTCTAAGGAGTATTGTCTATAATTGAAGTATTGTACAAGGGAAACAGAGAAAAAAAAATTAATTAATTTTCAATTTAATGCCGAATCAACGGCACCATTGGTTTCAGGCTTGAGCAGACCACGCAGTTGGAGAGCGCTCCTCATCGGCAGCTTAAACGTGAGTTTAATTATTCTATTGATTTTGTTTAAGCATTTGAAGCATTATTATTTGATTTTATTTTAATTTTTTTTTGTTTCTTTCCATTTTTTTTTATTTTTACATATACCTATTTAAGTTTTTTTTTCTTTTTCTTCCTTTTATTTTGAATTTTGTTTATACATCTTAATCTAGTATTAGTTGTATTATTATTTTTCTTGCTTTTTATTCGTAATTATATATTTTTATTGGTCTTTCATAAAGTTTGGCGTTTCACTGATGGAGTAAAAAGCGAGTGATTTTCTTTTCATGCTCAGTGAACTCTCCCTCATCCCAATCCCATTCCTTCTTTTTCGTTTTTTTTTCTCTCAGAGGATGGTTCGGCACGGGCCTAGTTCTTCCTCCCCTAAAACAACCCACACCCACGCGCTGAAGCTAGCCGGCTCAGTTGCGCCATCCTGGGGTGTGGGAGACTAGGCCAAATAAATTGTCCGCGACCGCAGTGCCATCACTGTGGGTTGCAACATATGGCGCCCAATCAATTGTGGTAATGAGGTTTTGACTAGTTAACTTCGTTGGTTCTAATGTAGAGTAGAGTAATTTCAACATATCTATATGGCAATTTTCGCATTTCCATTAAATAGATTTTTATTTTCGTGTTAGTATTATTTTAAATTTTTCCTGTAGCAGTAATGTTTTTCTTGTGATTTTTTTTACTCGTTTAATTTGTTAAAATATGGTGCAAACGCTTAACTTTTATAGTTCTTGAGTTTTCTTTCTTTTCAAATAATTACTGATTTAATGATTGGATACTGCGGTCGCGGTGGCGCCCACAAGTGTCGCATATAGTAGTGATAGTCATGCTAATGTGACTTTAGCGGGTATGTTGGAGTGGTTAACAGGTGGGATCCATCGAGTTATGTGTCGCGTCTACATCTCCTGATTTGGATTGAGTTAGACGACGCTCTCGATAACCTGAGGACTATTCATTTAGTGAGGGAGTCGTCCTGCGACTCTTGTCCGGCTTATTCCATCATATAAAATGTAGAATAAGACCGTAGTCGGCCTACATGAAGACATTAGAGGGAGATACGTAGGGAAGCTTCCTCGCACTGTAATACACATGCAACTTCTTGTTTTTTTTCGTTATTTTCCAATATTATGCAATTCAAGTTTCAACCTTTCCATCCTTTCTTCTTCCTTCTTCTCCTTTCTACAGGGTTAGGGGCACTGAGTCTGAAAAAAAAACTTAATCTATCCAACGCATTTTAAAACACGATTTTTTTTGAGTTTGGTTTCGTTTCAGTTTAAATTTATCTATTTTCTTAATTTCGAAAGAAAAATATTTTATTGAGGGTTTTTCATTCATTGATTTAATTATTAGTTTAGAACCTTTGCAATGCCGAACACAGTGCGTCGTCCGGACGACTCGGGAATAGTTCGTCTCACACGTGGTTTGGACCGCCTCACGCTTTCACCCGTAGATACAGCTGCACAACAGCCCCATAGGGAGACACGGGACGCGGAAGTGATGTTTGCTCTATCTGGCAACCAAACTTCAAGTGCCACCACGACCCCAGTACTAGCGCGAGAAGGTCGAGAGTCCACACCTCACCGACCCAATCCAGACTTATCCAGCACCATGGTGCATCCCATCTGCCGATCTGCAGTTCATCTTCCGATGACAAAGTGGAACCTGAAGTTCGATGGAACTTCTCAGGGAATGGGTGTTGACCGATTTATTTTTCGGGCTACACATTTGGCCAATATTTATGGTGTGTCCCGAGAAAATTTGGCAATGGATCTTCATATCCTCCTACAAGGGCCAGCTGAAGAATGGTACTGGCGATATCTGGAAATAACTCCTATACCACTCTGGAGTCACCTGTCTGCAGGTTTACGCGAGCGATTTGAGGCCAGACGGTCGGACGTGGACATACGAAGAGCTATAGATGCTAGGACCCAGCGGCCGAAGGAAGCTTTCCGAGATTTTTACGGTGCCGTCGAAGAGCTAATGGTGCAACTAAAAAATCCTCTTCCGGATGCCGACATTCAATATGTTCTATTAAGGAACATGGATCCTAGGTTGAGTCATCATTTGGCCGGACTGGAGTTCCGATTGGTTCGAGAACTAATTCGACGATGCGTTGCTGTTGAGGCGACATGGTGGCCCGACGGAAAAAACACAGGCCAGAACAGCGCTTTCCATCAAAATCGACCCTCTCACAGATGATCACTAGCATTAAATGAAGTATATGCAGAAGAAGACTGGATGCGAGAAGATACAGTCGAGGCGATGACAGGCTGCCATTTCGATCCCACACCAGCTCGGACTAGACTTCCGATGCCGCCTGACCAGTCTGGTTATCAAGCACAGCGTCCACACCAAGAATTCCACCCGCAGGCTGATCGACGAGTACCGTGTGTGTTGGAATTGCCAGGATTTGGGTCATTCTTTCATGGAATGTCCGCAATCACACCAGCGGCAATTTTGCTACGGTTGTGGAAGACCCAATACCGTGAAACCAACTTGTCCGAATTGTCGATCGGGAAACGGGCAATGGGGAATGAGGAAGGCCGGAACCTCAAGTGCTCCCCAGAGCCGGAGACCAACAGCGACGACGACCGAAGCTGCTGCCAATACGGATCCCGAGCTAAGGCGAAGGGTCTAATAGGCACCCCTTTTATGTGTGACAGCAGCAGTGGCAGAATTTTGTCAGACAGGCGATGATGGAACTAAAACATTTAAATATGCCCAACAATTGGTCAAGTTAGCTCACCGGGACCAGGTGCAAATCGTTATTGACTTGGATGAATTGCTGGTAACAAGCTCAACCTTGGACGAGCACCTTAAGCTGTTGTCCACAGTTGCCCACTTACTCCAAAAAGCAAACCTCACGATAAACGTTGAGAAGAGCAAGTTCATTCAAAAGGAGATCAAATACTTAGGCTATGTAGTTAGTGATGGGGTACTCAGTACTGACCCCGAGAAAGTATCTGGCATCCTGGCCTATCCCGTACCGCGAACGGCCAAAGATATCCGGAGGTTCATGGGTATGGCAGGCTGGTACAGACGGTTTATTCCGAACTTCGCAGCAGTTACAGCACCACTAACGGACCTTCTTAAAATCAAAAAACCATTCGTGTGGTCCGAATCTCCTAACCTGGCCTTTATCCAGACGAAGGAACTACTCGTGTCCGCTCCAGTCCTGACCAACCCAGATTTCACGCGACATTTTTACATCCAGTGTGATGCCAGCATTACGGGCATCGGAAGTGTCCTCTTCCAAAAAGATGACGATGGTGAGGAGCACCCGATCGCGTATATGTCCACCAAGCTGAACTCTGCCCAACGAAACTACAGTATAACTGAACTTGAATGTTTGGCTGCCGTGCAGAGTGTCAAGCGTTTTAGAGCCTACGTTGAGGGGTTGCCATTCACCATCATCACGGATCATGCCAGTCTTAAGTGGCTTATGTCACAACAGGACTTATCTGGCCGATTGGCCCGTTGGAGCTTGAAGCTGCAGGGGTTCAACTTCAACATCGAGCATCGAAAAGGTACGCAAAACGTGGTACCTGATGCACTATCCAGATCGTATACCTTGAGTGAACTCGTCACGGATGTAGCTGAAGTTATCCCAGATACCGCCTTTTTAGATCCGGAGTACCTGGACTTGATCACACAGTTTAAGGCAAGCCCAGAGCGTTACCAAAATCTGTTCACGGAGGAAGGGCGAGTCTACATCCAGACCACTTCTAACAGTTCTTTGTTTTTGGACATACCGCAACGCAAATTATGGGTTCCTAAAAGCTATCACAGGGAACTTATTTCCCAGGCCCATGATAAACCTATGGGTCAGGTCGTCCCCACGTTTGTTGCAACCAGCCTACGGACCTTTTGTTGCCTAGACTCGCTGAACAGCAACAGAGTTCCGTGGCTGAGTAATAGCACTTTAAACGGTCGCGTGAGAGGCCTGGGTTCAAATCTAGGTGGAGCTGCGTTCTATATTTTTTTTCCTTCGTTTTCCTCAGTGCAAGGGTCAGTTTAGATCGTGGCACGGCCGCTGACCTTTCCGACAAGGAAACAGCTACCAGCAACGGAATAGTGGGTCAACGACAGATGTGACCCGCCGTTGTCGGACAGCTGAAAAACAAAAAATGAATGCGGGGGGGGGCAGTCAAGTTTTGGCGACAAAAGGTCGCACATCGGTGAAAGATTTGATAAAAAAACTTTTCCCGTAGCCGGGATAAAACACAAAGTGACTGATTGTAAGACATTGAAAATCGGAAATTGAAAATTAAAAATTAGGAAAGCAGACAAGTTATCGTGAAAAAAAGAAGAAAAAAAAACTCTGAAAATATTAGTGAAAAGAAAAGGTGAACTCTGAGAAGACTGCATTGTTTTATATGGTGAAGTCATGCAAATTGCTAAATACCAACAACGTTGTGCTGCTGACAAATCAAATCGAAAAAAAGTGTATTACAAAATAACAATTGAATTTAACAACGGAAACAAATGCATAGTGAACACAGTAAAAAAAAAAAACAAAGACCAGTTTAACTAATAATCGAAGGGCCAAAGGGAAATAGTACATAGTTGATAATATGGAACAGAGCCGGAATTCCTAAAGTAGGAAGAAGAAAAAAAGTGAATTAACAATAGATTTTCTAAGGAGTATTGTCTATAATTGAAGTATTGTACAAGGGAAACAGAGAAAAAAAATTAATTAATTTTCAATTTAATGCCGAATCAACGGCACCATTGGTTTCAGGCTTGAGCAGACCACGCAGTTGGAGAGCGCTCCTCATCGGCAGCTTAAACGTGAGTTTAATTATTCTATTGATTTTGTTTAAGCATTTGAAGCATTATTATTTGATTTTATTTTAATTTTTTTTTGTTTCTTTCCATTTTTTTTTTATTTTTACTTATACCTTTTTAAGTTTTTTTCTTCTTTTTCTTCCTTTTATTTTGAATTTTGTTTATACATCTTAATCCAGTATTAGTTGTTTTATTATTTTTCTTGCTTTTTATTCGTAATTATATATTTTTTTTGGTCTTTCATAAATTTTGGCGTTTCACTGATGGAGTAAAAAGCGAGTGATTTTTTTTTTCATGCTCAGTGAACTCTCCCTCATCCCAATCCCATTCCTTCTTTTTCGTTTTTTTTTCTCTCAGAGGATGGTTCGGCACGGGCCTAGTTCTTCCTCCCCTAAAACAACCCACACCCACGCGCTGAAGCTAGCCGGCTCAGTTGCGCCATCCTGGGGTGTGGGAGACTAGGCCAAATAAATTGTCCGCGACCGCAGTGCCATCACTGTGGGTTGCAACATATGGCGCCCAAACAATTGTGGTAATGAGGTTTTGACTAGTTAACTTCGTTGGTTCTAATGTAGAGTAGAGTAATTTCAACATATCTATATGGCAATTTTCGCATTTCCATTAAATAGATTTTTATTTTCGTGTTAGTATTATTTTAAATTTTTCCTGTAGCAGTAATGTTTTTCTTGTGATTTTTTTTACTCGTTTAATTTGTTAAAATATGGTGCAAACGCTTAACTTTTATAGTTCTTGAGTTTTCTTTCTTTTCAAATAATTACTGATTTAATGATTGGATACTGCGGTCGCGGTGGCGCCCACAAGTGTCGCATATAGTAGTGATAGTCATGCTAATGTGACTTTAGCGGGTATGTTGGAGTGGTTAACAGGTGGGATCCATCGAGTTATGTGTCGCGTCTACATCTCCTGATTTGGATTGAGTTAGACGACGCTCTCGATAACCTGAGGACTATTCATTTAGTGAGGGAGTCGTCCTGCGACTCTTGTCCGGCTTATTCCATCATATAAAATGTAGAATAAGACCGTAGTCGGCCTACATGAAGACATTAGAGGGAGATACGTAGGGAAGCTTCCTCGCACTGTAATACACATGCAACTTCTTGTTTTTTTTCGTTATTTTCCAATATTATGCAATTCAAGTTTCAACCTTTCCATCCTTTCTTCTTCCTTCTTCTCCTTTCTACAGGGTTAGGGGCACTGAGTCTGAAAAAAAACTTAATCTATCCAACGCATTTTAAAACACGATTTTTTTTGAGTTTGGTTTCGTTTCAGTTTAAATTTATCTATTTTCTTAATTTCGAAAGAAAAATATTTTATTGAGGGTTTTTCATTCATTGATTTAATTATTAGTTTAGAACCTTTGCAATGCCGAACACATTGCGTCGTCCGGACGACTCGGGAATAGTTCGTCTCACACGTGGTTTGGACCGCCTCACGCTTTCACCCGTAGATACAGCTGCACAACAGCCCCATAGGGAGACACGGGACGCGGAAGTGATGTTTGCTCTATCTGGCAACCAAACTTCAAGTGCCACCACGACCCCAGTACTAGCGCGAGAAGGTCGAGAGTCCACACCTCACCGACCCAATCCAGACTTATCCAGCACCATGGTGCATCCCATCTGCCGATCTGCAGTTCATCTTCCGATGACAAAGTGGAACCTGAAGTTCGATGGAACTTCTCAGGGAATGGGTGTTGACCGATTTATTTTTCGGGCTACACATTTGGCCAATATTTATGGTGTGTCCCGAGAAAATTTGGCAATGGATCTTCATATCCTCCTACAAGGGCCAGCTGAAGAATGGTACTGGCGATATCTGGAAATAACTCCTATACCACTCTGGAGTCACCTGTCTGCAGGTTTACGCGAGCGATTTGAGGCCAGACGGTCGGACGTGGACATACGAAGAGCTATAGATGCTAGGACCCAGCGGCCGAAGGAAGCTTTCCGAGATTTTTACGATGCCGTCGAAGAGCTAATGGTGCAACTAAAAAATCCTCTTCCGGATGCCGACATTCAATATGTTCTATTAAGGAACATGGATCCTAGGTTGAGTCATCATTTGGCCGGACTGGAGTTCCGATTGGTTCGAGAACTAATTCGACGATGCGTTGCTGTTGAGGCGACATGGTGGCCCGACGGAAAAAACACAGGCCAGAACAGCGCTTTCCATCAAAATCGACCCTCTCACAGATGATCACTAGCATTAAATGAAGTATATGCAGAAGAAGACTGGATGCGAGAAGATACAGTCGAGGCGATGACAGGCTGCCATTTCGATCCCACACCAGCTCGGACTAGACTTCCGATGCCGCCTGACCAGTCTGGTTATCAAGCACAGCGTCCACACCAAGAATTCCACCTGCAGGCTGATCGACGCCACGGTGACGCGAACGAGTACCGTGTGTGTTGGAATTGCCAGGATTTGGGTCATTCTTTCATGGAATGTCCGCAATCACACCAGCGGCAATTTTGCTACGGTTGTGGAAGACCCAATACCGTGAAACCAACTTGTCTGAAGTGTCGATCGGGAAACGGGCAATGGGGAATGAGGAAGGCCGGAACCTCAAGTGCTCCCCAGAGCCGGAGACCAACAGCGACGACGACCGAAGCTGCTGCCAATACGGATCCCGAGCTAAGGCGGAGGGTCTAATAGGCACCCCTTTTATGTGTGACAGCAGCAGTGGCAGAATTTTGTCAGACAGGCGATGATGGAACTAAAACATTTAAATATGCCCAACAATTGGTCAAGTTAGCTCACCGGGACCAGGTGCAAATCGTTATTGACTTGGATGACTTGCTGGTAACAAGCTCAACCTTGGACGAGCACCTTAAGCTGTTGTCCACAGTTGCCCACTTACTCCAAAAAGCAAACCTCACGATAAACGTTGAGAAGAGCAAGTTCATTCAAAAGGAGATCAAATACTTAGGCTATGTAGTTAGTGATGGGGTACTCAGTACTGACCCCGAGAAAGTATCTGGCATCCTGGCCTATCCCGTACCGCGAACGGCCAAAGATATCCGGAGGTTCATGGGTATGGCAGGCTGGTACAGACGGTTTATTCCGAACTTCGCAGCAGTTACAGCACCACTAACGGACCTTCTTAAAATCAAAAAACCATTCGTGTGGTCCGAATCTGCTAACCTGGCCTTTATCCAGACGAAGGAACTACTCGTGTCCGCTCCAGTCCTGACCAACCCAGATTTCACGCGACATTTTTACATCCAGTGTGATGCCAGCATTACGGGCATCGGAAGTGTCCTCTTCCAAAAAGATGACGATGGTGAGGAGCACCCGATCGCGTATATGTCCACCAAGCTGAACTCTGCCCAACGAAACTACAGTATAACTGAACTTGAATGTTTGGCTGCCGTGCAGAGTGTCAAGCGTTTTAGAGCCTACGTTGAGGGGTTGCCATTCACCATCATCACGGATCATGCCAGTCTTAAGTGGCTTATGTCACAACAGGACTTATCTGGCCGATTGGCCCGTTGGAGCTTGAAGCTGCAGGGGTTCAACTTCAACATCGAGCATCGAAAAGGTACGCAAAACGTGGTACCTGTGTAATATACTTAAATCAATATACAAAACCATGCGACTTCACCACCCTATGCACACGCCTAAGCTTATGCAATTCCTACGCTGTGAGTACCTACGGGAACTTAAATCAAGCTTCTCAATTAAATCAACTCATTCACAAAATTAGAAAATCATATCAAGCTTTTTAAATTGACTCGATCAAGTAAACAATCGTGCAATGACCCAATTGTATTCGCGTGCATCAATTTGATGCAATATTGACTACTCAGCAAATTTACAGCGTGGGAATGCAAGGCAATCAATTAATCAATAAGTAAATAGAATTAGAGTAGGGATAAGATAGGTAATGGAATTAGTATTTAAGAAGAAGAATGGAATGAATAAAGACAGTTCTCTTGGAGACATAGCTAGCGTTATTACTGTCCCATTAGACTGCCTACTATTTTGGCAGTCAAGAACTTTTGCCTTCTTATCGGCAAATAAACGTAGAAATATCGGCAGCACGGACCATGGATAGTCCAGCGCCAATTTTGCGGCAACCATTGAGTTGCCTGTAGGTATCCATATATCCTTTTTCCCTCAGGCAATTAATTGATTCTAAACAATTAGAGCCAGCAAGCATCTGAAGCGGATTTCCCTTTTCGAATATCAAAAGCGGAAGCGCTGCGCACTTGATGCCAGCGAAAGTGTGCCACCTCACGACATCAATGTCCAATAACCACCACATGGCGATCCTGCACCTCACGAACCGGACGAAAAATTAGAAGACGGCGAAATAGCAGAGCTGCAAACGCAAGAAGACTTCAACAGAGTCTTCAACAAGTGCCTCATCCTTACGGAGAAATCAATACGACCAGATCCAGACCAAAAATACATCATCGAGCCGAATAAGCAAGCTCCACACTATCGACCAACACCACTACCAGGCCCCAGACCAAGGAGCATAGAAGAGTTCTTAAAGAAAAGAACAATAAAGGAGCCTAAAGATAAACAACGCACACGAAGGAAGAGAGGCGGCAAAGCTTTCAAGGCAAGAAAGGAAAAAGCACTTCTGCATCGCGTGATAAGCATCTCAACCGGTGAACAACGAAAATTATTGGAAAATAAACTAAGGAGTTATAGTAAATAAATAATAAGAATAAATATATTTTAAACATAAATAACTATAAAGTAAAATACTTTAAATTAACACGTCCCCATAAATACGTCTTTGCTTTCTACACAACAATGGGCAACAACTGTAGCACGGTGGAAAACAATTTCCTAGTCGAATACAAACAATCAATTAGCACTTCGGTCTTTTTCATAGTGATTATCTTTGTCGCATACGTATACAACAACTTACAAAAAAAATACGCTCGGAAGATAGTAGATAGAAATATAGTTCTAAACAGAAACAATGTTTAAACACTTTCAAAAACCATAATCCCACCACAAATGTCTGTAGAAGAGCTAGGAACATTGATAGCAGAACTAAAAACTATCTTAACAAATCTAAAAAAGACTAAGACCTACACGGTCAAAACTTTAAAAGAAAAGCTCGAACAAGCTACAGCACTTGAAGATAGAGGCAACAGTATATGCGAGAATATTAAGGAAGGAGAACATCTGCTATACAAAAAAACCTTCAAAGAAATTGCTAGAGAACTAATCTCGATTCTCACTGAACGGCTGAACGCCGAAGGCATCTCTTTCAAAATAGAAGAAACTTCAATAAAATTAAATAACATGGCAGATTTCAATATAGAAACAGCGTTAAAAACCATACCTACTTTCGACGGAAAGCACAGAGAATTAGACACTTTCTTTACAATAGCCAAACTTGTTGAAAAAAGATTATCACCAGAGGGTAAAACTGAGCTGCTAGATTTTATAATACATGTAAAACTACTTCCAAATGTCCGCACATTATTAAATGTAGAATCAATCAAAACCATAGCAGAACTAGAAACAGAATTAAAAATCAAGTACAAGAATCCGAAAACAATTCCCCAAATACATACTGAGCTAGCTAACATAACACAAAAGAGGTTACCGGTCAACCAGTACAAGGACAAAATACTTAATCTTGTCAATGACCTAAATCAGTTACAAGTCAATCAATTAGGTACAAATGATAGTCAGACTGCTAGGCATACTATTAAGAGCATAAACGACACATATGCCCTTACCGTGTTCAAAAATGGACTAAACGACCAACTAAGGAATACTGTATTCGCGGCACGACCTCAAAACTTTTCCGAGGCCACCACGTTAGCTGCAGAGATTGAAAATACAGAGGCACAACATTCCAGTATCCTCTACATGTCCAATAACCACCAAAGATACAATAATAATCAGTCAAATAGACCAAGATATAATAACAATAGAAACTTCAATAAAAATTGGACAAATATTAGACCGAAAGACCGTTTTAGGGGAAACACATTTGGGAATAACACCCAGCGTCATTTTAACGATAGGAGAATCTTTAATAGAGATAACAATGCATACGCATCAAATTCCAATTTCAGAAATAATAATGCTAGGACCAACTTAAACCAAAGAATACGAATAGTAGAGGACCAGGGAAACGAGTCAGGCTTCCGAGAGGATCAAGGCAACCTCCCGGAATCAATATAGAAAGAGTAGCCTATAGTAATAGCGATTGTAAATACAAAGAAAGGTACAAGATATACAGAATAACAGATAATAGCTCTAATTACGTAAAACTATACAATAAAAAAGAAAACAGATATGTAAAACTTCTAATCGACACAGGCGCGGACATATCAATATTTAAAATTTACGAAACCGATTGCATAAAACACGACATACATACAGAGAACAAATGTAAACTCACGGGTATAACCAACGAAACAACGATGTCTTTAGGAACAATTAAATTAGAGTTTGACGTTGAAAACACTATAATAAACAACATTTTTCAAGTAGTGGACGAGAGATTTCCAATCGAGACTGACGGCATAATTGGCAGAGATATGCTGGTCAAATATTTATGTAAAATTGATTACGAAACTTTTACCATATCTTTCAGTACACGCGAAAACGACGTAATACTACCGATACACACTAAAGAAATAAAAATGCGGCAAATAACAATCCCTGCGAGAACAGAAGCAATAATACCAGTAAATATACACAGGAGAGAGGACAGCATAGTTCAAAGTAGAGAGATCGGTGAAGGAATATTTTTGGGAAGCAGCATAATCCCGGCGAAGGGTATATGTCACGTGAAAATACTAAACACAAATGAAAAAGACATGATCATAAAAGATTTCCAAGCCGAGGTAGAACCTCTAAAACACTATCACATAGTAAAAACCCAAAGAGAATTTGACAAAAATCGACTGAACGAACTACTAGAAATCATCACCACAAACAGCCTAGACGACCAGGTTAACAATAGTTTGCTACAAATTGTGGAACAATTCCAAGATGTCTTTCACCTAGACGGTGAATACCTTACGAAAAATAATTTCTACAAACAAAAACTTATCACTTGTGATGAAAACCCAGTCTACATTAAGAATTATAGACTACCTCAAACACAAAATGAAGAGATAGCTAGACAGGTACGAGAAATGGAAGAAAATGATATCATAGAACCATCAATGAGTCCTTACAACTCACCACTATTAGTAGTACCCAAGAAAAGTGCGAATGATAAAAAAAAATGGAGATTGGTCGTCGACTTTAGAAAATTAAACGATAAAATCGTAAACGACAAATTTCCACTAACAAGGTTGGAAGACGTACTAGACAAATTAGGTAGAGCGAAATACTTCTCAACACTGGATATGACAAGTTCGTTCCACCAAATAAAGCTAGACAAAGCCTCAAGACCATTAACAGCCTTTTCCACCGGGGATGGACACTACCAGTTCAAGAGACTTCCTTTCGGGCTGAAGATATCATCAAACAGCTTCCAGAGAATGCTCACCATCGCTCTAACTGGCCTAAGCCACTCAGCATTTTTGTATGTAGACGACATCATGGTTTTCGGATGCAGTATAAAGCACCACAATGACAATCTAGTCAAAGTTCTTCAACGATTACGCAACTATAACCTAAAACTAAACGCAAATAAATGCAAATTCCTCAAATCAGAAGTTGTTTACTTGGGACACCTCATAACATCCGAAGGAATAAAAACAGACCCAGCCAAGCACGACGTGATCAAAAATTACCCAATACCAAAGAATGCAGATGACGTTAGAAGGTTCGTAGCTTTCTGCAATTATTATCGTCGTTTTATCCCAAACTTCGCAGAAACGGCAAAGAGCCTAAATTCCCTGCTCAAGAAAAAAGCACCGTTTATTTGGGAAGAACAACAACAAAAAGCATTCGAACTTCTAAAACAAAAACTAATTACACCACCGATACTCCAATATCCCAATTTCGAAAAACCATTTATCCTAACAACGGACGCATCAAATTTTGCACTAGGAGCAGTTTTATCTCAAGGAGAAATCGATGCAGACTTACCAATTTCATATGCAAGTAGAACTCTAAATAAACACGAGTTAAATAAGCCCATCATAGAAAAAGAGTTATTGGCAATACACTGGGGCATAAACTTTTTTAGGCCATACCTATATGGACGTAAGTTCATAGTGGTATCTGACCACAGGCCATTGGTATCGTTATTTACGCATAAAAATCCGTCCTCCAAACTAACCAGAATCAGACTGGATCTGTCCGATTATGATTTCCATATAATATACAAAAAAGGTAGTGTAAATACCAACGCCGACGCATTGTCGAGAATAGAACTAGATTCTGATATGCTCAAAACCATGATCCCTCCTATGAACGACGAAAATAAAAGCAAAAAACTAATGGCGATTACTAGAAGTAAATCTAAGAAACGAGTAATAAGAGAGATGACTAAAATCAACAACAAAAATAAAGGGAATGATAACCTTAATATGTTTAATTGTACATCATTATCAGCCATAACAGGGGTATTAAAATTGAAATTCAAGATGCTGCCCAGCAATAGTGAAAGAATTAATAAGACGCAAGAAAAGGACAGCAATTATAACAGAATAAATACGACGCGAAAAAGAGATAACATATATGAAAATGTTAGCATTACGCGAGAAAACAATAATATCATTGTGTACTGTAACGATAAAATGGCCGAGAAATCCGTTTCCGTCAACAAGTTACAGGTAACAACTAGTAACATCGTCAACTATGACACGAAATTAGTTTCGGTCATAAAGAAGTTATTAGGTTATTCACACAATAAAGGTATTAACGAGTTAGCTCTATCTACTGAAGATGATATATTCAAGTATGTTGAAAAAGATGAATTTAAAGAAATATTCAACGCGTCACAACAAGGAGCACATGAAAAATTAAAAATAATGCTGTATAAACCCCCCTCACAAGTTCATAGTGAAGAAAAGCAAAAAGAACTCATAAATGAGTATCACAATTCGCCACACGGAGGTCACGTAGGAGTACACAGAACATATCTAAAACTAAAACAAAGGTACTGCTGGAAAAATATGAATAAAATGGTAAAGGAATTCATAAACAAATGCGAAAAATGCAAAACGAATAAAATTATCAAACATACAAAAGAAAGAATGACGAAAACTGATACTCCGTCCACAAGCTTCGAAACAATCAGCGCAGACATCGTTGGTCCCTTGCGAATCTCGAATAATTACCGCTATATCCTTACAATACAATGTGAATTGACAAAATTTGTAACCGCGATACCTTTAGAAACTAAAGAAGCCGAAAGTGTAGCAAAAGCAATAGTAAATAATTTCATATTAACATTTGGACACTTCAAAACATTAAAGACAGATTTAGGAACCGAATTCACTAATAACCTATTGAAAGAAATATGTGCACTTCTAGACATCAAACAAATATTTTCGACTCCATACCATCACGAAACTCTAGGAGTTGTAGAAAGGAATCATCGCGTCCTAAATGAATATCTATTGTCATTTGCCAATGACAACAATTGGCACGAATGGATCCCATTCTACACTTTTTCTTACAATACAACACCACATATTGACACAAACTACACACCTTACGAACTAGTTTTTGGCAAACTATCATACCTGCCTAATGACATTTTCGAGGGTACAGAAAAGCTATATGATCTAGATAACTATGCAAACGAGTTACGTCTTCGACTAAAATTTTCTTTAAATAAGGCCAAAGAGCTAATTGAAAAAACAAAAATCGCGAGAACCAGAAAAGACTGCTACAACAAACCACTTTTTGCTAATATAGGTGACCTAGTTCTCTTAAAAGTAGAAAACAAACGCAAACATCAAAAACCTTACACAGGCCCTTATCAGGTGTTAGAAAGAAAAGACGTCAACACATTAATTAATGTTGATAACAAACCAAAATGGGTTCATAATAACAGACTCAAAATGTATACAAAATAAAATTCAGGACAACAAATACATATTAAATATACTTCTTACATATTACAATCATACGTGTTATAATAAATAAATACATATTAAATATACTTCTTACAATCATACGTGTTATAATAAATTTTACACTACATTTATCTATATATTGTAATCAATTTTATATCATAAGCAATTGTATATTATACTCATTAATAATCAATCTAATAACTACAATAAGCTCTGTACAGTCATTAGAAATCCACAAAATCTGCGTATGCATATGGGACGTGATAGATATTCAGTTTGCAAATCTACTAAGTATATTTTTAACTTAGGATAGGGGTGTAATATACTTAAATCAATATACAAAACCATGCGACTTCACCACCCTATGCACACGCCTAAGCTTATGCAATTCCTACGCTGTGAGTACCTACGGGAACTTAAATCAAGCTTCTCAATTAAATCAACTCATTCACAAAATTAGAAAATCATATCAAGCTTTTTAAATTGACTCGATCAAGTAAACAATCGTGCAATGACCCAATTGTATTCGCGTGCATCAATTTGATGCAATATTGACTACTCAGCAAATTTACAGCGTGGGAATGCAAGGCAATCAATTAATCAATAAGTAAATAGAATTAGAGTAGGGATAAGATAGGTAATGGAATTAGTATTTAAGAAGAAGAATGGAATGAATAAAGACAGTTCTCTTGGAGACATAGCTAGCGTTATTACTGTCCCATTAGACTGCCTACTATTTTGGCAGTCAAGAACTTTTGCCTTCTTATCGGCAAATAAACGTAGAAATATCGGCAGCACGGACCATGGATAGTCCAGCGCCAATTTTGCGGCAACCATTGAGTTGCCTGTAGGTATCCATATATCCTTTTTCCCTCAGGCAATTAATTGATTCTAAACAATTAGAGCCAGCAAGCATCTGAAGCGGATTTCCCTTTTCGAATATCAAAAGCGGAAGCGCTGCGCACTTGATGCCAGCGAAAGTGTGCCACCTCACGACATCAATGTCCAATAACCACCACACCTGATGCACTATCCAGATCGTATACCTTGAGTGAACTCGTCACGGATGTAGCTGAAGTTATCCCAGATACCGCCTTTTTAGATCCGGAGTACCTGAACTTGATCACACAGATTAAGGCAAGCCCAGAGCGTTACCAAAATCTGTTCACGGAGGAAGGGCGAGTCTACATCCAGACCACTTCTAACAGTTCTTCATTTTTGGACATACCGCAACGCAAATTATGGGTTCCTAAAAGCTATCACAGGGAACTTATTTCCCAGGCCCATGATAAACCTATGGCTTCGCACCGAGGAATAAGAAAGACACTGGAGCTATTACGTAGGAATTATTACTGGCCTAGTATCGCTAATGATGTTCGTAACCACATTGCTTCTTGCCTTACGTGCAAACAATGCAAGCCATCTAACCGCACGATGAGACCTCCAATGGGTTTACTGCGATGTTCCGAACGACCAATGCAGCGAATTTTCATTGATTTTATGGGGCCCTATCCACGTTCTAAGAGTGGTAATGTCTACTTGTTAGTCGTGCTGGACCACTACACCAAATTCATTTGGCTCAAGCCCATGGTGAAAGCCACCGCAGAAAACGTGGTCAAATTTTTAACAAGTGAAATATTTCTAACCTATGGGGTACCGGAAATCCTGCACACGGACAACGGCGTTCAGTTCACCTCCAAAATTTTCACCCAGCTGCTAAACAACTTTGGGATCGAACATTGCTTCACGCCCTTATATAGCCCCCAGTCAAATGCCGCAGAACGCACCAACCAATCCACGCTAGCCGCTATACGCTCATATGTTGGCGAAGATCATCGCGAGTGGGATGAGCATCTTGCGGAGTCCTGCGCCGCGTTCCGACATGTGATACACGATTCAACAGGATACTCGCCGCACTTCCTGATGTTCGGTTATCAACCAGTAAGGCACGGATCAGAGTATGCTCTGCTGCGTAAATTAAAGGCTTTCGAAGATGGCGAGATAACGCTCCGACCCTGCGACAGGCAGCGTATCGCATACGACCGAGTCAAAGCGAAACTAAGCGAGGCGTACAGCAAGGGAGCGCAACGTTATAGCCTGAGAACGCGTACACAACAGTTTACTCCCGGGCAAAGAGTCTTTGTACGTAATCACGTACTTAGCAGTGCGGCAAACCGCTTTGCAGCCAAGCTAGCGCCTGTGTTTTATAGCGCAGTAGTCCGTCGGAAAATTGGGCAGGTGTCATATGAACTGGCGGATGAGGGTGGAAACCGGATTGGTGTATTCCATGCCCAGGATATTCGCTGCTAAAGCTATTTGCCCGGCGTGATGAGACCCACCTCCTGGGTCAGGTCGTCCCCACGTTTGTTGCAACCAGCCTACGGACCTTTTGGTGCCAAGACTCGCTGAACAGCAACAGAGTTCCGTGGCTGAGTAATAGCACTTTAAACGGTCGCGTGAGAGGCCTGGGTTCAAATCTAGGTGGAACTGCGTTCTATATTTTTTTTTCTTTTTTCCTTCGCTTTCCTCAGTGCAAGGGTCAGTTTAGGTCGTGGCACGGCCGCTGACCTTTCCGACAAGGAAACAGCTACCAGCAACGGAATAGTGGGTCAACGACAGATGTGACCCGCCGTTGTCGGACAACTGAAAAACAAAAAATGAATGCGGGGGGGCAGTCAAGTTTTGGCGACAAAAGGTCGCACATCGGTGAAAGATTTGATAAAAAAACTTTTCCCGTAGCCGGGATAAAACACAAAGTGACTGATTGTAAGACATTGAAAATCGGAAATTAAAAATTAAAAATTAGGAAAGGAGACAAATTATCGTGAAAAAAAGAAGAAGAAAAAACTCTGAAAATATTAGTGAAAAGAAAAGGTGAACTCTGAGAAGACTGCATTGTTTTATATGGTGAAGTCATGCAAATTGCTAAATACCAACAACGTTGTGCTGCTGACAAATCAAAGCGAAAAAAAGTGTATTACAAAATAACAATTGAATTTAACAACGGAAACAAATGCATAGTGAACACAGTAAAAAAAAAACAAAGACCAGTTTAACTAATAATCGAAGGGCCAAAGGGAAATAGTACATAGTTGATAATATGGAACAGAGCCGGAATTCCTAAAGTAGGAAGAAAAAAAAAAGTGAATTAACAATAGATTTTTCAAGGAGTATTGTCTATAATTGAAGTATTGTACAAGGGAAACAGAGAAAAAAAAATAATTAATTTTCAATTTAATGCCGAATCAACGGCACCATTGGTTTCAGGCTTGAGCAGACCACGCAGTTGGAGAGCGCTCCTCATCGGCAGCTTAAACGTGAGTTTAATTATTCTATTGATTTTGTTTAAGCATTTGAAGCATTATTATTTGATTTTATTTTAATTTTTTTTTGTTTCTTTCCATTTTATTTTTTTTTACTTATACCTATTTAAGTTTTCTTCTTCTTTTTCTTCCTTTTATTTTGAATTTTGTTTATACATCTTAATCCAGTATTAGTTGTATTATTATTTTTCTTGCTTTTTATTCGTAATTATATATTTTTTTTGGTCTTTCATAAATTTTGGCGTTTCACTGATGGAGTAAAAAGCGAGTGATTTTTTTTTTCATGCTCAGTGAACTCTCCCTCATCCCAATCCCATTCCTTCTTTTTCGTTTTTTTTTCTCTCAGAGGATGGTTCGGCACGGGCCTAGTTCTTCCTCCCCTAAAACAACCCACACCCACGCGCTGAAGCTAGCCGGCTCAGTTGCGCCATCCTGGGGTGTGGGAGACTAGGCCAAATAAATTGTCCGCGACCGCAGTGCCATCACTGTGGGTTGCAACATATGGCGCCCAAACAATTGTGGTAATGAGGTTTTGACTAGTTAACTTCGTTGGTTCTAATGTAGAGTAGAGTAATTTCAACATATCTGTATGGCAATTTTCGCATTTCCATTAAATAGATTTTTATTTTCGTGTTAGTATTATTTTAAATTTTTCCTGTAGCAGTAATGTTTTTCTTGTGATTTTTTTTACTCGTTTAATTTGTTAAAATATGGTGCAAACGCTTAACTTTTATAGTTCTTGAGTTTTCTTTCTTTTCAAATAATTACTGATTTAATGATTGGATACTGCGGTCGCGGTGGCGCCCACAAGTGTCGCATATAGTAGTGATAGTCATGCTAATGTGACTTTAGCGGGTATGTTGGAGTGGTTAACAGGTGGGATCCATCGAGTTTTGTGTCGCGTCTACATCTCCTGATTTGGATTGAGTTAGACGACGCTCTCGATAACCTGAGGACTATTCATTTAGTGAGGGAGTCGTCCTGCGACTCTTGTCCGGCTTATTCCATCATATAAAATGTAGAATAAGACCGTAGTCGGCCTACATGAAGACATTAGAGGGAGATACGAAGGGAAGCTTCCTCGCACTGTAATACACATGCAACTTCTTGTTTTTTTTCGTTATTTTCCAATATTATGCAATTCAAGTTTCAACCTTTCCATCCTTTCTTCTTCCTTCTTCTCCTTTCTACAGGGTTAGGGGCACTGAGTCTGAAAAAAAAACTTAATCTATCCAACGCATTTTAAAACACGATTTTTTTTTGAGTTTGGTTTCGTTTCAGTTTAAATTTATCTATTTTCTTAATTTCGAAAGGAAAATATTTTATTGAGGGTTTTTCATTCATTGATTTAATTATTAGTTTAGAACCTTTGCAATGCCGAACACAGTGCGTCGTCCGGACGACTCGGGAATAGTTCGTCTCACACGTGGTTTGGACCGCCTCACGCTTTCACCCGTAGAAACAGCTGCACAACAGCCCCATAGGGAGACACGGGACGCGGAAGTGATGTTTGCTCCATCTGGCAACCAAACTTTAAGTGCCACCACGACCCCAGTACTAGCGCGAGAAGGTCGAGAGTCCACACCTCACCGACCCAATCCAGACTTATCCAGCACCATGGTGCATCCCAGCCGATCTGCAGTTCATCTTCCGATGACAAAGTGGAACCTGAAGTTCGATGGAACTTCTCAGGGAATGGGTGTTGACCGATTTATTTTTCGGGCTACACATTTGGCCAATATTTATGGTGTGTCCCGAGAAAATTTGGCAATGGATCTTCATATCCTCCTACAAGGGCCAGCTGAAGAATGGTACTGGCGATATCTGGAAATAACTCCTATACCACTCTGGAGTCACCTGTCTGCAGGTTTACGCGAGCGATTTGAGGCCAGACGGTCGGACGTGGACATACGAAGAGCTATAGATGCTAGGACCCAGCGGCCGAAGGAAGCTTTCCGAGATTTTTACGATGCCGTCGAAGAGCTAATGGTGCAACTAAAAAATCCTCTTCCGGATGCCGACATTCAATATGTTCTATTAAGGAACATGGATCCTAGGTTGAGTCATCATTTGGCCGGACTGGTGTTCCGATCGGTTCGAGAACTAATTCGACGATGCGTTGCTGTTGAGGCGACATGGTGGCCCGACGGGAAAAACACAGGCCAGAATAGCGCTTTCCATCAAAATCGACCCTCTCACAGACGATCACTAGCATTAAATGAAGTATATGCAGAAGAAGACTGGATGCGAGAAGATACAGTCGAGGCGATGACAGGCTGCCATTTCGATCCCACACCAGCTCGGACTAGACTTCCGATGCCGCCTGACCAGTCTGGTTATCAAGCACAGCGTCCACACCAAGAATTCCACCCGCAGGCTGATCGACGCCACGGTGACGCGAACGAGTACCGTGTGTGTTGGAATTGCCAGGATTTGGGTCATTCTTTCATGGAATGTCCGCAATCACACCAGCGGCAATTTTGCTACGGTTGTGGAAGACCCAATACCGTGAAACCAACTTGTCCGAATTGTCGATCGGGAAACGGGCAATGGGGAATGAGGAAGGCCGGAACCTCAAGTGCTCCCCAGAGCCGGAGACCAACAGCGAAGACGACCGAAGCTGCTGCCAATACGGATCCCGAGCTAAGGCGGAGGGTCTAATAGGCACCCCTTTTATGTGTGACGTTGGAGTCCAGACTGTGGAGACTGTTGACGCTGTCACCCAGACTGTATTATCAGTAAACAGTTCTCGTAAACAACCTCAAACTCCTCGAGCAACACGTTTTTTCGGGCTTGGAAATATTTTGAAGATCGTAAACACCTACGAAGTGCCTGCCTGGAAACTATCGTAGCGCAGCACGGAGACAACCGCCCTTTTGCTCAAATCACAATCAAAGGGCGGAAACTTATCGGTCTGTTGGACAGTGGGGCCACTGTCAGCATACTAGGAAAAGGGTCCATTGAACTCATCAGGGATTTAGATCTCTACCTGCACACCATGAATGGCAAGGTTCGAACTGCCGCGGGTCAAAGTGCCTCTATCCTGGGATTCGTCAATGTTCCAGTGCAGTGCAATAACCGCATACTCCCTTTCGTATTTTTGGTAGTGCCCACGCTAGCCAATCCCATTTATCTTGGCATGGATTTTTGGAATGCCTTTAAAATTACCCCTGTGCCCTTAGCTGTCGTTGATGCTCTTACGACACCGACATCCAGTGGCTTCCATCACTTGTCCCCGGAAGAGCAGAAGCGTCTCGATTTCGTCAAACAGCAGTTTCCATCATTTAATAAGTTGGGTTTGGGAAAAACTGATTTATTGTCACACTCTATTGATACCGGCATAGCAGTGCCTATCAAACAAAGACACTATGCGGTTTCCCCAGTGGTGCAGAAACTGATGTATGACGAACTCGATCGAATGTTGTCTCTGGGGGTAATTGAAGAAAGCCACAGCGCTTGGAGTTCCCCCGTCACGCTGGTAAGAAAACCTGGAAAAGTGCGCCTATGCTTAGATGCCAGACGCCTGAATGCAGTGACTCTCAAAGACGCATACCCGCTTCCTCTCATTGAGGGCCTGCTGGCCAGGCTGCAAGACACCAGATACATCACCAGTCTGGATTTGAAGGATGCTTTCTGGCAGATTCCGCTTGACGCGAGCGCTAAGGAAAAAACCGCCTTTACCATCCCTGGGAGACCCCTGTACCATTTCACAGTCATGCCGTTCGGCTTGTGTAATGCACCGCAGACAATGTGCCGGTTGATGCACAAAGTGATACCGCACGAACTGCATGATCAGGTTTTTGTATACTTGGATGACTTGCTGGTAACAAGCTCAACCTTGGACGAGCACCTTAAGCTGTTGTCCACAGTTGCCCACTTACTACAAAAAGCAAACCTCACGATAAACGTTGAGAAGAGCAAGTTCATTCAAAAGGAGATCAAATACTTAGGCTATGTAGTTAGTGATGGGGTACTTAGTACTGACCCCGAGAAAGTATCTGGCATCCTGGCCTATCCCGTACCGCGAACGGCCAAAGATATCCGGAGGTTCATGGGTATGGCAGGCTGGTACAGACGGTTTATTCCGAACTTCGCAGCAGTTACAGCACCACTAACGGACCTTCTTAAAATCAAAAAACCATTCGTGTGGTCCGAATCTGCTAACCTGGCCTTTATCCAGACGAAGGAACTACTCGTGTCCGCTCCAGTCCTGACCAACCCAGATTTCACGCGACATTTTTACATCCAGTGTGATGCCAGCATTACGGGCATCGGAAGTGTCCTCTTCCAAAAAGATGACGATGGTGAGGAGCACCCGATCGCGTATATGTCCACCAAGCTGAACTCTGCCCAACGAAACTACAGTATAACTGAACTTGAATGTTTGGCTGCCGTGCAGAGTGTCAAGCGTTTTAGAGCCTACGTTGAGGGGTTGCCATTCACCATCATCACGGATCATGCCAGTCTTAAGTGGCTTATGTCACAACAGGACTTATCTGGCCGATTGGCCCGTTGGAGCTTGAAGCTGCAGGGGTTCAACTTCAACATCGAGCATCGAAAAGGTACGCAAAACGTGGTACCTGATGCACTATCCAGATCGTATACCTTGAGTGAACTCGTCACGGATGTAGCTGAAGTTATCCCAGATACCGCCTTTTAGATCCGGAGTACCTGGACTTGATCACACAGATTAAGGCAAGCCCAGAGCGTTACCAAAATCTGTTCACGGAGGAAGGGCGAGTCTACATCCAGACCACTTCTAACAGTTCTTCGTTTTTGGACATACCGCAACGCAAATTATGGGTTCCTAAAAGCTATCACAGGGAACTTATTTCCCAGGCCCATGATAAACCTATGGCTTCGCACCGAGGAATAAGAAAGACACTGGAGCTATTACGTAGGAATTATTACTGGCCTAGTATCGCTAATGATGTTCGTAACCACATTGCTTCTTGCCTTACGTGCAAACAATGCAAGCCATCTAACCGCACGATGAGACCTCCAATGGGTTTACTGCGATGTTCCGAACGACCAATGCAGCGAATTTTCATTGATTTTATGGGGCCCTATCCACGTTCTAAGAGTGGTAATGTCTACTTGTTAGTCGTGCTGGACCACTACACCAAATTCATTTGGCTCAAGCTCATGGTGAAAGCCACCGCAGAAAACGTGGTCAAATTTTTAACAAGTGAAATATTTCTAACCTATGGGGTACCGGAAATCCTGCACACGGACAACGGCGTTCAGTTCACCTCCAAAATTTTCACCCAGCTGCTAAACAACTTTGGGGTCGAACATTGCTTCACGCCCTTATATAGCCCCCAGTCAAATGCCGCAGAACGCACCAACCAATCCACGCTAGCCGCTATACGCTCATATGTTGGCGAAGATCATCGCGAGTGGGATGAGCATCTTGCGGAGTCCTGCGCCGCGTTCCGACATGTGATACACGATTCAACAGGATACTCGCCGCACTTCCTGATGTTCGGTTATCAACCAGTAAGGCACGGATCAGAGTATGCTCTGCTGCGTAAATTAAAGGCTTTCGAAGATGGCGAGGTAACGCTCCGACCCTGCGACAGGCAGCGTATCGCATACGACCGAGTCAAAGCGAAACTAAGCGAGGCGTACAGCAAGGGAGCGCAACGTTATAACCTGAGAACGCGTACACAACAGTTTACTCCCGGGCAAAGAGTCTTTGTACGTAATCACGTACTTAGCAGTGCGGCAAACCGCTTTGCAGCCAAGCTAGCGCCTGTGTTTTATAGCGCAGTAGTCCGTCGGAAAATTGGGCAGGTGTCATATGAACTGGCGGATGAGGGTGGAAACCGGATTGGTGTATACCATGCCCAGGATATTCGCTGCTAAAGCTATTTGCCCGGCGTGATGAGACCCACCTCCTGGGTCAGGTCGTCCCCACGTTTGTTGCAACCAGCCTACGGACCTTTTGGTGCCTAGACTCGCTGAACAGCAACAGAGTTCCGTGGCTGAGTAATAGCACTTTAAACGGTCGCGTGAGAGGCCTGGGTTCAAATCTAGGTGGAACTGCGTTCTATATTTTTTTTTCTTTTTTCCTTCGTTTTCCTCAGTGCAAGGGTCAGTTTAGGTCGTGGCACGGCCGCTGACCTTTCCGACAAGGAAACAGCTACCAGCAACGGAATAGTGGGTCAACGACAAATGTGACCCGCCGTTGTCGGACAGCTGAAAAACAAAAAATGAATGCGGGGGGGCAGTCAAGTTTTGGCGACAAAAGGTCGCACATCGGTGAAAAATTTGATAAAAAAACTTTTCCCGTAACCGGGATAAAACACAAAGTGACTGATTGTAAGACATTGAAAATCGGAAATTGAAAATTAAAAATTAGGAAAGGAGACAAGTTATCGTGAAAAAAAGAAGAAGAAAAAACTCTGAAAATATTAGTGAAAAGAAAATGTGAACTCTGAGAAGACTGAATTGTTTTATATGCTGAAGTCATGCAAATTGCTAAATACCAACAACGTTGTGCTGCTGACAAATCAAAGCGAAAAAAAGTGTATTACAAAATAACAATTGAATTTAACAACGGAAACAAATGCATAGTGAACACAGTAAAAAAAAAACAAAGACCAGTTTAACTAATAATCGAAGGGCCAAAGGGAAATAGTACATAGTTGATAATATGGAACAAAGCCGGAATTCCTAAAGTAGGAAGAAAAAAAAAGTGAATTAACAATAGATTTTCTAAGGAGTATTGTCTATAATTGAAGTATTGTACAAGGGAAACAGAGAAAAAAAAATTAATTAATTTTCAATTTAATGCCGAATCAACGGCACCATTGGTTTCAGGCTTGAGCAGACCACGCAGATGGAGAGCGCTCCTCATCGGCAGCTTAAACGTGAGTTTAATTATTCTATTGATTTTGTTTAAGCATTTGAAGCATTATTATTTGATTTTATTTTAATTTTTTTTTGTTTCTTTCCATTTTATTTTTTTTATTTTTACATATACCTATTTAAGTTTTTTTTTCTTTTTCTTCCTTTTATTTTGAATTTTGTTTATACATCTTAATCTAGTATTAGTTGTATAATTATTTTTCTTGCTTTTTATTCGTAATTATATATTTTTATTGGTCTTTCATAAATTTTGGCGTTTCACTGATGGAGTAAAAAGCGAGTGATTTTTTTTTCAGGCTCAGTGAACTCTCCCTCATCCCAATCCCATTCCTTCTTTTTCTTTTTTTTCTTTTTTTTTCTCTCAGAGGATGGTTCGGCACGGGCCTAGTTCTTCCTCCCCTAAAACAACCCACACCCACGCGCTGAAGCTAGCCGGCTCAGTTGCGCCATCCTGGGATGTGGGAGACTAGGCCAAATAAATTGTCCGCGACCGCAGTGCCATCACTGTGGGTTGCAACATAAAAAAAATAAAAAAATAAAAAAAAAACTAATACCACTATTTCTAAATACAAATTTTATGCTGCCAACAACACTCCGATCGGTACTTACGGTGAGAAATTTTTAGTTCTCAATCTCGGCCTTCGACGATCATTTCCTTGGAGTCTCACCATCGCAGATGTTCGACAGCCTCTTATTGGTGCAGATTTACTACGCCACTTTGGATTGCTAGTTGATCTAAGAAGAAAAATAGTCGTGGATCCAAAAACAAATTTGAAATCCATCGCCAATATTTCAAATAACGCAAGTTCTGGAATATCAACTGTAGCGTCAAGTACACCTTACCACAACTTGCTGAAGGAACACCATGACGTAACGATCCCTGGTAACACCAAAAAGGTCATGGACCGCGGTGTCTACCATCACATTTTTACCAAAGGACTACCAGTGGCGCAGCGAGCAAGAAGACTTTCGCCAGAAAAGCTGAAGGAAGCCAAGGCAGAATTCGACCAATTCAACCATCAAGCAGTCAGTGGACCAGTCCACTACACCTCGTCCCGAAAAAGAATGGTCAATGGAGACCATGCGGAGATTATCGCAGGCTCAATGCTAGTACGATACCAGACAAGTATCCAATAGCGCATTTGCACGATTTTTCACACCAGCTCAGAGGATGTAAACTATTTTCAACTCTGGATTTGCTACGAGCCTACAATCAAATACCCGTAGCACCAGAGGATATACCTAAGACGGCCGTGATTACACCATTCGGCCTCTACGAATTCAAGGTCATGACATTTGGCCTATGCAATGCCGCGCAAACCTTTCAGCGGTATATCGATGCTGCACTTCGACGACTCTCATTCTGCTACGCGTACATTGACGATATTTTGATCGCTTCGAGGACCTCCGAAGAACACCAACAACATCTCAGAATGGTTTTTCAACGTCTAAGTGACTTCGGACTATCAATCAACGTGGCCAAGTGTATTTTCGGTGTACCTACGGTAAACTATCTTGGATATAAAATAGATGAATCCGGTACTAGGCCGCTGCCAGAACGAATTAAAGTACTTTTGAATTTTAAGAAACCGACATCTCTGGCAGAATTAAGACAATTTTTGGGCGCAATAAATTTTTACAGGAAATTTATTAAGAATGCTGCTCAGGTACACGCACCTTTACACGAACTACTTAAAGGAGCTAAAAAGAAAGATACTAGGCCGGTAAACTGGAATTTTCAAGCAGAAAATGCTTTCAACGAATGCAAAGATCAAATCGCTAAAGCTACCTTGCTGCGACATCCTTTAGAAAGCGCTGCTTTAGCCATCAAATGTGACGCGTCAGGAACTGCCATGGGAGGCGTTCTGGAACAACTTAATAACAAGGTATGGGAACCACTTGGATTCTTTTCGAAAAAGTTCAGCGATACACAACGTCGATATAGTACATATGATCGGGAGCTTCAAGCTATTTATAGCACCATTAAGTTCTTTCAACACATGGTAGAAGGTCGACCTTTAATAATCAAAACCGATCATATACCTATTTCCTTTGCTTTTATACAAATAATGGAAAAGGCTTCTCCGAGGCAGCTACGATAATTGGATTACATTGGACAATTTTCCACCAATATCCTTTACATCACCGGGGAAGAAAACGTAACGGCAGACGTTTTATTTCGAGTCGAGCAGATAAACATGCCAGTTAAAATATCCACAAAAGACTTAGCCTCCGCTCAAAATGAAGATGAGGAACTCAAACTCCTGTTGCGGACTAAAACGGCGTTGGACTTGCGGAAATTGCGTATTGATGACACGGAAATCACAATTTATTGTGATGTCTCAACGAAGGATATACGCCCTTACGTACCGAATACATTAAGGAAGCAAATTTTCGACCAAGTCCACGAATTATCTCATCCTAGTGGACGAGTCACGAAGAAGATGATTCAGAAGAAATACGTATGGCCGAATATGGCCAAAGACATCTCAGAATTGGCGCGTTCCTGCCTCTCGTGTCAACGTAGCAAAATTGGTTGACATGTTAAACTCCCACACGAACAGTTTCCCATTCCACAAACAAGATTTAGTCACGTCCATATCGACATTGTTGGACCGTTGACTCAATCAAAAGGATATTCCTGCGTTTTAACCGCGATTGATCGATTTACTAGATGGCCCGAGGCAATTCCCATCACATCTATAAATGCAGACGCTATCGCCGATGGATTTTATAGAATGTGGATTTCCCGATTTGGATCACCAACAACCATAACTACGGACCAAGGCTCACAATTTGAGGCGATGCTTTTTCAGTCTCTAATGCATCTTGTTGGTTGTCAAAAAACGAGAACAACAGCATACCATCCCGCAGCTTATGGCATGATAGAGCGGTGGCATCGATCCCTAAAAGCAGCAATCATGTGCCACAATTCAAAAGAATGGGTTGACGTCTTACCAACCGTTTTATTGGGACTCCGAATAAGCATCAAAGAAGACATCAGCGCAACAGCGGCAGAACTAGTCTATGGGACCACTCTTCGAATACCCGGCGAATTTTTCGTCAATGAGGAATTGCCACCGGACCCAAAACTCTTTGTGGAGCAATTCTGTAGCCACATGCGGTAAGTGCGAGCAACACCAATTAGTCGTCACGACAAAAGAAAAGTTTTTATATTTGAAAACCTCAATTCATGCACGCACGTATTTGTTCGAGTGAACCGAGTGAGGAAACCATTGGAGCATCCGTACGAAGGACCATATAAGGTGCTCAACCGAATATCAGACCACGTTTTCACCATTGACGTAAATGGGACAACAATCAACATCAGTGTCGAAAGACTGAAACCTGCGTACATCGAAGCACAACCACCGGAAGCTGAATGATGAAATTAATCTTAAGTAAATGAATAGTATCCTTAAATTATGTACATATGTATATCACCCCACTCCGTTGTAAGCCGCAGTGCAAACCGTTCGCACAATAAACGCATCTAAAAATATCCTTTCAATTAAGAGTGAGCACTACAATTGGTGACCCCGAGTGCGGAATATATACGAAAATTGTGTTTCACCTACGATGGCCACGCAATTAGACAAAACGGTTGTCGAAAAAAGTGAAAGTGACGAGGAAAATCGACTGGAAACGTCCCAGAATCCCTTCGCGAGTGCCACTACCAAACGCGAGTATTTTCTCGAAGGAATACAAAATGTGAAATTGCCGCCATTTTGGACGCGTCGACCGACGTTTTGGTTCAAACAAATTGAGGCCCCATTTTAAAGTGAATCGGGCGACTTCGGGCGAAGCGAAATTTAACATCGTGATCGCGTCACTAGAGTCACATATTTTAGACTCGGTCGCGGGTATCGTAGAGAGCCCTTCGGAGGATAATCATCGCTACGAGGAATTAAAACATCATTTGATTTCTCGGTTTGCCGATTCTAAGGAGAGCAAATTATCGCGCGTGTTGACGGACATGGAATTAGGCGACAAAAAGCCGTCGCAGCTTTACAGAGAGATGAAATCTCTAGCTGGTGACCAGTTAACGCCAGACGCAATGCGAACGCTTTGGCTTAAACGGCTTCCATCAAAAGCCCGCGCCATTCTCACAGTCTCATCGGAAGTCGACATAATAATTTTAGCTGAGATGGCCGACAAAATCATGGCGGAGTTTAGTTCATGGCCTCAAATATCGAAGGTGGAGAAACACGAAACAAGCAAACCAAACCCGCTTGAGGATCGCATTAGTCGCCTCGAAAAATGCATCGAAAACCTTAGCCTCCAATTAACGCGAAATATCAGATCTCGATCAAGATCACGATCTAGAAAAGAAAATAAGAAGCAGCTCTATTGCTTTTACCACGAACGATATGGAGACAAGGCGCAAAAGTGTCGCGAGCCATGTTCCTTCAATACTGTTTCGGGAAACTCAAAAAGTCGTCCTCAATAGGTGCGGTGAATGACGACAGGACTAACATGCACCGCTTACTAGTTCGTGATAAAGTTTCGGGCGTACTTTTCCTAGTGAATACAGGCGCGGATATTTCGGTGATACCCCCAGAACGTAACGAAAAATTTAAAATGCCCTCCGACTATCAACTCTATCCGGCGAACGGATCCCCCATTAATAGTTATGGTATGAAACTAAAGACATTAAACTTTGGTCTACGCCGACCATTTCAGCGGTTTTTTGGACGTATCTCGACCTATACTCGGCGCCGATTTTCTTCGCGAATTTAATTTGCTCGTGGATATTCGAAATAAACGTTTAGTGGACGGTAATACGCAATTATTTGTACCTGCCTTCACTACGAAATCCAATGTGTCATTTATTACCACAATAGCGAACAAAGACATGCTGAATTTATTAGCGAAATATCCACGCCTTACTGGGACTGGAAACTTCGGGAAATCTGCGATACACCCGATACGTCACCACATCGTCACAAGCGGATCACCCGTCTCAGAAAAACCTCGACGACTTCCACCTGAAAAATATGCAGCTGCAAAAGCGGAATTCGAATACATGGTTTCGAAAGGTATATGTAGGCCCTCCAAAAGCGCTTGGGCTAGTCCTCTCCATATTGTACATAAAAAATCTGGTGAATGGAGAGCTTGTGGCGATTACCGACGCCTTAATGCCGTAACATATACTGATCGATATCAAATTACGAATATCCAAGACTTCGCAACGCAGTTATATGGAAAAACCATTTTTAGTCGATAGGACATTACAAGGGCGTACCACCATGTACCTGTCGCACCGGAAGATATCGAAAAAACGGCCGTGATAACTCCTTTTGGATTATTCGAATTTCTTGTAATGCCTTTTATATTACGTAATACAGCCCAAAGTTTCCAGCGGATCCTCGACAGCGTACTACGAGGACTAAACTTTGTGTTCGCATACCTCGGTGAAATATTGATCGCATCTTCGAACGCCGAGGAACACAAGGAAAACACACGTCAAGTTTTCGAGAGGCTTAACAGCTATGGACTAAGCATCAATCCATCGAAATGCGTATTTGATGTTTCCAAAATCGAATTTCTAGGCTTCTGGATTTCGAGTGAAGGAACGCGATCCCTTCCTAACAGGATTGAGGCAATAAAAAACACAGAAAAGCCCAAAATGGTCAATCAACGAAGAAAATATTTGGGTATGCTTAACTTTTGTCGACGTTTCTTAAATAAAGCTGCTCATATTCTCTGGAGATTGTTTCATTAAACCACTGATGCTTTACAGATCTTTAAATCCTCGTGCTTCAAAAAATCAAAAAAAGACGACCTGCCAGTGTTTTGGCGTGCTAATAAGAAAGCGTGGGTCACGAGCGCTATTTTTGTGCCTGGTTCCGGAATTGATTTCTTTCTGAAGTTGAAACTTATTTTTAAAAAAGAATTTACATTTTAAAGCAGTTCTAGTTTTGGTTAATGCGCCAGGTAATCCTCGCGAAGTTGAAACTGTGCATCCAAATATAAAAGTGACATTTTTACCTCCCAACACGATGACTTTACTTCAACCTATGGACCAAGGAATAATCCAGGCCTTTAAAGGGGGAAGCACCTTTAGAGGCCGAAAAAAGGTCTTTTTTGCAACTGATTTGTGGGATAATGAAGACAGTTCTTATTAAATCAGTATAATATTTATTTAAGGCGATGTTTGAGGTTGAAAAAAACATATTCTACAAAAGTGAAAGTTGAAAATTAACAAATTTTTCAAGGATCTTGAAAGCCATGTCGTCGCTGACGCCGTAAATTGCGTAAGCGATGCTGGCTGCAATTTTCATCTGAAATCAACAAACCAAACATTTTCTTACTCGAGAGGGTTTTTTTTCAGTAGATAGACTAAAATATTTGCGAAATTCGAAAATTAACCCTTAAAAACAGGCTCAAAAAAAACAACAAATTACGATTTTGACGAAAAATTTCGTTGTAACTCCAGTCAAAAATAGTCCCAAAATAATTTGTTTTTTGAATCTTTAGTCTATATAGAACAGTTTTTTGTGGTCTTTAAAATGAATGCTAGATGATGAAAATCGATTCACTAGTTTTTTTATTATCACTTACGCAATGTTGAAAAACATGGTTTCGAGAAAAGGCCGTTTAAAGTTTGTGGTCAAGAGAAAATAACTCGGCTCCAGGCACTTCCGGGATGCATATCTTCCACAATTTTGAGAATTAGCTTTTGAAACTTTGACATGATATTCTTAGGCGATATATCTATCGATTAAAACAATTTAAAAAAAATCGATTTTAAAAAGTGTCTGAAGGTACTTCCCCCCTTAAGCTCTGTTGCATTAAACGAACTTTCAAAATCATACTGGATAATATGGAATATGATTCTGATATGAATGTTATGCAATGCTGGAAGAAATGTGACATAGCCAAATGCATCGTTAACATAAAAGAATCATTGGAAGAACAAAGCCATACACATTGAAATCATGCTGGAAGAAACTGTTCTGACTGCGGAAAATGACAGAGGATCTGCGCAAACTTATATTTTAACTGCAAACATTTCCGAAATTGCGAATAGAATAGGACGAGATGGGTTCGAACAGATAGAATCAAGTGACATTCAGGAGTTGCTTGAATCGCAAGATGAAGATTTGACTGGAACCGACTTGGAGGAAATGTTAAACCCGCAGCCTATTGAAGAAGAGGCTTCAACGAGCACTGGAAACGCGACATTTAATTTGAAAAACCTTAGTGCATGTTTAACGATGGCAAAGGAGCTTTGTGATTTCTTTATCAAAATTGATCCGTCTATGGAACGAAGTCTTATTTTTACTAGGCAAATTGCTAATGCCACCGCTGAATATCAGTCTGAATTGAAGAAGATTTTAAAACTGCCAAGCAAAAAAAATTACAAATTCATTAAATAATTAATCAATATAGTAAAAAAATTCAATTAAATTGATTTTTTATTGTATTTTTGTATTTTATTTTGCCACCTAGGAACGTATCCCCAATAATCCCATATAAATTAACATTCTATATTCACGGTTTTTGTATTCGCGGCATATTTACGGAACATAACTAGAATCTTACTGATTTCATATATATATTTTTCAAAGAAATACAAAACTCTAGAGATCAATGTAACCAAGAAAACTCCGGAGAGTTTTCAATTAAAGGAGGAAGGAGTTACGGCATCAATCTTTTACCGTACCAATACTTACTTACACCCATATCACCACGCTTTGTAACACCATTATCCAATAATAATTCCAATGAACTTTGTGTAAATCGGCCGGCACAAATTCCTTAGTCACAAATTTCAATCATTTTTAATTTCATTGGCAATTTGCTTACGATTCCATTGCGCAGTGCTCAAGAATTTCAACAAAGAATACTATCGAATCGTTTTCCCAGTATTGCAAATTCTAGCAATTTGAATTTTTGCCGATCAATAAAGTCAACACAATTCGTGAATGTAGCTCATTCAATTATTTACGCATGTAATAGGTTAGGTAAATTGTACGGTAAAAGTAAGTCTCATTTTACGTTTTAAGAGAAATAATAAAGTTTTTCGGAACATAAAATGTCGTCTTTCAAATCTTTACTAATCTCGTGTACCGCGAAAAACAAAACAAAAAGAAACAACAAACTAACAATTAGCTGTGAAGCATGGTAAATGGACTGGTAGGAAAACAGTATTATGGATAAAACAGTCTTCTTCAACACTAAACGAAAATTTAGATAACAGTGCCACAAAACTGAGTTTGAACAGCCGCATTGCGAAACTGTCTCGATTAAGTTCCATTTTTCGAGGAATCAAAGTAAAGGCTCTACTTGCCGGTCATTGATTCCGTTAGATGTATGCCCAAGCCAATTACTTCGTTCATCAGCTGCTCCGTACTGAAATGAAACGAGTATTTAGTGAAACGAGTATTTAGTTATTATAAGTAATACGGTACAATTTTACAGCTTAAAACACAGTCACATGGACTAAATTTCAATCCAATTCATTTGACAAGAGCAACTTTGTTTAAAATAAGCCAACATATGACAGTTCATTTGTATTTTACGTTATTCCGCAAGAGGCGGTGCGGTAGGTGAAGCGTACAGTGCATGATAAACAAAATGGGCAAAAATATGGCGGGAATTTCAAATTCATTTGAAATTCCGCGAGTATTGTATGGAAACATCATAAAGAAAATATAATTGATGTTCAGAATAAAAGCTAATGTAGATAGTAACTTATTCGGATATGCTTAAATAATGAGCTTACTGTCAGCCATAATATTAAATGAGCATATGCGAGAAATGAATTCGCATTGCAATCGATTATCATTATTAACATCCACCGGAGAAAGACCCGAATAATATACAGAAAGGATGATCCGATGGATTGGCATATTTTGTAGGAAATTCATTGCTGCAAAGGCATTTAGATATCAACAAATTTATAAGATTACTCCAATTGTTTTGAGTTGCCCTAGAAGGACTGAGATTATTTTAAATTAATTATAAGAATAAAATTGCAATCTTATCATACGATTGCACACTACAAGCTTATATATAAGCTTGTATTTAAAACAGGAAACCTTAATGAAGTATCAATTTCAGCTAACTACGCATGCACCTATAAGATTAAGAGTGGATTTTTTTTAGTCTGATCATTAGTAAACTGTAACGTTTGCTAGCTACTGGATGTTTTATTGGGAACAACATGGATATTTTAAATTCGCAAATACTGCCTAGTAGCATAATTTTTGCTCGAAAAAATATGCTGATGCTACACAAATGATCAAGCAATTGAAATTTACAATTCAACATAAATTTTAATAAATTTCATAGATATAAACATTAACAAAACTCATACTTTGAACTTAAGTATGCTGAATATATTTGATTTAAAATTTTGGCCTCCCTCTTCCTTTTTCAACCGGGCTTGGGACCAGCTTTGTCGGAATTACGGCGACACTCACACCGTATATGCTATAGTTTTATAAATAAGATAAAAAGTAATGGATGTTTATGTGTTAATCGAACAAATTATTTACATGCCTTTAAAATGAATGCACACTAAATTACACAATTATAAATCTTCATGTTTAGATTCTCTAAACAATTTCTTTCAACATTGCGTTTTGTCGCGCCGCTGAGTCGTGACTAAGCTCATTTGGAGAACTGTTATAGATTATGTTGATTTTTTAAGTGAACATTGAAATGCAAGATTTTTAACTGAAATCTGTTTTTAAATGGTACTCCCCTTCGCACTAAAGATGTATCGAAGCACTTACCTATGAAAAGAGACTGATTCCTTCGGGAAATTTGCAGTATTTCCACATGCCGCGATCACGCACTTAATAATGTCAATTGACTACTTTAACAGTCTTTTCTGTATATTTTTTAATTAACTATTTCACAGTCTATTACGCACAATATTAAGGCACTGTTTGGGCTACAAAAACGTACTGTTGAACACGCAATTCACATTAAATCACTAGTTTTGCAGCAAATTCGAGATGTTTACTTCTTCCGATGACAGTTCGTTTTGAAGTATCGTTCTATTTGGCTCTACTTGACGTTTTGTTCTGGAGCCCACACACGTATACGCTTCTACACGGATACTACCATTCCTCTAGTTTTTCTGTTCCATGGTCGCAACAATTAAAATTCAAGTCAGAAAAGTGTGGAGAGTACTTGGTGCTGCGGTGCTGCCATCTACCGAGTTCATCGATTCTGCGCAAAAAACTGTGTACTGCTTCTGCAGAATTGAGTCTGAAATTCTGTGCGGAATTTCTGCAACTGCAGAATTTTCATACTAATTTCTGCTCAGAACCGAACTGTGTACTAGGCTTAACCTCGAAAATATTGAAATTCAATATTTGACTGTTTTGATCACTAGATATCACTAGTCATAAGAGATATGTAGCGACCGACAACTTACATTAGTAAGTTCACCGCCAGAGACGCTAGCAACGGAAAGATGATCAGGCCTAGCAAGCAAGCAACAGTCGAAATTCAGCCGCCTATTAGGCTAACGGTCCCCTAATTTTGTCAGTGTAAATTATTATTGAATAAATTTTATTTCGACGAAGTTGAACGCGTTTATCTTATGTGGACATTTCTCCGCCGCACGTTGTCCCCACATAATGGTGACCCCGACGTGATCCAGTTGCCACGCTAATTTCGTGAAACAATTCTGTGAGTGACGCGATCGTGTTCCATACGCCATTTTGGACGCTTGGATTTTTTTTAAAAATAACAATAGTGAGTGAATATGACTACGGCAGACTGGTCCGATGAAAGCCTTAACAAAACGCGAGTTCCTCCTACGCCGCCTCCGCCGATCCCGCCAAGGCCTATAATCGGATCGTCACAGAACTTGTTTGTGGAAGCATCGCGTATATCCGAAGTTCCTGCGTTCTACAGATCAGATTTAGAATTTTGGTTCGAACAAGGGGAAGCCGCTCTCCATACCGCCAAAATCACGCAAGATGAAACGAAATTCAAATACGTGATCCAATACGCGGAGCCAGACATATTGCTGCATGTCATCTCGATCGCGAGGAATCCTCTATCGGAAAATAAATACGAGCATTGAAACAGAGAATTCTGTCAGCGTTTGCTGAATCGACGGAATCACGACTTCGACGATTATTCCAAGGCCAAAATTTGGAAGGCAAAAAGCCGTCACACTATCTCCAGGACCTTAGGAACACAGGAGGAGACCAAGTGACGAACGCTATGCTTCGAACGCTGCTTCTGGAACAGCTACCAGAAAATATTCGTGTCGTTCTCTGCATCTCGAGCGAACCAGATGTGGATAAACTGGCGAAGAT
Source organism: Oxycera nigricornis (assembly GCA_963942545.1). Taxonomy (NCBI): domain Eukaryota; kingdom Metazoa; phylum Arthropoda; class Insecta; order Diptera; family Stratiomyidae; genus Oxycera; species Oxycera nigricornis. The sequence goes on from OZ012664.1 coordinate 10,161,910, forward strand.
GGCTGATTTGATGTTGGAGCTACAGCATCCACCGGGAGTTTTAGCGGTTCAGCGAGAACGGAAACCAGAAATGGAAAACGAGGTACTTTCGCAGATTATGAACCGTCTCGAGCGATTGGAATTACGGACGCGTGGTCGATCGCGCTCCAAATCTCGTGACAGGCCAAACAAATCAAGACCACGGTCGCGTGGATCATTTTGTTTTTTCCACACCCGCTTCGGGAAACTTGCAAGGAATTGCAAAGCACCTTGCCAGTGGAAAAACTTCGAAATGAAGCCGGAAAACTAAATTCGTCGTTCCGCGTTTCGGCAGCCGAGGACGACTCAATTCATCAACGCCGACTAACAGTTACCGATCGAAAATCTGGACTACGATTCTTGGTAGACACAGGTGCTGATGTGTCAGTCCTTCCAAAGACGAAACATCACCAAGCACCTTCTAAATACAAATTGTATGCTGCCAACAACACTCCGATCGGTACTTACGGTGAGAAATTTTTAGTTCTCAATCTCGGCCTTCGACGAGCATTTCCTTGGAGTCTCACCATCGCAGATGTTCGACAGCCTATTATTGGTGCAGATTTACTACGCCACTTTGGATTGCTAGTTGATCTAAGAAGAAAAATAGTCGTGGATCCAAAAACAAATTTGAAATCCATCGCCAATATTTCAAATAACGCAAGTTCTGGAATATACCTTACCACAACTTGCTGAAGGAACACCATGACGTAACGATCCCTGGTAACACCAAAAAGGTCATGGACCACGGTGTCTACCATCACATTTTTACCAAAGGACTACCAGTGCCGCAGCGAGCAAGAAGACTTTCGCCAGAAAAGCTGAAGGAAGCCAAGGCAGAATTCGATTTTATGCTGCAACTCGGAATTTGCCAACCATCGAGCAGTCAGTGGGCCAGTCTACTACACCTCGTCCCGAAAAAGAATGGTCAATGGAGACCATGCGGAGATTATCGCAGGCTCAATGCTAGTACGATACCAGACAAGTATCCAATAGCGCATTTGCACGATTTTTCACACCAGCTCAGAGGATGTAAACTATTTTCAACTCTGGATTTGCTACGAGCCTACAATCAAATACCCGTAGCACCAGAGGATATACCTAAGACGGCCGTGATTACACCATTCGGCCTCTACGAATTCAAGGTCATGACATTTGGCCTATGCAATGCCGCGCAAACCTTTCAGCGGTATATCGATGCTGCACTTCGACGACTCTCATTCTGCTACGCGTACATTGACGATATTTTGATCGCTTCGAGGACCTCCGAAGAACACCAACAACATCTCAGAATGGTTTTTCAACGTCTAAGTGACTTCGGACTATCAATCAACGTGGCCAAGTGTATTTTCGGTGTACCTACGGTAAACTATCTTGGATATAAAATAGATGAATCCGGTACTAGGCCGCTGCCAGAACGAATTGAAGTACTTTTGAATTTTAAGAAACCGACATCTCTGGCAGAATTAAGACAATTTTTGGGCGCAATAAATTTTTACAGGAAATTTATTAAGAATGCTGCTCAGGTACAAGCACCTTTACACGAACTACTTAAAGGAGCTAAAAAGAAAGATACTAGGCCGGTAAACTGGAATTTTCAAGCAGAAAATGCTTTCAACGAATGCAAAGATCAAATCGCTAAAGCTACCTTGCTGCGACATCCTTTAGAAAGCGCTGCTTTAGCCATCAAATGTGACGCATCAGGAACTGCCATGGGAGTCGTTCTGGAACAACTTAATAACAAGGTATGGGAACCACTTGGATTCTTTTCGAAAAATTTCAGCGATACACAACGTCGATATAGTACATATGATCGGGAGCTTCAAGCTATTTATAGCACCATTAAGTTCTTTCAACACATGGTAGAAGGTCGAACTTTACTAATCAAAACCGATCATATACCTATTTCCTTTGCTTTTATACAAATAATGGAAAAGGCTTCTCCGAGGCAGCTACGATAATTGGATTACATTGGACAATTTTCCACCAATATCCTTTACATCACCGGGGAAGAAAACGTAACGGCAGACGTTTTATTTCGAGTCGAGCAGATAAACATGCCAGTTAAAATATCCACAAAAGACTTAGCCTCCGCTCAAAATGAAGATGAGGAACTCAAACTCCTGTTGCGGACTAAAACGGCGTTGGACTTGCGGAAATTGCGTATTGATGACACGGAAATCACAATTTATTGTGATGTCTCAACGAAGGATATACGCCCTTACGTACCGAATACATTAAGGAAGCAAATTTTCGACCAAGTCCACGAATTATCTCATCCTAGTGGACGAGTCACGAAGAAGATGATTCAGAAGAAATACGTATGGCCGAATATGGCCAAAGACATCTCAGAATTGGCGCGTTCCTGCCTCTCGTGTCAACGTAGCAAAATTGGTTGACATGTTAAACTCCCACACGAACAGTTTCCCATTCCACAAACAAGATTTAGTCACGTCCATATCGACATTGTTGGACCGTTGACTCAATCAAAAGGATATTCCTGCGTTTTAACCGCGATTGATCGATTTACTAGATGGCCCGAGGCAATTCCCATCACATCTATAAATGCAGACGCTATCGCCGATGGATTTTATAGAATGTGGATTTCCCGATTTGGATCACCAACAACCATAACTACGGACCAAGGCTCACAATTTGAGGCGATGCTTTTTCAGTCTCTAATGCATCTTGTTGGTTGTCAAAAAACGAGAACAACAGCATACCATCCCGCAGCTTATGGCATGATAGAGCGGTGGCATCGATCCCTAAAAGCAGCAATCATGTGCCACAATTCAAAAGAATGGGTTGACGTCTTACCAACCGTTTTATTGGGACTCCGAATAAGCATCAAAGAAGACATCAGCGCAACAGCGGCAGAACTAGTCTATGGGACCACTCTTCGAATACCCGGCGAATTTTTCGTCAATGAGGAATTGCCACCGGACCCAAAACTCTTTGTGGAGCAATTCTGTAGCCACATGCGGTAAGTGCGAGCAACACCAATTAGTCGTCACGACAAAAGAAAAGTTTTTATATTTGAAAACCTCAATTCATGCACGCACGTATTTGTTCGAGTGAACCGAGTGAGGAAACCATTGGAGCATCCGTACGAAGGACCATATAAGGTGCTCAACCGAATATCAGACCACGTTTTCACCATTGACGTAAATGGGACAACAATCAACATCAGTGTCGAAAGACTGAAACCTGCGTACATCGAAGCACAACCACCGGAAGCTGAATGATGAAATTAATCTTAAGTAAATGAATAGTATCCTTAAATTATGTACATATGTATATCACCCTACTCCGTTGTAAGCCGCCGTGCAAACCGGTCGCACAATAAACGCATCTAAAAATATCCTTTCAATTAAGAGTGAGCACTACAATTGGTGACCCCGAGTGCGGAATATATACGAAAATTGTGTTTCACCTACGATGGCCACGCAATTAGACAAAACGGTTGTCGAAAAAAGTGAAAGTGACGAGGAAAATCGACTGGAAACGTCCCAGAATCCCTTCGCGAGTGCCACTACCAAACGCGAGTATTTTCTCGAAGGAATACAAAATGTAAAATTGCCGCCATTTTGGACGCGTCGACCGACGTTTTGGTTCAAACAAATTGAGGCCCCATTTTAAAGTGAATCGGGCGACTTCGGTCGAAGCGAAATTTAACATCGTGATCGCGTCACTAGAGTCACATATTTTAGACTCGGTCGCGGGTATCGTAGAGAGCCCTTCGGAGGATAATCATCGCTACGAGGAATTAAAACATCATTTGATTTCTCGGTTTGCCGATTCTAAGGAGAGCAAATTATCGCGCGTGTTGACGGACATGGAATTAGGCGACAAAAAGCCGTCGCAGCTTTACAGAGAGATGCAATCTCTAGCTGGTGACCAGTTAACGCCAGACGCAATGCGAACGCTTTGGCTTAAACGGCTTCCATCAAAAGCCCGCGCCATTCTCACAGTCTCATCGGAAGTCGACATAATAATTTTAGCTGAGATGGCCGACAAAATCATGGCGGAGTTTAGTTCATGGCCTCAAATATCGAAGGTGGAGAAACACGAAACAAGCAAACCAAACCCGCTTGAGGATCGCATTAGTCGCCTCGAAAAATGCATCGAAAACCTTAGCCTCCAATTAACGCGAAATATCAGATCTCGATCAAGTTCACGATCGGGAAAAGAAAATAAGAAGCAGCTCTATTGCTTTTACCACGAACGATATGGAGACAAGGCGCAAAAGTGTCGCGAGCCATGTTCCTTCAATACTGTTTCGGGAAACTCAAAAAGTCGTCCTCAATAGGTGCGATGAATGACGACAGGACTAACATGCACCGCTTACTAGTTCGTGATAAAGTTTCGGGCGTACTTTTCCTAGTGGATGCGGGCGCGGATATTTCGGTGATACCCCCAGAACGTAACGAAAAAATTTAAAATGCCCTCCGACTATCAACTCTATCCGGCGAACGGATCCCCCATTAATAGTTATGGTATGAAACTAAAGACATTAAACTTTGGTCTACGACGACTATTTCAGCGGTTTTTTGGACGTATCTCGACCTATACTCGGCGCCGATTTTCTTCGCGAATTTAATTTGCTCGTGGATATTCGAAATAAACGTTTAGTGGACGGTAATACGCAATTATTTGTACCTGCCTTCACTACGAAATCCAATGTGTCATTTATTACCACAATAGCGAACCAAGACATGCTGAATTTATTAGCGATATATCCACGCCTTACTGAAGACTGGAAACTTCGGGAAATCTGCGATACACCCGATACGTCACCACATCGTCACAAGCGGACCACCCGTCTCAGAAAAACCTCGACGACTTCCACCTGAAAAATATGCAGCTGCAAAAGCGGAATTCGAATACATGGTTTCGAAAGGTATATGTAGGCCCTCCAAAAGCGCTTGGGCTAGTCCTCTCCATATTGTACATAAAAAATCTGGTGAATGGAGAGCTTGTGGCGATTACCGACGCCTTAATGCCGTAACATATACTGATCGATATCAAATTACGAATATCCAAGACTTCGCAACGCAGTTATATGGAAAAACCATTTTTAGTCGATAGGACATTACAAGGGCGTACCACCATGTACCTGTCGCACCGGAAGATATCGAAAAAACGGCCGTGATAACTCCTTTTGGATTATTCGAATTTCTTGTAATGCCTTTTATATTACGTAATACAGCCCAAAGTTTCCAGCGGATCCTCGACAGCGTACTACGAGGACTAAACTTTGTGTTCGCATACCTCGGTGAAATATTGATCGCATCTTCGAACGCCGAGGAACACAAGGAAAACACACGTCAAGTTTTCGAGAGGCTTAACAGCTATGGACTAAGCATCAATCCATCGAAATGCGTATTTGATGTTTCCAAAATCGAATTTGTAGGCTTCTGGATTTCGAGTGAAGGAACGCGATCCCTTCCTAACAGGATTGAGGCAATAAAAACACAGAAAAGCCCAAAATGGTCAATCAACGAAGAAAATATTTGGGTATGCTTAACTTTTGTCGACGTTTCTTAAATAAAGCTGCTCATATTCTCTGGAGATTGTTTCATTAAACCACTGATGCTTTACAGATCTTTAAATCCTCGTGCTTCAAAAAATCAAAAAAAGACGACCTGCCAGTGTTTTGGCGTGCTAATAAGAAAGCGTGGGTCACGAGCGCTATTTTTGTGCCTGGTTCCGGAATTGATTTCTTTCTGAAGTTGAAACTTATTTTTAAAAAAGAATTTACACTTTAAAGCAGTTCTAGTTTTGGTTAATGCGCCAGGTAATCCTCGCGAAGTTGAAACTGTGCATCCAAATATAAAAGTGACATTTTTACCTCCCAACACGATGACTTTACTTCAACCTATGGACCAAGGAATAATCCAGGCCTTTAAAGGGGGAAGCACCTTTAGAGGCCGAAAAAAGGTCTTTTTTGCAACTGATTTGTGGGGAAATGAAGACAGTTCTTATTAAATCAGTATAATATTTATTTAAGGCGATGTTTGAGGTTGAAAAAAACATATTCTACAAAAGTGAAAGTTGAAAATTAACAAATTTTTCAAGGATCTTGAAAGCCATGTCGTCGCTGACGTCGTAAATTGCGTAAGCGATGCTGGCTGCAATTTTCATCTGAAGTCAACAAACCAAACATTTTCTTACTCGAGAGGGTTTTTTTCAGTAGATAGACTAAAATATTTGCGAAATTCGAAAATTAACCCTTAAAAACAGGCTCAAAAAAAACAAATTACGATTTTGACGAAAAATTTCGTTGTAATTCCAGTCAAAAATAGTCCCAAAATAATTTGTTTTTTGAATCTTTAGTCTATATAGAACAGTTTTTTGTGGTCTTTAAAATGAATGCTAGATGATTAAAATCGATTCACTAGTTTTTTTATTATCACTTACGCAATGTTGAAAAACATGGTTTCGAGAAAAGGCCGTTTAAAGTTTGTGGTCAAGAGAAAATAACTCGGCTCCAGGCACTTCCGGGATGCATATCTTCCACAATTTTGAGAATTAGCTTTTGAAACTTTGACATGATATTCTTAGGCGATATATCTATCGATTAAAACAATTTAAAAAAAATCGATTTTAAAAAGTGTCTGAAGGTACTTCCCCCCTTAAGCTCTGTTGCATTAAACGAACTTTCAAAATCATACTGGATAATATGGAATATGATTCTGATATGAATGTTATGCAATGCTGGAAGAAATGTGACATAGCCAAATGCATCGTTAACATAAAAGAATCATTGGAAGAACAAAGCCATACACATTGAAATCATGCTGGAAGAAACTGTTCTGACTGCGGAAAATGACAGAGGATCTGCGCAAACTTATATTTTAACTGCAAACATTTCCGAAATTGCGAATAGAATAGGACGAGATGGGTTCGAACAGATAGAATCAAGTGACATTCAGGAGTTGCTTGAATCGCAAGATGAAGATTTGACTGGAACCGACTTGGAGGAAATGTTAAACCCGCAGCCTATTGAAGAAGAGGCTTCAACGAGCACTAGAAACGCGACATTTAATTTGAAAAACCTTAGTGCATGTTTAACGATGGCAAAGGAGCTTTGTGATTTCTTTATCAAAATTGATCCGTCTATGGAACGAAGTCTTATTTTTACTAGGCAAATTGCTAATGCCACCGCTGAATATCAGTCTGAATTGAAGAAGATTTTAAAACTGCCAAGCAAAAAAAATTACAAATTCATTAAATAATTAATCAATATAGTAAAAAAATTCAATTAAATTGATTTTTTATTGTATTTTTGTATTTTATTTTGCCACCTAGGAACGTATCCCCAATAATCCCATATAAATTAACATTTTATATTCACGGTTTTTGTATTCACGGTTTTTGTATTCGCGGCATATTTACGGAACATAACTAGAATCTTACTGATTTCTTATATATATTTTTCAAATACAAAACTCTAGAGATCAATGTAACCAAGAAAACTCCGGAGAGTTTTCAATTAAAGGAGGAAGGAGTTACGGCATCAACCTTTTACCGTACCAATACTTACTTACACCCATATCACCACGCTTTGTAACACCATTGTCCAATAATAATTCCAATGAACTTTGTGTAAATCGGCCGGCACAAATTCCTTAGTAACAAATTTCAATCATTTTTAATTTCATTGGCAATTTGCTTACGATTCCATTGCGCAGTGCTCAAGAATTTCAACAAAGAATACTATCGAATCGTTTTCCCAGTATTGCAAATTCTAGCAATTTGAATTTTTGCCGATCAATAAAGTCAACACAATTCGTGAATGTAGCTCATTCAATTATTTACGCATGTAATAGGTTAGGTAAATTGTACGGTAAAAGTAAGTCTCATTTTACGTTTTAAGAGAAATAATAAAGTTTTTCGGAACATAAAATGTCGTCTTTCAAATCTTTACTAATCTCGTGTACCGCGAAAAACAAAACAAAAAGAAACAACAAACTAACAATTAGCTGTGAAGCATGGTAAATGGACTGGTAGGAAAACAGTATTATGGATAAAACAGTCTTCTTCAACACTAAACGAAAATTTAGATAACAGTGCCACAAAACTGAGTTTGAACAGCCGCATTGCGAAACTGTCTCGATTAAGTTCCATTTTTCGAGGAATCAAAGTAAAGGCTCTACTTGCCGGTCATTGATTCCGTTAGATGTATGCCCAAGCCAATTACTTCGTTCATCAGCTGCTCCGTACTGAAATGAAACGAGTATTTAGTGAAACGAGTATTTAGTTATTATAAGTAATACGGTACAATTTTACAGCTTAAAACACAGTCACATGGACTAAATTTCAATCCAATTCATTTGACAAGAGCAACTTTGTTTAAAATAAGCCAACATATGACAGTTCCTTTGTTTTTTACGTTATTCCGCAAGAGGCGGTGCGGTTTGTGAAGCTTACTAACAGTGATGCCAATCTGACAAATTTGTATCAAATGGGACAATTGCTTCCACTCGCATCGACAATTAGCATGATGTGTTCCGTTGCAATTTTAATCATCTTGGGTAGTAAATTTCTCGGAAATGCGTATGCTTTGAGGAAATTGACATTAGTATTGCATATTTGACTGCAACGATGAACGGGTTCACTTATATGCTAATGTGAGCGCATCTCTGATAAACAAATATGTTAATTTAAGAGTAGCTTTTCGGCAATAGCCTACAGCCAGCCACAAATGTATTGACTAGTAAGTTTTCCAACGAATTTTTTTGCGTCAAGAATGAAAACAAAACAAAAATTTTAAGTTTAAATCATCTGAGCAAAATTTCATTATGTCAAGCCTAGTACACAGTTCGATTCAGAACAGAAAATTCTGCATGTCTCCACATTTGGTAAATAATTTGCTGCTGGAAATTTGACAATGGATACTAGTGGAGATTATTCACGAAACATTTATCTTTTCGCAAATGCCGGCTGCTGTTGATGTTGGAAACAACTTCAATGACAATTTTAATGACAGCTATTGCCAAACGTCAACTTCTGCATCAAAAGAAATGTCGCAACAATTAAAATTCAAGTCAGAAAAGTGTGGAGAGTACTTGGTGCTGCGGTGCTGCCATCTACCGAGTTCATCGATTCTGCGCAAAAAACTGTGTACTGCTTCTGCAGAATTGAGTCTGAAATTCTGTGCGGAATTTCTGCAACTGCAGAATTTTCATACAAAGTTCTGCTCAGAACCGAACTGTGTACTAGGCTTAACCTCGAAAATATTGAAATTCAATATTTGACTGTTTTGATCACTATATATCACTAGTCATAAGAGATATGTAGCGACCGACAACTTACATTAGTAAGTTCACCGCCAGAGACGCTAGCAACGGAAAGATGATCAGCCCTAGCAAGCAAGCAACAGTCTCAGTCGAAATTCAGCCGCGTATTAGGCTACACGGTCCCCTAATTTTGTCAGTGTAAATTATTATTGAATAAATTTTATTTCGACGAAGTTGAACGCGTTTATTTTATGTGGACTGTTAATACGCGTCCCCGCACACTTAGCCTTAAGCATGTTTCCTATTATCATAAATTCAAAAGCATTTTTTCAATTACAATAAAGTCTTAAGCATTAGTTCAAATTTTAATTAGTTTTTCAAGTTTATCGCCTCTCTATTAAATTCATTTCCAATTTCCAATTACTTCAAACATTGTCGCTCATCACAAGTATTGGATCGCGTATTGTCGTTAACTCCACATATTGTTTACATTTCGATCGGCACATTTTTTAATGACCGAAATCCAATTTTGGCTTCAAATGTGGAAGCGTGCCGCTGAACGATACAATGCGTGATATCCGATACTTGTGATAAACAAAGCGAGTTAATGCCAGCATGAGCGGCTGGCCATCAATTTTTAATTACATTTTGTGCAGCATCAACTAGCATTGAGTGTTAAGTAATTCTCATGTAGTAAGAATTTAGTATATAAGTTCAAGAAAAATAAATATTCTAAGTCATTCTCAAGCCAGACTTCAACTTGATTTTTTCTAAGACTCAAGGGAGTTTCGATATTGAATCGAAATTCAATTATTCGACTGACCGGATTAAGTATTCGTTCGACCGACAGTTTTGAAAGCGACAACAGTTTTTGTGAATCAGGTGAAATTTTAATTTTGATCAAGAGTTGCTGAACTCAAGGAAATCAACTAATTGGATTTAGAATTCGGTTGACCGACAATTTTACATAAAAATTTGGTGACCCCGACGTGATTTATCAAAATCAATTCCAACATGGAAGAACGAAGTGTCAAGTTGGATGATTTGACATTGGAGCAGGAGCTGACGGGACAGGAAATTGAACGCCTGATCTCGAACTACAAAAAGGATCCTTCATCACGCAAAACAAAGGACTACCTAAAGGTTTTATCGAAAAGGCTCCACGACTGCTGGACGATCTTTTCTGGAAGGAATGAGGAGCTGGCAGACCTAGGCCAGGACTTTGCAGGTCATCCATATTACGCGAAACAGTATTTCGCAGCAGTTCAAAATAATTTTGAAAAGTGTCAAGCTGACATAAATCGCTTGACTTCAGCCTCGGCCTTACATGAGGAGGGGACAACACAAACAGAACAAATACTAAAGCCAGAAGGATCGGCCCACGCAGACGAGGCTTTAACGTTAATAAGGCAGCAAAGATCGATAGTTCGCGCAATTCAGCACATCCTCAACAGTTTGGATGCCATTGAAGGTGCACAGTCCAAAGCCTTTTACCAGCTCAAAATTGCAACTATCAATCGCTATTGGGAGGACTTACAGCAAGGGCACATGAAGATCCTCCAGTGCTCAAGTGATCCTTTGACATTTGGATACGACGAATCGCAACACTTTGAGTTGATCGATCAAATACAAAATGCCTTGGTGTTTCTGGCGGAGTGCCAAGAAACGCAATAAGCAAATTCTAACTCCAACATCAAGGCACACCCAATGATCAAGCTGCCAAATATAACGATCCCTGCTTTCGAAGGCAGCTACGCACAATGGCAGTCATTTTACGACTTGTTTCAACAGATGGTGCACAATCAACCCTTGGGAAATGCGCAAAAGCTATGGTATTTAAAGGGTCATCTCAAAGGTGAAGCATAAAGACTCATTCGACATCTGTCTATTACCAATGAGAATTATGAAGTGGCCTGGGAGATTCTGATTAAACGCTACAGCAACAAGCGGTTGATGGTAGCAACATTGCTCGACGAATTGACACAGCAGCCGACAACCACAGCAAAATCATCCACCTCATTGAAAAAACTGCATGACGACAGCAGCGAATGCATTCTAGGGCTTCAAAAGCTCAACATTGAGGTAGAAAAATGGGACCCTGTACTGTTGCACATTTTGTTGAAAAAACTCGACAAGGTAACACACACTTTGTACGAGCAATCTTTAACCTCACCACGAGAGTTACAGACCATTCAGGAGTTTCATGCCTTCCTTGAACGACGATTCCAATCATTGGAGGCTGTAAGCAAGGAAAAGCGGACTACTTTTCAAGGCAAATATGTCAGCGATCATCCAAGATCGTTGGTATCTGCAAAAGGTGGCGCAGCAGATGTATGTATAAATTGTGGTGGTCATCATCCAATATACTTCTGCGAAGGCTTGCTTCGATTATCAGGGTGGGAGGGAGTCAACAAAATCAGAGAACTCAATTTGTGCTTGAACTGTCTACGTGAGGGACATCAAAGTACCCAGTACAGTGAAAGTACTTGTCGAAAGTGTAGCAAGAAACACAACACTCTTTTGCACATCGACAATGCAATCAACAAGACGACTTCTCCCTCAACCAAAACCACCGCAGTCAAATCGGTGGCACTACCAACTGGAACAACAAGTTCCAATAATTCCCTGGTCATATTGGGAACCGCTCGCATCAATATCAACAATCAAGCAAACAAAATGATAGAGATGAGAGCAATACTTGACAGCGGCTCACAAGTTAACATTATAACTGAAGCTGCACTGAAAAAATTAGGACCACGCTCAAAATATTTCAATATGAAAATTCAAGGACTGGGCGGCATATCACAGAAAACATTGCAAGCGGTAGAATTCTCAATCCAATCAAGAGTGACCACATTTCACAGACGATTGGATGCCGTGGTGCTTCCACAAATCACGTCATCGCAACCTACACAAAACATTAATATCAGCACTTGGGACATACCCAAGAACATACAACTGGCTGATCGTCAATTCAATCGACGGGAGCAGATCGATCTGCTTCTTGGCGCGGACGTATACTACGAGCTCCTAACAAAGGGACAAATACGTCTTTCGAAAGGATTTCCACTGTTGCAGAATACACATCTGGGCTGGATAGTAGTGGGCCGAATCGTGACCTCAAATTCACGACAATTGACATGTGGAGTCTTCAGCGTCAATGATGAAAAATTGACCGAACAAGTCGAACGATTTTGGAAACTTGACGAAACGGAAGGAAATTCTTCCACCTTAACAAGACAGGAAGTTCATTGCGAAGAACATTTTAGCCGAACAACGACTAGATTTCCAAGTGGAAGATTTTCTGTCAGACTGCCTTTCCGCGGTGATCCAAGTCAATTAGGATCATCCAGAGATATGGCCGTGACGAGATTCTTGCAATTAGAAAAGAAGTTCAGAAGGGACCCCGATCTTCATAAAACATATGGCGACTTCATGAAAACTTATGAAAAATTGGGCCACATGAGCGAAGTAGATCTTAAAATTATTAAAGGTCCGCACTATTTTCTCCCACACCATTGCGTCATTAAACATGATAGTACTTCTACAAAGTTAAGAGTTGTCTTCAATGTTTCTGAAAAAACATCATCCGGGTACAGCCTAAACGACATTTTGTGTACAGGGCCAACTATCCAACCAGAGCTCTTCACAATCCTCCTGCGGTTCAGATGTCCGCTCTTTGTTTTTACGGCCGACATAGAAAAAATGTATCGACAAGTTCTGATGTCAGAAGAGGATTGGAAATATCAACTCATCCTGTGACGCAACGATCCTAGCGAATCATTGAAATGCTATCAATTGAATACAGTTACGTACGGCACTTCATCAGCTCCATATCTCGCAACTAAATGCTTACAACAACTCGCGGCATAGACAAATCAAAGCTTTCCTGCTGGTGCCAAAGTTCTAATGGATGATTTCTATGTGAATGACGTCATGTCAGGGGCAGATACCATCACAGAAGCCATAGACAAGCAACGACAGCTCGAATCAGCTCTTAGATCGGCAGGATTCAATCTAAGAAAGTGGTGTGCCAACAACCCAAAGTTGCTGCAAAACATCCCGCGAGAACATCAGGCACTAGAATTAGACATAGCCGACGTCAAGGAAAACTACATCAAAACCTTGGGGATAGTTTGGGTACCACAGACTGACGAATTTCAAATCAGAAGCCCACGCATAGAAATCAACAAGGTGACGAAGAGATCAGCATTATCCGACATCGCCCGCTTATTCGACCCATTAGGAGTAATAGCACCCGTGACTGTTGCCGCAAAAATATTCCTGCAAAAATTATGGATGCTCCGAATAGGCTGGGATGAAGAAATTCCATTAGAATTGATGTTGGAATGGTCAAGATACTGTAACGACCTAAAGCAACTTGACAAAATTCGAATCCCTCGCCACATATCCAATCGAAAGATGCCCAAAGACTTACAGCTACACGCTTTCGCAGACGCCTCCGAAAAGGCATATGGAGCGGCATTGTACATTCGCACTACACATATCGACAATGTTCGCATAGTACGATTGCTCTGTGCTAAGTCAAAGGTAGCACCAGTTAAGCCAGTCACGCTACCAAGATTGGAGCTCTGTGTTGCAAAACTAGCAGCCGAACTAGCAAATCGAGTTCAACAGGACATCAAAATTCCAAATCTGCAATGCTTCTATTGGACCGAATAAGAAATCACGCTGAATTGGATCTGCGCGGAAGCCTCATCGTATCAGACGTTTGTAGCCAACCGAGTGGCTGCGATTCAACGCATCTCATCTCCAAGGCAATGACGACATGTTGAATCGAAGCAAAATCCGGCGGAACTCGTATCCAGAGGGGTCAATGCCGAAAAACTACGTGAGTCATCACTGCTGTTCTACGGACCCATGTTCCTCCACGGAACGCAGGACTATTGGCCCCAACCATATCAGCCAGCAGAAACCGACCTTGAAAAAAGGAAGTTAAAAATTGTCCTCGCAGCATGTGAGGTTTCAACTTCGTTGATATCAAATATCAACTACAAAAATTCATTCAATCGGCTATTACGCATAGTAGCTCTAATTCGACGTTTCATAAAAAACGTACGACAACAAAGGAGCAAGCATGCTCAACTACATACAAAAGATCAGACAGTGCCTTCACCGTCAACAGATGAGCTGGAGGACGCACTACAGTTAGTAGTAAGGGAAGCTCAAGGAGATGCATATGGTGAATCGATACGGCAACTAAAAACCGTCAAGCAGGTCGGAAGCAGTGACCCATTAATCAGTTTGCATCCATTTCTTGACGAACATCGAATCTTGCGAGTGGGTGGTCGTTTGGAAGCATCCAATTTATCATACGATGCAAAATACCCAATGATTCTTCCCTATGCCCACTACGTAACGAAACTGATTCTCAATGAATTACACATTGAGAACTTACACGCAGGGCCACAAGCCTTACTAGCTAAAGCCAGACAGAGGTTCTGGCCCGTTAATGGCAAGACAGCAGCCAGGTCGGTCGTGCAAAAATGCGTAAGATGCACACAAGCCAGACCAACACTCATGAATCAGCTCATGGGTAATCTTCCGGCCAATCGGGTTCAACCAGCCAGACCATTTGTGAACGCTGGAGTTGATTTTGCATGACCGCTTTGGATTCACTATCGATTCAGGGGCAAACAGCCACAGAAGGCATACTTAGCGGTCTTTTGCTACTTTGCCACAAAAGCAGTACACCTGAAGCTGGTCCCCAACCTGACCACAGAAGCATTCATTAATGCTCTTAAGCACTTCACAGGTCGAAGAGGAAACCTTAAAAACCTCTATTGCAATAATGCGACAAACTTCATTGGTGCAAGGAACCAATTACAAGAGCTAAGGAAAACAATATATGCGAATGAGTCGCAAAAACAATTGTCAACATTTTGCTCAACGAAGGGAATAGATTTTCACTTCATTCCTCCAAGGTCTCCTCATTTTGGTGGGTTGTGGCAGGCAGCTGTAAAGTCCGCAAAGCACATGATAGTTAAAAATGTGCATCAAAAACAACTCACCTACGAAGAATTGGAAACAGTGATCGTGCAAGTTGAAGCCATCCTCAATTCAAGACCTCTCACACCGTTAACAACCAACGCAAACGATATCACGGCTTTAACTCCAGGACGCCTTTTAATCGGCGAACCACTGACAAATCCAATCGATGCACAAGCTCAACAGCAAAATCTTTCTCTACCACAAAGATGGAAACTTTTAAACGACATCAGAGATTCCTTTTGGCAGCAGTGGTCGTCGGAATACTTATCGCAGATTCAACAGAGACACAAATGGAAACGTGTGCGTGAAGATGTAAAGGTAGGAACAATGGTCGTCCTGAAAGAAGACAACCAACCGCCATTAAGATGGCGTATGGCTAGAGTCATAAGAGGCAAACCAAGGAAGGACGGGCTGATACGAGTGGTCGAACTTAAAACAGCTTCTGGAATAGAGGAGAGACTCATCAGCAACTTAGCTCCATTACCTGTGGAAGTTGAACCCATGGAAGAAGATTCAATCCAAACCGAATATTCCGAACCGAAAGATGATGCGAGCACTGATTCACGCCCACGTCCCATATCATCTACCAGTCAAGGAGTCAAAGACATCAATTCGAAGAAACGACGACTAAACACATCAATAGCCTGTTACAATGGGCAACCTCAGTTATTCTAATGGTCTTCATCAGCGCGAATCTATTTGCGAGATACTTATATTGGAGATATAAGCAGCGAAATACCAGAACATCACAACCCATTATGATAGCAATCAATCCAGGACAGGAGTTGACCTAGCGCTCAACGGGGGGAGGATGTTAATACGTGTCCCCACACACTTAGCCTTAAGCATGTTTCCTATTATCATAAATTCAAAAGCATTTTTTCAATTGCAATAAAGTCTTAAGCATTAGTTCAAATTTCAATTAGTTTTTCAAGTTTATCGCCTCTCTATTAAATTCATTTCCAATTTCCAATTACTTCAAACATTGTCGCTCATCACAAGTATTGGATCGCGTATTGTCGTTAACTCCACATATTGTTTACATTTCGATCGGCACATTTTTTAATGACCGAAATCCAATTTTGGCTTCAAATGTGGAAGCGTGCCGCTGAACGATACAATGCGTGATATCCGATACTTGTGATAAACAAAGCGAGTTAATGCCAGCATGAGCGGCTGGCCATCAATTTTTAATTACATTTTGTGCAGCATCAACTAGCATTGAGTGTTAAGTAATTCTCATGTAGTAAGAATTTAGTATATAAGTTCAAGAAAAATAAATATTCTAAGTCATTCTCAAGCCAGACTTCAACTTGAGTTTTTCTAAGACTCAAGGGAGTTTCGATATTGAATCGAAATTCAATTATTCGACTGACCGGATTAAGTATTCGGTCGACCGACAGTTTTGAAAGCGACAACAGTTTTTGTGAATCAGGTGAAATTTTAATTTTGATCAAGAGTTGCTGAACTCAAGGAAATCAACTAATCGGATTTAGAATTCGGTTGACCGACAATTTTACATAAAAATTTGGTGACCCCGACGTACTTTATCAAAATCAATTCCAACATGGAAGAACGAAGTGTCAAGTTGGATGATTTGACATTGGAGCAGGAGCTGACGGGACAGGAAATTGAACGCCTGATCTCGAACTACAAAAAGGATCCTTCATCACGCAAAACAAAGGACTACCTAAAGGTTTTATCGAAAAGGTTCCACGACTGCTGGAAGATCTTTTCTGGAAGGAATGAGGAGCTGGCAGACCTAGGCCAGGACTTTGCAGGTCATCCATATTACGCGAAACAGTATTTCGCAGCAGTTCAAAATAATTTTGAAAAGTGTCAAGCTGACATAAATCGCTTGACTTCAGCCTCGGCCTTACATGAGGAGGGGACAACACAAACAGAACAAATACTAAAGCCAGAAGGATCGGCCCACGCAGACGAGGCTTTAACGTTAATAAGGCAGCAAAGATCGATAGTTCGCGCAATTCAGCACATCCTCAACAGTTTGGATGCCATTGAAGGTGCACAGTCCAAAGCCTTTTACCAGCTCAAAATTGCAACTATCAATCGCTATTGGGAGGACTTACAGCAAGGGCACATGAAGATCCTCCAGTGCTCAAGTGATCCTTTGACATTTGGATACGACGAATCGCAACACTTTGAGTTGATCGATCAAATACAAAATGCCTTGGTGTTTCTGGCGGAGTGCCAAGAAACGCAACAAGCAAATTCTAACTCCAACATCAAGGCACACCCAATGATCATGCTGCCAAATATAACGATCCCTGCTTTCGAAGGCAACTACGCACAATGGCAGTCATTTTACGACTTGTTTCAACAGATGGTGCACAATCAACTCTTGGGAAATGCGCAAAAGCTTTGGTATTTAAAGGGTCATCTCAAAGTTGAAGCAGAAAGACATTCGACATCTGTCTATTACCAATGAGAATTATGAAGTGGCCTGGGAGATTCTGACTAAACGCTACAGCAACAAGCGGTTGATGGTAGCAACATTGCTCGACAAATTGACACAGCAGCCGACAACCACAGCAAAATCATCCACCTCATTGAAAAACTGCTTGACGACAGCAGCGAATGCATTCTAGGGCTCCAAAAGCTCAACATTGAGGTAGAAAAATGGGACCCTGTACTGTTGCACATTTTGTTGAAAAAACTCGACAAGGTAACACACACTTTGTACGAGCAATCTTTAACCTCACCACGAGAGTTACAGACCATTCAGGAGTTTCATGCCTTCCTTGAACGACGATTCCAATCATTGGAGGCTGTAAGCAAGGAAAAGCGGACTACTTTTCAAGGCAAATATGTCAGCGATCATCCAAGATCGTTGGTATCTGCAAAAGGTGGCGCAGCAGATGTATGTATAAATTGTGGTGGTCATCATCCAATATACTTCTGCGAAGGCTTGCTTCGATTATCAGGGTGGGAGAGAGTCAACAAAATCAGAGAACTCAATTTGTGCTTGAACTGTCTACGTGAGGGACATCAAAGTACCCAGTACAGTGAAAGTACTTGTCGAAAGTGTAGCAAGAAACACAACACTCTTTTGCACATCGACAATGCAATCAACAAGACGACTTCTCCCTCAACCAAAACCACCGCAGTCAAATCGGTGGCACTACCAACTGGAACAACAATTTCCCATAATTCCCTGGTCATATTGGGAACCGCTCCCATCAATATCAACAATCAAGCAAACAAAATGATAGAGATGAGAGCAATACTTGACAGCGGCTCACAAGTTAACATTATAACTGAAGCTGCACTGAAAAAATTAGGACCAAGCACAAAATATTTCAACATGAAAATTCAAGGACTGGGCGGCATATCACAGAAAACATTGCAAGCGGTAGAACTCTCAATCCAATCAAGAGTGACCACATTTCACAGACGATTGGATGCCGTGGTGCTTCCACAAATCACGTCATCGCAACCTACACAAAACATTAATATCAGCACTTGGGACATACCCAAGAACATACAACTGGCTGATCGTCAATTCAATCGACGGGAGCAGATAGATCTGCTTCTTGGCGCGGACGTATACTACGAGCTCCTAGCAAAGGGACAAATACGTCTTTCGAAAGGATTTCCACTGTTACAGAATACACATCTGGGCTGGATAGTAGTGGGCCGAATCGCGACCTCAAATTCACGACAATTGACATGTGGAGTCTTCAGCGTCAATGACGAAAAATTGACTGAACAAGTCGAACGATTTTGGAAACTTGGCGAAACGGAAGGAAATTCTTCCACCTTAACAAGACAGGAAGTTCATTGCGAAGAACATTTTAGCCGAACAACGACTAGATTTCCAAGTGGAAGATTTTCTGTCAGACTGCCTTTCCGCGGTGATCCGAATCAATTAGGATCATCCAGAGATATGGCCGTGACGAGATTCTTGCAATTAGAAAAGAAGTTCAGAAGGGACCCCGATCTTCATAAAACATATGGCGACTTCATGAAAACTTATGAAAAATTGGGCCACATGAGCGAAGTAGATCTTAAAATTATTAAAGGTCCGCACTATTTTCTCCCACACCATTGCGTCATGAAACATGATAGTACTTCTACAAAGTTAAGAGTTGTCTTCAATGTTTCTGAAAAAACATCATCCGGGTACATCCTAAACGACATTTTGTGTACAGGGCCAACTATCCAACCAGAGCTCTTCACAATCCTCCTGCGGTTCAGATGTCCTCTCTTTGTTTTTACGGCCGACATAGAAAAAATGTATCGACAAGTTCTGATGTCAGAAGAGGATTGGAAATATCAACTCATCCTGTGACGCAACGATCCTAGCGAATCATTGAAATGCTATCAGTTGAATACAGTTACGTACGGCACTTCATCAGCTCCATATCTCGCAACTAAATGCTTACAACAATTCGCGGCATAGACAAATCAAAGCTTTCCTGCTGGTGCCAAAGTTCTAATGGATGATTTCTATGTGGATGACGTCATGTCAGGGGCAGATACCATCACAAAAGCCATAGACAAGCAACGAAAGCTCGAATCAGCTCTTAGATCGACAGGATTCAATCTAAGAAAGTGGTGTGCCAACAACCCAAAGTTGCTGCAAAACATCCCGCGAGAACATCAGGCACTAGAATTAGACATAGCCGACGTCAAGGAAAACTACATCAAAACCTTGGGGATAGTTTGGGTACCACAGACTGACGAATTTCAAATCAGAAGCCCACGCATAGAAATCAACAAGGTGACGAAGAGATCAGCATTATCCGACATCGCCCGCTTATTCGACCCATTAGGAGTAATAGCACCCGTGACTGTTGCCGCAAAAATATTCCTGCAAAAATTATGGATGCTCCGAATAGGCTGGGATGAAAAAATTCCATTAGAATTGATGTTGGAATGGTCAAAATACTGTAACGACCTAAAGCAACTTGACAAAATTCGAATCCCTCGCCACATATCCAATCGAAAGATGCCCAAAGACTTACAGCTACACGCTTTCGCAGACGCCTCCGAAAAGGCATATGGAGCGGCATTGTACATTCGCACTACACATATCGACAATGTTCGCATAGTACGATTGCTCTGTGCTAAGTCAAAGGTAGCACCAGTTAAGCCAGTCACGCTACCAAGATTGGAGCTCTGTGTTGCAAAACTAGCAGCCGAACTAGCAAATCGAGTTCAACAGGACATCAAAATTCCAAATCTGCAATGCTTCTATTGGACCGAATAAGAAATCACGCTGAATTGGATCTGCGCGGAAGCCTCATCGTATCAGACGTTTGTAGCCAACCGAGTCGCTGCGATTCAACGCATCTCATCTCCAAGGCAGTGACGACATGTTGAATCGAGGCAAAATCCGGCGGAACTCGTATCCAGAGGGGTCAATGCCGAAAAACTACGTGAGTCATCACTGCTGTTCTACGGACCCATGTTCCTCCACGGAACGCAGGACTATTGGCCCCAACCATATCAGGCAGCAGAAACCGACCTTGAAAAAAGGAAGTTAAAAATTGTCCTCGCAGCATGTGAGGTTTCAACTTCGTTGATATCAAATATCAACTACAAAAATTCATTCAATCGGCTATTACGCATAGTAGCTCTAATTCGACGTTTCATAAAAAACGTACGACAACAAAGGAGCAAGCATGCTCAACTACATACAAAAGATCAGACAGTGCCTTCACCGTCAACAGATGAGCTGGAGGGCGCACTACAGTTAGTAGTAAGGGAAGCTCAAGGAGATGCATATGGTGAATCGATACGGCAACTTAAAACCGTCAAGCAGGTCGGAAGCAGTGACCCATTAATCAGTTTGCATCCATTTCTTGACGAACATCGAATCTTGCGAGTGGGTGGTCGTTTGGAAGCATCCAATTTATCATACGATGCAAAACACCCAATGATTCTTCCCTATGCCCACTACGTAACGAAACTGATTCTCAATGAATTACACATTGAGAACTTACACGCAGGGCCACAAGCCTTACTAGCTAAAGCCAGACAGAGGTTCTGGCCCGTTAATGGCAAGACAGCAGCCAGGTCGGTCGTGCAAAAATGCGTAAGATGCACACGAGCCAGACCAACACTCATGAATCAGCTCATGGGTAATCTTCCGGCCAATCGGGTTCAACCAGCCAGACCATTTGTGAACGCTGGAGTTGATTTTGCATGACCGCTTTGGATTCACTATCGATTCAGGGGCAAACAGCCACAGAAGGCATACATAGCGGTCTTTTGCTACTTTGCCACAAAAGCAGTACACCTGAAGCTGGTCCCCAACCTGACCACAGAAGCATTCATTAATGCTCTTAAGCACTTCACAGGCCGAAGAGGAGACCTTAAAAACCTCTATTGCAATAATGCGGCAAACTTCATTGGTGCAAGGAACCAATTACAAGAGCTAAGGAAAACAATATATGCGAATGAGTCGCAAAAACAATTGCCAACATTTTGCTCAACGAAGGGAATAGATTTTCACTTCATTCCTCCAAGGTCTCCTCATTTTGGTGGGTTGTGGCAGGCAGCTGTAAAGTCCGCAAAGCACATGATAGTTAAAAATGTGCATCAAAAACAACTCACCTACGAAGAATTGGAAACAGTGATCGTGCAAGTTGAAGCCATCCTCAATTCAAGACCTCTCACACCGTTAACAACCAACGCAAACGATATCACGGCTTTAACTCCAGGACGCCTTTTAATCGGCGAACCACTGACAAATCCAATCGATGCACAAGCTCAACAGCAAAATCTTTCTCTACCACAAAGATGGAAACTTTTAAACGACATCAGAGATCCCTTTTGGCAGCAGTGGTCGTCGGAATACTTATCGCAGATTCAACAGAGACACAAATGGAAACGTGTGCGTGAAGATGTAAAGGCAGGAACAATGGTCATCCTGAAAGAAGACAACCAACCGCCATTAAGATGGCGTATGGCTAGAGTCATAAGAGGCAAACCAAGGAAGGACGGGCTGATACGAGTGGTCGAACTTAAAACAGCTTCTGGAATAGAGGAGAGACTCATCAGCAACTTAGCTCCATTACCTGTGGAAGTTGAACCCATGGAAGAAGATTCAATCCAAACCGAATATTCCGAACCGAAAGGTGATGCGAGCACTGATTCACGCCCACGTCCCATATCATCTACCAGTCAAGGAGTCAAAGACATCAATTCGAAGAAACGACGACTAAACACATCAATAGCCTGTTACAATGGGCAACCTCAGTTATTCTAATGGTCTTCATCAGCGCGAATCTATTTGCGAGATACTTATATTGGAGATATAAGCAGCGAAATACCAGAACATCACAACCCATTATGATAGCAATCAATCCAGGACAGGAGTTGACCTAGCGCTCAACGGGGGGAGGATGTTAATACGTGTCCCCACACACTTAGCCTTAAGCATGTTTCCTATTATCATAAATTCAAAAGCATTTTTTCAATTGCAATAAAGTCTTAAGCATTAGTTCAAATTTCAATTAGTTTTTCAAGTTTATCGCCTCTCTATTAAATTCATTTCCAATTTCCAATTACTTCAAACATTGTCGCTCATCACAAGTATTGGATCGCGTATTGTCGTTAACTCCACATATTGTTTACATTTCGATCGGCACATTTTTTAATGACCGAAATCCAATTTTGGCTTCAAATGTGGAAGCGTGCCGCTGAACGATACAATGCGTGATATCCGATACTTGTGATAAACAAAGCGAGTTAATGCCAGCATGAGCGGCTGGCCATCAATTTTTAATTACATTTTGTGCAGCATCAACTAGCATTGAGTGTTAAGTAATTCTCATGTAGTAAGAATTTAGTATATAAGTTCAAGAAAAATAAATATTATAAGTCATTCTCAAGCCAGACTTCAACTTGATTTTTTCTTAGACTCAAGGGAGTTTCGATATTGAATCGAAATTCAATTATTCGACTGACCGGATTAAGTATTCGGTCGACCGACAGTTTTGAAAGCGACAACAGTTTTTGTGAATCAGGTGAAATTTTAATTTTGATCAAGAGTTGCTGAACTCAAGGAAATCAACTAATCGGATTTAGAATTCGGTTGACCGACAATTTTACATGGACATTTCTCCGCCGCACGTTGTCCCCACATAATGGTGACCCCGACGTGATCCAGTTGCCACGCTAATTTCGTGAAACAATTTGGTGAGTGACGCGATCGTGTTCCATACGTCATTTTGGACGCTTGGATTTTTTTTAAAAATAACAATAGTGAGTGAATATGGCTACGGCAGACTGGTCCGATGAAAGCCTTTGTAGTGGATCTACAGATATCTACACAATCAATCAGCATTTTACTATAAACTAAACCCACAAATCAATAGTTAACGAGCAGTCGTAGACTATACAAATGGATAATGTACGATCATTTTTGTAATGCTCACTTTGCATACTCGTTTTGCATTACACATAATCTACTCATACGAAAGTCAAATTCATGTTGTCACTAAAAATAAACACATGAATGAATGTTTATAATAGCCCATCGCGATCGTGCCAGACTAAGCGGCGCTTAGCGTAGGCTGGTGCAATGTACGACATTATTACACACAAAGTGCATGTACCCTTTGTGAAGAAATTTGAGTAGTCTGTCACAATCCCGACCACGCGCACAAACCCGAGGATCCGAGATCGAGTGCCCCACCATTTTGGACGCTCCTCGACCCCGGATGCCTCTTGCGTACACGTGCCGCCGGGACTGCTACCAAGTCGACCGCTTAGTGGCGGTCCCGATTTAACATTATTTTATTTACCCCGACTAGCTCACCGAGTCGTGGGTTTAGGACAAAAGAAAGAATCATCCCGAACCACATTCGCACACGCGCCACCCATGCGCAAGAAAACAATCACATCTCTTTTAGGTTATTTTATTCCATTTTTTTCTGTCACGAAAACAATAATTTATTATTATAATTCGGTTCACTTACATCATGTGAGATAAAAATATTAACAAAAATGTCGATTGGAAAGCACATAATAGTCTGTAACTTCGAGATTCACAAAAGTCCATACATTACAATGACAACCGTTCGAGATATTATCATCGCCACATCATCTACGCTCGCCCATTTTTAATTCTACCAGGAATCACGTGATTAGCTTGTATTTTGCATTGATTTGCTGAACTCTGTCATTAGCTGACCGAAACTCGGACGCTCCTTCGGACGCCCACTCCATCAGGACATCAAAATGTCCCCTAGATCATTCGGCGCACCGTCGGCTCAACTCCATTCAATCTGTCCGCCTGGAATCGCTAGATGTAGTCCTCACTGCTCATCCCCTCGAAGGCAGCCTTGTGTGCTGGTTCAAATAGCTCCCACACAACTACAACAAATGCACAAATATCACTTTTTTGTCGTGTACTCGTCCTCCTGCAGGCATTCGGGTGCAAGCCAACGAATCGAAAACAATCTATCTTGACGCGTGAAGCACTCACGACTCTCCCTATCCTTGGCTAGGGCCGAACATCCGACTTTTACGGCAAAATCACTCCAGCAAAAAACAGAGACATCCGTCTGCTTCACCAGACTCCTCGCAACTCTCTCTCACGTTCCATTTCCGGCATCTACAACATCCAAAAGCTACTTTTCGCGTAGCGTGGCGTGATCGATCCTCGTATTCGCGAAAGCTTGAGCACGATCCGAGGGTTGGAGCGAGATGACGCGTTTGAATAGCTTTGTCGGAACTTGGCGAGCTTCACACTGTCAAATAATCATTGCCAGGTAGGTAGTTATATGCTTTAGTTATTTCGGGCAGATAAGGCGCGAAGATAATTTGAATTTACTTTATGGTACGTAACAAACGTGGGGACGACCCCGCCCTGAGAAGAGTCTCTCCACGATAAGCCGGGCTATGAATGAACTCTAAGGAAGGAAAGATCTCATGGTTGGTATGAGGCTAGGCAGATGTAGTCAAAACGTTACGACAAGATAGCTGGGACAATACAATACACAAAAAAACGAAATGGTGGTCCGTCCGAGTTTTACACTGGGTTTGAGCTGTACTAATCAAAAAGGATCGACCGTTGCCCTCTGTATTGAAACCCCATAGAGAGCCTCAGGTCTAACCTGACAGATTTTAACCCCAGTCTCGGATCGGCCAAAGAAACAAACTAGAAATTTAAAGACGAAGACAAATACATAAATTTTGAGTTCACTGTGAGCCCCCACCCCTAAGATAGTTGCCTAGCAACTGAAACGGTTGTATACCGGAGATGAAAAGATGAGGAATACTAGATTCCGATAGGTAAAATTGGTAATATTCGAAAGATAAAGAGCTATGGTTAGAATACAACAAAAAAATATATGGTCTCACTTCCTGTGAGCAATTTTTAAGGGACCCAAAGGATCGTCAGTGCCTTAGTTGTTTATGACTACAAACCCTAATATTCAAAATATAACCTAATATGATAATATATACAACACCAAAATATCTCAATTATATACAGACTACAACGCTCAACGCGGACTAGTTTAGGGACCCCAGAGGTCGTCAATTCTCTAGTATTTTGTGACTCCAAACCCAATGTTATACGGACCAAAGAATTACTAAAAATAGCGTTGCAGATATACCGAATTAACTTTACTTTTATATACACGATGAATGATTAACGTCCACACTGATGCAACCAACGCTACGCGCGAGACCATCAGGAAAACTCATTGAACCGTTACCTTCAAACCGATACTTTAACCTAACCAAAATGAAAAGGAACAACATCCACACTGATGCAACCATCGCTACGCGCGAGGCCACCAGGAAAACTCATTGGACTGCTTTTCTTATAAGGGACCTACGCCCTACCTAATTAACAACCACAAATGTTATATCTGCAACCTATTACCCAAACTAACCTAACACTATTGAAGATATTTAGAAGATACTCTATTTTATGTGTATTACTACCTACGATAAGATACTATAAGTATACAGTGAAACTTCCCTATAATGGACACCCATGGGGAATGATATTGTGTCCATAAGAGAAAAGTGTCCACTAATAGGAGATTTTTGAGGAAAAAAATGCAATGCTATATAATGATACTCGTTTATTGATATTATTGTGCAAATTACAAAAAAATACAGATAATAATAAATGCACATTCGTACTTACACTATTTATATAAAAAAGTACCACAAAAAATATTTATGTACACCCTTATCTACATATATAGATAAATTTAAAAAAACATGAAAAGTAAGAAAACATTAAGCAAAGTAGTATGTGATTTTCTTCTGAGTCTTATGCTGTTGAACAATTTTCTTTTCAATGTTTGTCTGGAGAGAAGAAACCTGAAAAAATCCTTCGGTATCTTCTGCTTCACTGAAAAAATTTTTAAGTCGATTTATTTGCTTGAGCGTTTCGTCAGTTTGATCTTCAATAGGATGGCTTTTCATATCATCATGGTCACTCTCGCTAGAAACATCATGATTATCGTAAATTATGCCGCTGATATCCAGGGAATCATCTTCAGTTGCGACTTTGAAGTCTATATCAACGTATGATAAATCAATTGAAGGATTGTATATTTTCAAAAGTTCATGTAGTTCAGGCTCTTCATTTTGATACATGTCGCTTTCAACAGTGTTCGAAGGTTTTGAGAATCCTGATTTCACAAAACAATTCCTAACTGTGTTTGCTCGGATTTCCCGTATTGAAGAAGAAATCCACTGAACGGCATCCAATACAGTGATTTTCTTTGCAAGGTCACTTGCACATTTTGTATTGTTCATGTTGGCTAAAATATGTCGCAAAACAGGTTTTCTGTAGTTAACTTTAAAATTTTTGATCACTCCCGGATCTAAGGGCTGACAGGCTGCAGTTGTATTCGGTGGTAGGAAAATTACTTTAATGTTACAGAGTTCAACGTGGGGATGAAATGCTGCATTATCCATAAAAAGGATTATTATTCTGTTTTGCTGAATCATTTTTTTATTCATGTGAGAAATCCAATCGTTCATTATATCGCGTGTCATCCAGGCTTTTCGGTTGTACCTCCAGTCAACATTCATGAGATTCAAATTAACTCCTTTGAAACAACGAGGTTTTTGTGCTTTTCCGATAACAATGGGCTGTTCAAATTCACCTACCATATTCGTACACAACAGCACGGTGAGTCTTTCTTTGGAAATTTTCCCACCTTGGCAGTTTTCATTTTTGAGACTCATTGTTTTGTCAGGAAGAGCCTTAAAAAATAAACTCGTTTCATCACAGTTGTAAATGTTTTTTGGGTCATAATCACAACACAAATCTTTTAATTTGTCTGTCCATGCTGTCACAACCTCATTATCAACAGACCCACCTTCTGCGCTGACACTTTTCCAGGAAATACTATGTCGTGATTTGAATTTATCGAGCCATCCTACTGAAGCTTTGAAATTATCAGCTCCTAAACTTTTAGCGGCCTCTAACGCTCTTTCCCTTATTAGGGGTCCAGAAACGGGAATTTTTGCCGCACGTCCCCGGCAAAACCATTCATATGTGATGTTATCAATATTAAGACCGATTGCTTTTGGGAATGACTTTTGAGATTGGGGATTTCCGTGTAGAGACCATTTTTCCAAAAATTCGTTTTTCTTTTTCAGAATTTCGCTCACTTGAGATTTTCCAATTTTAAACCGTGCAGCAAGTTCACGTACACTACTTTTTTCCCGCGCACTGACATTAATTAATTCGACTTTGTCCTTTAACGCTAAATGTACACGAGAAGATTTCAATTTCAACCAATTACTGAAATGAAAGTAAAAACGAAACTTCGAAGCTTCTTAACACGTGAATGACGGTCATTTGAAGTTCTTAGAAACTGAGCCGTGTTTGCTTTCTGCTGTCCGTTACAGAAAGATCAATTCAGTAAATACTGATGTTTATATCTGTCCGCGCCCGT
This sequence comes from Oxycera nigricornis, assembly GCA_963942545.1. Lineage (NCBI taxonomy): Eukaryota > Metazoa > Arthropoda > Insecta > Diptera > Stratiomyidae > Oxycera > Oxycera nigricornis. The sequence continues at coordinate 10,190,090 of OZ012664.1, forward strand.
TGCAGAGAGTGTCCGCTAGACAGAAGTTAAAATTCCAATAAAATCATAAGTAATTCGGGGAATGAAAAAATGTCCGTAAGAGGGAAAAGTCCGTTAGACAGAAGTGTCCGTTAGGAGAAGTTTCACTGTATACACGACATGATATAAAGTCTAAGATAGATAAGTACTAAAAGATTAGTTACGTTTTTATGTCTTGTACATGACATATTCCCATAAACTTCCCAGATGGGTCACGAATTTCGTAAGCGACTTGTCCTACCAGTCGAACTACAACTCCAGGCACAAACTTCGGGGCAAGTTTGGCGGCGAAGTTATTGGTGGCTTTACTAAGAATGTGATTACGAACGTAAACCGTTTGGCCGTTAGCAATAACGCGAGGTCGGCTACGCAAGTCGTATCGTCGCTTACCTCTTTGGTAAGCTTCCTGAATCCTATGGGCTACTGTATTCTGGATAGCACGTAATTTATCATTACGTTCCGTAATACTTATTTGTCCGTCCGAAAGAGAGGATAACTTCCTAAGTAAGGAATACTTGGAACCATTTCGAATGGCTTGGAAACCAAACATTAAGAAATGAGGTGAACAACCGGTAGATTCGTGCACAACATTCCGAAAAGCGGCACAAGATTCCCCCAAATGTCCATCCCAATTGCGATGATCATTTCCAACGTATGATCGAATGGCAGACAAAATGGATTGGTTAGTGCGCTCAGACGCGTTTGATTGAGGGGAGTACCGTGGAGAAAACACGTGGGTAACACTGTAATCGGTCATGAGTTGGGAGAATATTTTTGAAGTAAATTGAACTCCATTGTCAGAATTCAGGCACTCCATAAGTATGAAATATACTTTCAGTGAGGAAACGAACGACTGCTTCTGAAGTAGCCTTCGGCATGGCCTTGAGCCATATGAATTTAGTCTAATAGTCTAATACCACGAGAAGTTGGGTATTACCTAATTTAGACCGAGGATATGGACCTAAAAAGTCAATGAATATTCGTTGTAAGGGACGTTCAGAAACACGAATTTCGCCTAACGGAGGTCTCAACGTTTGATTACTGGGTTTAGTTTGTTTGCAAATAGCGCGGAGACGAATATACTTTATAACATCTAACTTAAGATGTGGCCAGTAATAGTAACGACGAAGAATTTCTGCTGTTTTCTGAACTCCACAATGTGAAGCTAACGGAGGGTTATGCGTTTGGGCAATTAGACGTTCATGCAGGCTATCCTTGACCCATAATTTAATTTGCGGAATGTTTACATCGTTATTCGACAGGACACTAGTATTTATGTATATTTTACCGTCTCGTACCCATAAATTGGAAAACTTATCGGGTTCTTGCTCAATAATTGCGATGCGATCGACATAGTAAGCTTCCTGAAAAGCAGAATCGATAAGAACAGAAGATAGATACGAATGTTCAGGCAGAATTAGAGATGGATAGAGGGGACATACTGATAGGTGAAACGTTTTCATGTACGCGCGATAACGCGTCGGAGACAACAATAACCGAACCTTTACAGTGTTTGATTTGAAAATCAAAACCTTGTAGTTTCAGACTCCAACGAGCCAATCTACCGGACAAATCCTGTTGGTTCATCAGCCATTTGAGACTGGCGTGATCCGTAATTATAGTAAAAGGTAGACCTTCAATATACGCACGAAATTTTTTTACGCTCTGTACCACAGCAAGACATTCGAGCTCAGTTATAGTGTTTTTACGCTGAGCGGCATTGAGTTTGCCCGACATGAAAGCAATTGGATGTTCGATACCATCGTTATCCTTTTGAAAAAGGACACTACCAATACCGGTAGTACTGGCGTCACATTGAATATAAAAATGTTTAGAAAAATCGGAATTAATCAGAACGGGTGCAGATATTAATGCTTGTTTAATCTGTTGGAAAGCGTTTTCCGCAGCATCAGTCCACTTGAAGGAATGTGTGCCTTTCAGTAGGTCCGTTAAAGGAGCGGTAATGATAGCGAATGGAAGAATGAATCGCCTATACCATCCGGCCATTCCCATAAAACGACGAACTTCCTTTGCAGACTTCGGAGTCGGATATTCGACAATACTTGAAATTTTAGTGGCATCCGTTTTTAGAATTCCGTCACTCACAATGTATCCGAGGTATTTTATTTCACGTTGAAGGAATTTGCTTTTCTCCACATTGATAGTGAGACCAGCGGCCGTGAGAAATTTGGCTACTTGGCCTAATAGAGCGAGATGCTCATCGAACGTGGCACTAATAATAAGTAGATCATCTAGATTCACAAAATTTTTATCCTGGAGCTCGTGAGGAATAACTTTGTGCATAAGCCGACACATCGTTTGTGGTGCATTACACAAACCAAAAGGCATGACTGTAAATTGATACAAAGGTCTACCAGGAACAGTGAAAGCGGTTTTTTCACGTGATTCAACAGATAAGGGAATTTACCAAAAGGCATCCTTGAGGTCTAAACTAGTAATAAACTTAGTGGATTGTAAACGCGATAAAAGTCCATCGATTAGAGGAAGAGGATATGCATCCTTGATAGTCACTTTGTTTATTCGGCGAGCATCTAAACACAACCGATTTTTACCCGGTTTCCGAACTAACGTAACAGGAGAACTCCAAGAACTCTGACTCTCTTCGATAACTCCCAAAGAGAGCATGCGATTCAGTTCCAGATAGAGCTGATCCTGAATCACCGGAGAAACCGAGTAATGGCGCTGTTTGATGGGTTTTGCAGAGCCGGTATCGATAACGTGTGATAATAAGGAAGTTTGTCCCAGTCCTTGTTCGTTGAAGGAGGGAAAGGTTTGTATAACAGATTGTAGTCGAACTTGTTGATCAGTAGTAAACTGATGAAATGGATTGAGCTCTGGATTAGAGATAGAGGAAATTTCCGAAACGGAGGGTATTTGAAACGGTACTATATTGAATGTATTCCAAAAATCAATTCCCAAATAAACGCGATGTTCCAAGGAAGGTACTACCAAGAATCGAAGTGGTTTACTCACGTTTCCAAACGCGACATTAGTATCAACATATCGCAATACAGATAATCGTTGACCGGAAGCAGTACTGAAGTGAATTTTGGTAGAATGTAAATAAAGATTTAGTGAAGATATAAGCTCTAGAGCCCCATGACCTAATACACTAACGCTGGCTCCACTATCAAGCAGACCGCGTAGTTTATAACCATTTACAAGAATGTTGCGGAAGGGACGAGAATCGATATTAGTTTGATTTGCAAACACGGAATGAATGGCTGCTTTACGCAGTTGTCGGATTTAATAGAAGTATAAAGCTGCACGTTTACGAAGCTGACTATTAGAAAAAAAAACGATAATTAGAGGTATGACGATAATTAGAAGTTTTAGTGGGTAGATTAATTGTATCGGGCTTATGGTTTAAGTCCATGTTTGTGATAGGACCGACTAGAGGCACGAATTCGGTTTGAGTACTAAGTTCTCTCGTCAACAAGAGAGAAGAAACGGTACTGTTATTTATCTACGTGGATAGTGATTCGACTTGCCTGGAAAGGTTGTCGGTGATCGGCCGCCCCGCTTTGGAGGTACCGATGTTTGATTCCCAGGAGTGGGCCGGTTCCCCGCGAACGACACACTCCTCTGGAAGTTTTCCGACAAGGAACATTTGGGACAATTTCGTTTGAGGACTCCCTCGTGTCTGCAACCGAAACAAAAGACTTGTTTAGTGAGTTCTGGGCAATTTAAGAAAACGTGTCCAATGTCACGACAATTCCAACAGACACTATGGTTATTGGAAGTAGCGGCGGAACGTTGAAAGGTAGAATTGTCCGACTTACGAAACGGGTTACGATTGGCGGATAGCCTTAATGGTTCATTGGACTCAGGGCCAATGGATTGGGTATTGTGACTAATTTCGTGAATGGAACGCGGCAATATGGGTGCGGGTTTTCGGCTTGGACTGTTGCGATTCCAAACTGACTCAACTGAAATACAACATTGAACCAATTCCTGAGTGGTTCCAAACTGTCGACCAGCCAGATGGTCGCTGAGACGCGGATGCATGTTACGGTATACGATTACTTGCAAATCAATATCCGGGAGTATGTTAGTTAATTGAAGAGACATATTTTCAATATCATCGGAAAATTCGATGAAGGGTTCGTTATTGCGTTGAGTCCGAGCGTCAATACGTCTACGGATGTCTACGTCCGAAGTGATAGAACCATACCTGCTCAATAATTCATTTTTGAAAATTAACCAATCAGATGAATTGGGTTTTAATTGTAGGTATTTCCAATACCACACGGCAGCGGGTCCACGAACCAATAAATGGAAATTTACAATTAGTTCGGGATATGGTACTTGATAGGTTTTTGCAAGTGTTTCCACTTGAAATATGAATGTCTGCGTTGAGACCTGAGGTGGATCCGTCAAAGCAGATACCCCATCGGAAGATCGGGACATGCGTACGGAACGAAGAGTTGGAATGCTCTCTCCCACAGCTTGGGTGAACATTTGAAGTTGACGCAACAGAATATGAGGACCTAGAAGGGTCAATTCCCTCAACAGGGAATGTGAGATTAGGGTTGGGCACGAATAATGGCCCTTGACTGAAGTCGGACTCGATTGGAATGCACACGGAATTATTTACTTGGGAACTACCTCCCACGTCAGCTACTTGAATAGGATCGGATGAGTTCCGATTATTGAGATTGATTTTTATTACGCTGTCTCGCCCCAACTCCAACGAATGGCTACTTTTAGACCGAGTATTAGGAATATTAGGTGAAGACACCTTATTAGGCCAAAATACCATAGTAACGTCCATATTGTTAATGAATAATATTATTTATAAAAATTACGTTAATACAAGGACCGATATACTAATGTAGAATTATATAAGAACCGATATACGATACAATATATATTGAATATTTCCGCCAGGGAATTTAAATTCGACGGAATAATATTTACACGCGACGATATTTTGATACAAAACTAATATGGCGATAATGATTACTCGCTAATAAGCGAAACGCCCCAAAAGCTAATACTACTTAAAGTGATCAACCTGCGTTATCACTACGCCGACGATATATTAAAGAAACGATTTATTAGATACGCGATACCGGAACCGATTAGTGTTTGTGAGGGTGTGTGTGCGATTTACAATGTTTTTTTACACAATTTGTTCATAAGGTTTACATAAGTTTTACATAGTTTTACAAAATTTTACCAAGTTTTATATAGTTTTACAAAATTTTACAAAGTTTTACATAGTTTTACAAATTTTTTACAAAGTTTTACATATTAGAAATTACAAAGTTATACTTTTACTTAAAGGTACCTTAGCAGGTTTGTACAGACATTAAACCTGATTAAATGGAATATATTGGTTTTTGTTTCACAAATGGTGATTATTATTTGTTTTGGTTTTGTACTTTAGTTTTATGTATTTATGATATTAAAGTGTGTGATTGCCTTCCTCTACAAAAGCAGCGATGTAGGAACGGGTAATTTTCAGATTTTACGTTAATATATTTTTGTACTGGGACCGAATGTCGAACACTCAAATTGCGAAGTACATGTGTAAGGAATTCACCCATGAATCGAACAATTTGCGCGACACAACCAGTTTTCAGCCAAAATTTAACAAATGCAAGAAGAAGTTGGTGTAGGTAATTTCGAGAATCGTTCGCGACGGAATCAAAACGTATGAAGTGACAACAAGTGCTACAAAAGCTTACTTGACTCAAACTACCACGCGGCTAACACATCACAACACGATTTTCGAATTTACGAAAAAAAACTTGAAACACGAAAGAATTTGCAGATATACTGCCGTAGAATAGACACGAAGGAAAAAAGAATATGGGAAAGGTCCCATACCATTGGGCGCCACTTGTCACAATCCCGACCACGCGCACAAACCCGAGGATCCGAGATCGAGTGCCCCACCATTTTGGACGCTCCTCGACCCCGGATGCCTCGTGCGTACACGCGCCGCCGGGACTGCTACCAAGTCGACCGCTTAGTGGCGGTCCCGATTTAACATTATTTTATTTACCCCGACTAGCTCACCGAGTCGTGGGTTTAGGACAAAAGAAAGAATCATCCCGAACCACATTCGCACACGCGCCACCCATGCGCAAGAAAACAATCACATCTCTTTTAGGTTATTTTATTCCATTTTTTTTCTGTCACAAAAACAATAATTTATTATTATAATTCGGTTCACTTACATCATGTGAGATAAAAATATTAACAAAAATGTCGATTGGAAAGCAGATAATAGTCTGTAACTTCGAGATTCACAAAAGTCCATACATTACAATGACAACCGTTCGAGATATTATCATCGCCACATCATCTACGCTCGCCCATTTTTAATTCTACCAGGAATCACGTGATTAGCTTGTATTTTGCATTGATTTGCTGAACTCTGTCATTAGCTGACCGAAACTCGGACGCTCCTTCGGACGCCCACTCCATCAGGACATCAAAATGTCCCCTAGATCATTCGGCGCACCGTCGGCTCAACTCCATTCAATCTGTCCGCCTGGAATCGCTAGATGTAGTCCTCACTGCTCATCCCCTCGAAGGCAGCCTTGTGTGCTGGTTCAAATAGCTCCCACACAACTACAACAAATGCACAAATGTCACTTTTTTGTCGTGTACTCGTCCTCCTGCAGGCATTCGGGTGCAAGCCAACGAATCGAAAACAATCTATCTTGACGCGTGAAGCACTCACGACTCTCCCTATCCTTGGCTAGGGCCGAACATCCGACTTTTACGGCAAAATCACTCCAGCAAAAAACAGAGACATCCGTCTGCTTCACCAGACTCCTCGCAACTCTCTCTCACGTTCCATTTCCGGCATCTACAACATCCAAAAGCTACTTTTCGCGTAGCGTGGCGTGATCGATCCTCGTATTCGCGAAAGCTTGAGCACGATCCGAGGGTTGGAGCGAGATGACGCGTTTGAATAGCTTTGTCGGAACTTGGCGAGCTTCACACTGTCAAATAATCATTGCCAGGTAGGTAGTTATATGCTTTAGTTATTTCGGGCAGAAAAGGCGCGAAGATAATTTAAATTTACTTTATGGTACGTAACAAGTCATTACTCATGGACTTTATGAGTGTTGCATTTTAAATTGGGTCATATGGAAAAATGCTGATCGATATTGTGATTGGTAGAATGAATTTACTATACTCAATTCTTCCAGTTTTAGAATTGAGATTATGTATTAAGTAGATTAAAAATATTAGAGTAGGGATTATATATTAAGATGTAAAAATTGTATAAAAGAAATTTGTAGAATAAAGAAAAGATAGTCATAGTCTTACTTTTGACTCGTTTTAATTATCTACTATTGCCGTAGTTTGGCAAAACGCTCCAGCCGTAACTTGGCTTTAGAAGCGCTACAATTATAGCGTAACCAGTCGCTAAAGAAAAGTAGTAAAAATATAGGCTAGCTTGGATCATGAATCCTGTGCCAGACATGTGGCAATTCACTTGCCGGTAGGTACCCTAGTACAACCCTGTTTCCTCGCTAATAGTGCGATTTACCTATACAGCGCTAAGTCACGGATCTCCCTCGAAGAGTATAAGATCCGGCGTTCAGCAACCAATACGGAGGACTACGAGGCACCTGAGAAACCATCGACGACGAAGCGTTTTTTACATGGCGATCCTGCAACCGAAGATCCTGTAAACTTCGAACATCTGAAGGATGATATACCACAACATACGGAAGACCTTGAAGACGGTGAGAAAGCCAACATAACAACAGATGAGGAGTTCCACAAGGCATTTGAAAGATGTCTCATACGGGCACAAAAAACACCAATGGTAACCATACACGAGGAGTATGAGCTTAGCCCAAATCTACGAGCTCCACCATATAAGCCATCATCACTACCTGGTCCACGTCCAAGGAAAATAGAGGACTTCGTGAAGCAAAGTGGACTAGATGAGCCACGAATATATAAAATAAAGCGTCGACAACGTGGAGGACGCAGATATGAAGAAAGGCGTGAAAAAGCCATACTCCACAGGCTAATACACATCTCGGACAATGAACAAAGGAGACAATTTACAGAGCGGCTAAACAACCTAAAAGGAAAAAATAGAATAAATAATTAAATTATATTATATATATATGTTATAACTTCTTTATACAATGGAAATAATTGCAGTACTCATGCTAATATTTTTATAGAATACAGACAAACAATAAGTACAACAATTGTTTTCTTAATAATAATGGCGTGCCTATATCTTTATAATAAAAAACAAAAAAAGGTATGCAAGGAAGATAGTAGATAGGAATATTGTGTTAGGACGAAACAATGTCTAGCTGAAAGTAATTCTAATTGTCCTCACAGATGTCGGTAGAGAAGATAAAACAGATATTGTCTGAATTGCGAAATAATTTGATAAATTTAAAGAAGACAAAGACCTATACGATCAAAACTTTAAAAGAGAAATTAGAGTACGCAATCAATGCAGAAACTGTAGGTAAAAACCTTTTTAACGATATTAAGGAAGACAATGAGATAGAATTAAAATCGACATTTTCATCAATTTGTAGAGACCTAATTACAAACCTGATACAACGGCTGAACGCTGCAAACATATTAGTAAAAATTGAAGACAACATCATCTACACAGAAATGGCAGAATTTAACATAGAAAGTGCAATCAAGATCATACCAACATATGATGGGAAGTTCTCTGAGCTAGAGACATTTTTGACTATAATAAAATTACTAGAGAAAAAATTATCGGCAGAAGGTAAAATAGAGTTGCTGAATCTAGTTCTACACATTAAACTAAACACAAATTTGAGAACAGCGATAAACATTTCATCAATCACTAGCATTAATAATTTAGAAACAGAGCTACGACTCAAGTACAAAAACAATAAAACTGTACCCCAAATACATACGCAGCTCGCAAGCATAACTCAGAAACGTATGTCCATAACGGCATACAAAGACAAAATATTATCTTTAATAAGTGATTTAAACCAATTACAAATTGGCACATTAGGTGCAGATGTAAACCAAGTTGCTAAACAAGCAATTCAGAGCATAAACGACACATATGCTCTTACCATATTCAAGAATGGGTTAAATGATCAAATTAGGGACACTGTGTTCGCAGCACGACCACAGACTTTCAGTGAAGCTATCACATTAGCCACTGAAATTGAGAACAATGAATCTCAACCACCAACCATAATGTACGTAAATAAAAATAACAAGTACAATAATTTTAATGCCAGAAGGCATAATAACCACAATGGTTATAGAAATAGAATTGAGAATCGTGGAAGTTACAATCAACCACGCAACAATTTCAATAATAACTCTTTTAAAACATATAATAGAAACAATGATAGAAATTCTAACCCTAACAGAAATTTTAATAGAAACAAATTTGATAATAATACAGGAAGATATAATAACAATCTCCAAAATAACAGATACAATACTAGAAGGGTAAGATTAATAGACAACCAGGGAAACGTGACAAGTTCCCGAGAGGAAGTAGGCAACCTCCCGGAAGAAGCATAGTTTCTGAAGCCAAAACAAAAAACAGTAATAAGTACACTCTAGAGAATAATGTATGCAGAATAACGGGTATGAGCACAAACTATATAAAAATATTTAACAAAAATGAACATAGATATCTACAACTATTAATAGATACTGGAGCCGACATCTCCATTTATAAAAGTAATAATTTAAGTTCAAATGATATACAAGCACAGAACAGGTTGTGGTGAGTTTGGTGCTATACCTGCTCCGTGCAGGTGAGGGTTCCGCTTCCTATACTCATCTAGAGAGATGATGAGTTTCTTCCTGTAGAATACACACTTTAGTTTTTGGGAAGGAGGAGGAACAATTAGAACCTATGAGCAATCTTTGGATTGCATCATGTTTGGCGCTGAGCAATGCTCGTGCAGCCGATATGTCCCAAGTTAAAAGTTGCTAATGTTGAAGCAACACTTTGCCACTGTGAGGCAAAGTTTTTACTTTGCTGATGAGAAGCGAAGTATCGCAAGAGACTAGGCTGCCGATAACAAGGCAGGTATTAAATAAATCAATACTCTTCTTTGCGAGGTCTAAAAAGACTGTCTTTATTTTCTTAATTCTTTTCCTTTTATACAATTTAAACTTACTCCCTACTCTAAAATCTATAATAGAAATTTCCAATACTTAATCGAAATTCCCTTACTTTACATTTTAATATCTACAAACAATCCAACACTTATCATATGGGTTCTCATGAATACAATTGCCCTAATTAGAACTCATATTACTTTGTCGAGGGCATTACTCTAGAATTTATCGTTACTAGTATTCATGATTCATATCTATTGTGGGATCATGTTCATTTCATTGATAACCATTAGTGCTAAATAGTAAATTGAAAAGATCGGTTCGTGTACGTGTTAAAAGCTTTAGCTCAATACATTGTTTGTGCACATGCTACAAAGCTTTGTGTGTTCATTTACCGATGGTTTATGACCATACTACACCCCATCGTTTTAGGAGATGAGAGTTTGGGAACAAATTCGAATCTAAATTTGGAATGAAATTCGAATCTAGTTGGTAAGTGTTTGGATTTGTGTATTACAATTACTTTACATTATTTTTTATTTTTTTGATTATAGCGATCTTATGATTTCTTTAATTATTAACTAATACTATGTTCTATATTATTACAGGATTATATAACAATTACTACTGATTTAAATTTTTCTTTTCATAGCTCTTCAATTTATATTATTTTTATAACTTTTACTACTTTAATTGTTTCTTTTCATAAATCTTCAGCCTATTATTATGTATCCATTTATTTTTATTTTCAATTTCGATTAACGTATTTACACCTTTGGACTCTAATACTCTATATGGGCCTTTGTATGGTTTTCATTTTTTCTTCTATTTTCTGATTTGACTAGTACAAGGTCACCTATTCTAGCATTTAGCGGATTGTTGTAAGATTGTTTGTTAATCCTTGCCGTTTTTGTTTTCTCAATTAATTCTTTAGCTTTTGTTAAAGACATTTTGAGTCTAAGTTTCAATTCGTTTGCGTAATTTTCTAAGTTGTAAATTTTTCCAGAATCTTTCAAAATATCGTTAGGTAAATAGGAGAGTTTGCCGAAAACTAGTTCATAAGGAGTGTAATTTGTGTCTACATGTGGTGTTGTATTATAAGAGAATGTATAAAAAGGTAACCATTCGTCCCAATTATTGTTATCAACAAAACACAGTAGATATTCGTTTAGGACACGGTGATTTCGTTCTACTACTCCTAAAGTCTCATGATGGTATGGGGTTGAAAATATCTGCTTAATTTGTAGGAAATCACATATTTCTTTCATTACACTGTTAGTGAATTCGGTTCCTAGATCCGTCTTGAGAATTTGAAAATGACCATATAAAAGAATGAAGTTATTTACAAATGCTTTCGCTACAGTAGTAGCATCCTTACTTTCTATGGGTATAGTAGTCACATATTTTGTCAACTCACACTGAATAGTGAGAATGTATCGGTAATTATTTGCAAATCTTAGTGGTCCAACAATGTCTGCGCTCACAATTTCAAAACTGGTAGCCGGTGTCTCGATTTTAATCATCTTTTCCTTTGTGTGTTTGGTTATTTTATTCCTTTTACATATTTCGCATTGGCTTACGTGCTTCTTTACCATTTTGTTCATATCCTTCCAACAATATCTCTGTTTTAGTTTTAATAAAGTTTTATGTACTCCTGTATGTCCTCCGTGTGGCGAATTGTGATATTCATAAATTAATTCTTTTTGTTTATCGACGTTTAGAATTCGTAAGGGTGGTTTATATATTAGTATTTTCAATTCATCTTTCTCTTCCCGTTGCAACGCATTAATTAATGCGAATTCAAGAAGCTATTTAAATAGCTTCTTTAATTCGTCTTTCGGTACGTACCTAAATATATCATCATTTCTCGCGAGTGCTAGTGCCTTTATGCTATTGTTCTGTGAATAGGTTAGCAATTTCTTCATAACAGAAACTAATTTCGTGTATGAATTATCATTACTGTTTTCACGAACTATCAGCTTATCGTTGACAGAAACGGATTTCTTGTCATCTTTATCACTGTAGCGCACTATAACATTATCTTTCTCTCTAGCTATGTATGTATCATCATTCTTAGTTCCACTGCTGCGCAAATTATTAAATTTCAATTTTAGAGCTCCTTTAATATCTGACAGTGAAGTGCATTCAAACGCATGGATGTGATCAATCTCTTCGTTTTTGTTATCACTTTTGTTGCAGATTTCTGAATTATTAGTCCCCTTTTTTGTTTTACTTCTCGTAATCGCCAGTAACTTTTTGCTAACATTATTATCTTTTGTCGGAGGTATCATTGATTTAAGTATATCAGAGTTAATTTGTATTCTTGATAGTGCATCCGCATTCGTGTTTATATTCCCCTTTTTATATATAATTTCAAAGTCGTAATCAGACAGGTCTAGTTGAAAAGTCCTATACATTCGTTTTCTACATTAATTGTATTTTCTAATTTGTCTTTTAGAGTTTTTACCGTATAAGTTTTCGTTTTTTTCAAATTTGTTAAATTAGTTTGTATTTCAGTTATAATTTGTTTTATTCTATCTGTCGACATTTGGAAAGAGAGTTATACCTTCGTTTTATATAACATATACATATTTGTTTTTTTTAAACATTGTTCCGTCCTAACACAATATTCCTGTCAACAATTTTTCTCGCATACTTCTTTTGTTTGTTGTTATAGATGTATACAACAATAAATATGATGAAAAAAATAGCAGAAGTACTGATTGTTTGTCTATACTCCTCGAAAATATTCGCATTGTTACTGCAGTTATTGCCCATTATTGCTTAATTTATTAAAATAATTTTTTAAAGATACAATATTTATATTCCTTTTAATGATAGAAACTAATTTCAACAATTTTTATTTTTTTCTAAGGCTATCTAGTCTAGTTTTAAATGTTTTGCGTAGCTCTCCTGATGAGATGTGGATCATGCGATGAAGAATTGCCTTGTCGCGTCGCAATTTGAATGCTTGTCCTCCACGTTTTCTGCGTAGTACTTTTGAGATGAGTGGCTCCTTCTGATGCTTTTTCCGGCAAAATTCTTCAAGTCTTCTCGGACGTGGGCCAGGATTTGGCGATGGTGTATAAATTGGTGTCTGTTGATTAGATGCCGCTGGTGCTACATATTCGTTTCGTCCTTTTTTGTCACGAATTCTTCTGTGAGGATTACGCACTTTTCGTAAACTCGTAGAAATTCATCCTCTGTAGTAATTTCTCCGTCTTCGATCTCTGTCGCTGTCGTTATATTTGGTCCGTGATTGGCAGGATCGCCATGTGGTGAGTTTGGTGCTCCGTGCAGGTGAGGGTTCCGCTTCCTATACTCATCTAGAGAGATGATGAGTTTCTTCCTGTAGAATACACACTTTAGTTTTGGGAAGGAGGAGGAACAATTAGAACCTATGAGCAATCTTTAGATTGCATCATGTTTGGCGCTGAGCAATGCTCGTGCAGCCGATATGTCCCAAGTTAAAAGTTGCTAATGTTGAAGCAACACTTTGCCACTGTGAGGCAAAGTTTTTACTTTACTAGACTACTCTCTTTACTGTACCCCAAATACATACGCAGCTCGCAAGCATAGCTCAGAAACGTATGTCCATAACGGCATACAAAGACAAAATATTATTTTTAATAAGTGATTTAAACCAATTACAAATTGGCACATTAGGTGCAGATGTAAACCAAGTTTCTAAACAAGCAATTCAGAGCATAAACGACACATATGCTCTTACCATATTCAAGAATGAGTTAAATGATCAAATTAGGGACACTGTGTTCGCAACACGACCACAGACTTTCAGTGAAGCTATCACATTAGCCACTGAAATTGAGAACAATGAATCTCAACCACCAACCATAATGTACGTAAATAAAAATAACAAGTACAATAATTTTAATGCCAGAAGGCATAATAACCACAATGGTTATAGAAATAGAATTGAGAATCGTGGAAGTTACAATCAACCACGCAACAATTTCAATAATAACTCTTTTAAAACATATAATAGAAACAATGATAGAAATTCTAACCCTAACAGAAATTTTAATAGAAACAAATTTGATAATAATACAGGAAGATATAATAACAATCTCCAAAATAACAGATACAATACTAGAAGGGTAAGATTAATAGACAACCAGGGAAACGTGACAAGTTCCCGAGAGGAAGTAGGCAACCTCCCGGAAGAAGCATAGTTTTTGAAGCCAAAACAAAAAACAGAAATAAGTACACTCTAGAGAATAATGTATGCAGAATAACGGGTATGAGCACAAACTATATAAAAATATTTAACAAAAATGAACATAGATATCTACAACTATTAATAGATACTGGAGTCGACATCTCCATTTATAAAAGTAATAATTTAAGTTCAAATGATATACAAGCACAGAACAGGTTGTGGTGAGTTTGGTGCTATACCTGCTCCGTGCAGGTGAGGGTTCCGCTTCCTATACTCATCTAGAGAGATGATGAGTTTCTTCCTGTAGAATACTCACTTTAGTTTTTGGGAAGGAGGAGAAACAATTAGAACCTATGAGCAATCTTTGGATTGCATCATGTTTGGCGCTGAGCAATGCTCGTGCAGTCGATATGTCCCAAGTTAAAAGTTGCTAATGTTGAAGCAACACTTTGCCACTGTGAGGCAAAGTTTTTACTTTGCTGATGAGAAGCGAAGTATCGCAAGAGACTAGGCTGCCGATAACAAGGCAGGTATTAAATAGATCAATACTCTTCTTTGCGAGGTCTAAAAAGACTGTCTTTATTTTCTTAATTCTTTTCCTTTTATACAATTTAAACTTACTCCCTACTCTAAAATCTATAATAGAAATTTCCAATACTTAATCGAAATTCCCTTACTTTACATTTTAATATCTACAAACAATCCAACACTTATCATATGGGTTCTCATGAATACAATTGCACTAATTAGAACTCATATTTCTTTGTCGAGGGCATTACTCTAGAATTTATCGTTACTAGTATTCATGATTCATATCTATTGTGGGATCATGTTCATTTCATTGATAACCATTAGTGCTAAATAGTAAATTGAAAAGATCGGTTCGTGTACGTGTTAAAAGCTTTAGCTCAATACATTGTTTGTGTACATGCTACAAAGCTTTGTGTGTTCATTTACCGATGGTTTATGACCATACTACAAGGTGCAAACTCACGGGCATAACAAATGAAACTACAATGTCACTCGGAACTATCAAACTAAATTTCAACATTGAAGATATCATTATATCAAATACATTTCATACGGTAGATGAAAAATTCCCTATCGAAACTGACGGCATTATAGGACGAGACATGCTAATCAAGTATATGTGCAAAATTGACTACGAAACATATACCATATCCTTCAGTACACAAGGCAGAGATATAGTATTACCAATGTACACTAGAAAAGCTAACATGGCACACATAACAATTCCCGCAAGAACAGAAGCGATAATACCCTTAGGCTGAGGCTCCACGTACGATTCCAAATCGGTTTCGGTTTGTTTGTTTTAAGAATGAACGTCATAGCGGCGCGACCTTTTCTTATTTTGCATGTTATCTATATGAGAACCGGGCGACCCTGCGTCCACGTCCGATTCGATCAATAACGCCGGTTTTACGACCCGTCTGGTTCATAACGACCCGGGTCGACGTTCAGATTCATAATCATAACGAAGGCGCTTCCTTCTCGCTCATTTACACGCTTTCGCCATAAGATCGGATGACACCCGGCTCCACGGCCGGTTTTCCATAACCGATTTTCTGTATGCGCATGCGTTGTGTTCATTCGTTTAAAAGGCAGTGAACGGAGAAGGCCATGGAGCAGGTGATAACGGCAGTAGGAAATAATCCGGTAATATGGAGTATTGCGGATAAAGACTACCACAACAGGGAATTGAATGATGCGGCGTGGGAGAATGTTTGCCGAGAAGTGTGCCCTAGTGCCAGAATTCATCCATTTTAGGATTTTAGCACTGACACCATCAACAACGCAAGACAGATGTTTTCACGTTGAGCACCGACACGAGAATGAACACTAAACAAACAATATGATTCAAGAGCCTCGCACGTTCTTATTTCAGATTTGGAATCGTACGTGGAGCCTTGACGCCCGTCGTTCTTATTGTTTACGCATTCCAAATAATAATCGGTTTGGAATCGTATGTGGAGCCTCAGCCATAGACGTAGACAGATCAGAAGACAGCATAATACTAAACAAAGAAATCGAAAAAGGGATATTCTTAAGCAATTGCATAATTCCAGCGAAAGGTATATGTCATGTGAAAATACTCAATACTAATGAACATGACATAACTCTGAAAAACTTTCAAACAGAGGTAGAACCACTGAGAAATTATGACGTATTAAAGACAACTCGGAAATTTGACAAAAAAACGATTAAACGAACTATTAAACGTAATTAATACCAACAGTCTCGATGAACAAGCAAACAAGAGCTAGCAAGAAATTATTATGGATTACCAAGACGTTTTCCATCTGGAAGGTGAATACCTCACAAAAAATAATTTTTACCAACAAAAACTCAACACCTGCGACGAAAACCCAGTCTACATAAAAAATTATAGGTTACCACAAACTCAGAATGACGAAATTCTTAGGCAAGTACGGGAACTAAAAAATAATGATATTATCGAACAATCCACAAGCCCGTACAACTCACCATTGTTAGTTGTACCTAAGAAAAGCTCGGATGACACCAAGAAGTGGAGATTAGTCGTTGATTTCAGAAAACTAAACGACAAGCTGGTGAACGATAAATTTCCATTAACAAGGTTAGAAGACGTCCTAGACAAACTAGGTAGGGCAAAGTACTTTTCAACCTTGTATATGACTAGTTCGTTCCACCAGATCGAGCTAGAAAAAGAATCAAGACCTTTAACCGCTTTTTCCACCAATGATGGACACTACCAATTCAAAAGATTACCTTTTGGATTGAAAATATCATCAAACAGCTTGCAAAGGACGCTCACTATTGCCTTAACTGGTCTAAGCGACTCAGCATTCTTATACGTAGACGACATCATGGTTTTCGGATGTAGCATGAAACATCATAATGAAAATTTAAGAACAGTTTTACAGAGACTTCGTAAGTACAATTTGAAGTTAAATGCAAATAAATGCAAGTTTTTAAATTCAGAAGTAGTGTATTTAGGACACCATATTACAGCAGATGGTATAAAAACAGACCCTGCTAAGCATGAAGTAATTAAAAATTATCCCATCCCAAAGACCGCGGATGACGTGCGAAGATTCGTAGCTTTCTGCAACTATTATCGACGCTTCATACCAAACTTTGCGGAAACGGCAAAGAATTTGAACTCTCTTTTAAAGAAAAAAGCACCGTTTGTTTGGGAAGAGAAACAGCAAAAAGCATACGAACTTTTAAAACGCAAACTGATTTCACCTCCTATACTTCAATACCCTGATTTTGAAAAACCCTTCATACTTACTACAGATGCGTCAAATTTCGCACTAGGTGCTATACTATCACAAGGAGAAATTGGTTCAGATCTACCAATCTCGTACGCGAGCAAATCCTTAAATAAGCACGAATTGAATAAACCTATCATAGAAAAGGAACTATTAGCGATACATTGGGGCATAAACTTTTTTAGGCCATATTTATATGGACGGAAGTTTATAGTCGTATCAGACCACAGACCTTTGGTATCATTGTTTACACACAAAACTCCATCTTCAAAACTTACTAGAATACGTCTAGATCTATCGGACTACGATTTCGAGATCATATACAAAAAGGGTAATATAAATACAAATGCGGATGCGCTGTCAAGAATACAAATCATCACTGAAATGCTAAAATCTATGATACCTCCGACAAACGATGAAAATATTAGCAAAAAGTTATTGGCGATAACAAGAAGTAAAACGATAAAGGTACAAAGTGAAAATAAGAATACAGAAATCGACAAGCAAAGTGGCAACCAAAACGAACAGATTGATCACCTCCATGCGTTTGATTGCACTTCTTTGTCAGATATTAAAGGAGCGATGAAACTGAAATTTTATATGCTAGCTAGCAAGAAAAACAAGAAAGATGGTATATCTATAACTAAAGAGAAAGATTTTATAGTAGTGAGCTACAGTGATAAAGTTGTTGAGAAACCAGTTTCCTTCAACGATAAGCTGAAAGTTCATGATAACAACAATGATAATTCATACACGAAATTAGTTTCTGTCATGAAGAAGTTGTTAATATATTCAAAGAACAATAGCATAAATGCACTATCTTTATCTTCTAATGATGATATATTCAGGTACGTACCGAGAAATGAATTCAAGAAATTATTTAATGCGTTGCAACGGGAAGAAAGTTATAAGTTAAAAATATTAATATACAGATCGCCCATAAGAATTCAAGACGTCAAAAAGCAAAATGAATTAATTATTGAGTACCACAATTCGCCACATGGAGGACATACAGGAGTACATAAAACTTTGTTAAAATTGAAACAGAGATATTGTTGGAAGGATATGAAGAAAATGGTCCAAAAACATATAAACCAATGTGAAAAGTGCAAGATGAATAAAATAACTAAGCACACCAAAGATAAAATGATAAAAACCGCGACTCCATCTACTAGCTTCGAGATTGTAAGCGCAGACAGTGTTGGCCCGTTGAGAATTTCAAACAACTACCGATACATTCTCACTATTCAGTGCGAATTAACGAAATTTATAACTGCCATACCCATAGAAACTAAGGATGCTACCACAGTAGCAAAAGCTATGGTAAATAAATTTATCTTATTATACGGTCATTTCAAGATTCTAAAAACGGACTTAGGGACAGAATTTACAAACAGTCTAATGAAAGAAATATGCGAGTTACTACATATAGAACAAATATTTTCAACCCCTTACCATCATGAGACGTTAGGTGTAATAGAAAGGAACCACCGCGTATTAAACGAATACTTACTGTCCTTCGTTGACAACAACAACTGGGACGAATGGATACCTTTCTATACATTTTCATATAATACAACCCCACATATTGACACAAATTATACACCTTACGAACTAGTATTCGGCAAACTATCCTATTTACCAAATGACATTTTAAGCGATTCAAAAGAAATATACAATTTAGACATTTACAGAAATGAATTAAAAATTAGATTAAAAATGTCTCTAACAAAGGCAAAGGACTTAATTGAAAAGCAAAAACAATAAGAACAAATAAAGAATGTTATTCTAAACCATTAAACATAGAAATAGACGATCTTGTATTATAAAAAGTAGAGAACAGAAGAAAACATGAGAAACCGTATAAAACTCCATTTAAAGTGCTAGGTAAAAATAATGTAAATACACTATTGGACATAGATAATAAGAAAAAATGGATACACAATAATAGACTCAAGATTTTTAAAAAAAAGAGGGAATAATATTGTATAGAAATATAATATAAGACATGTAAAAATACCTATAATAAGTCTCGAATTTGGACCCAAACTCTCACCTCAAAAGGTTAAGGGTGTAGTGGATCTACAGGTATCTACACAATCAATCAGCATTTTACTATAAACTAAACCCACAAATCAATAGTTAACGAGCAGTCGTAGACTATACAAATGGATAATGTACGATCATTTTTGTAATGCTCACTTTGCATACTCGTTTTGCATTACACATAATCTACTCATACGAAAGTCCAATTCATGTTGTCACTAAAAATAAACACATGAATGAATGTTTATAATAGCCCATCGCGATCGTGCCAGACTAAGCGGCGCTTAGCGTAGGCAGGTGCAATGTACGACATACTTACACACAAAGTTCATGTACCCTTTGTGAAGAAATTTGAGTAGTCATTACTCATGGACTTTATGAGTGTTGCATTTTAAATTGGGTCATATGGAAAAATGCTGATCGATATTGTGATTGGTAGAATGAATTTACTATATTCAATTCTTCCAGTTCTAGAATAGAGATTATGTATTAAGTAGATTAAAAATATTAGAGTAGGGATTATATATTAAGATGTAAAAATTGTATAAAAGAAATTTGTAGAATAAAGAAAAGATAGTCATAGTCTTACTTTTGACTCGTTTTAATTATCTACTATTGCCGTAGTTTGGCAAAACGCTCCAGCCGTAACTTGGCTTTAGAAGCGCTACAATTATAGCGTAACCAGTCGCTAAAGAAAAGTAGTAAAAATATAGGCTAGCTTGGATCATGAATCCTGTGCCAGACATGTGGCAATTCACTTGCCGGTAGGTACCCTAGTACAACCCTGTTTCCTCGCTAATAGTGCGATTTACCTATACAGCGCTAAATCACGGATCTCCCTCGAAGAGTATAAGATCCGGCGTTCGGCGTCCAATACCGAGGACTACGAGGCACCTGAGAAACCATCGACGACGAAGCGTCTTTTACACCTTAACAAAACGCGAGTTCCTCCTACGCCGCCTCCGCCGATCACGCCAAGGCCTATAATCGGATCGTCACAGAACTTGTTTGTGGAAGCGTAGCGTATATCCGAATTTCCTGCGTTCTACAGATCAGATTCAGAATTTTGGTTCGAACAAGGGGAAGCCGCTTTCCATACCGCCAAAATCACGCAAGATGAAACGAAATTCAAATACGTGATCCAATACGCGGAGCCAGACATAATGCTGCATGTCATCTCGATCGCGAAGAATCCTCCATCGGAAAATAAATACGAAGCATTGAAACAGAGAATTCTGTCAGCGTTTGCTGAATCGACGGAATCAGGACTTCGAAGATTATTCCAAGGCCAAAATTTGGAAGGCAAAAAGCCGTCACACTATCTCCAGGACCTTAGGAACACAAGAGGAGACCAAGTGACGAACGCTATGCTTCGAACGCTGCTTCTGGAACAGCTACCAGAAAATATTCGTGTCGTTCTCTGCATCTCGAGCGAACCAGATGTGGATAAACTGGCGAAGATGGCTGATTTGATGTTGGAGTTACAGCATCCACCGGGAGTTTTAGCGGTTCAGCGAGAACGGAAACCAGAAATGGAAAACGAGGTACTTTCGCAGATTATGAACCGTCTCGAGCGATTGGAATTACGGACGCGTGGTCGATCGCGCTCCAAATCTCGTGACAGGCCAAACAAATCAAGGCCACGGTCGCGTGGATCATTTTATTTTTTCCACACCCGCTTCGGGAAACTTGCAAGGAATTGCAAAGCACCTTGCCAGTGGAAAAACTTCGAAATGAAGCCGGAAAACTAAATTCGTCGTTCCGCGTTTCGGCAGCCGAGGACGACTCAATTCATCAACGCCGACTAACAGTTACCGATCGAAAATCTGGACTACGATTCTTGGTAGACACAGGTGCTGATGTGTCAGTCTTTCCAAAGACGAAACATCACCAAGCACCTTCTAAATACAAATTGTATGCTGCCAACAACACTCCGATCGGTACTTACGGTGAGAAATTTTTAGTTCTCAATCTCGGCCTTCGACGATCATTTCCTTGGAGTTTCACCATCGCAGATGTTCGACAGCCTATTGTTGGTGCAGATTTACTACACCAATTTGGATTGCTAGTTGATCTAAGAAGAAAAATAGTCGTGGATGCAAAAACAAATTTGAAATCCATCGCCAATATTTCAAATAACGCAAGTTCTGGAATATCAACTGTAGCGTCAAGTACACCTTACCACAACTTGCTGAAGGAACACCATGACGTCACGATCCCTGGTAACACCAAAAAGGTCATGAACCACGGTGTCCACCATCACATTTTTACCAAAGGACTACCAGTGGCGCAGCGAGCAAGAAGATTTTCGCCAGAAAAGCTGAAGGAAGCCAAGGCAGAATTCGATTTTATGCTACAACTCGGAATTTGCCAACCATCCAGCAGTCAGTGGGCCAGTCCACTACACCTCGTCCCGAAAAAGAATGGTCAATGGAGACCATGCGGAGATTATCGCAGGCTCAATGCTAGTACGATACCAGACAAGTATCCAATAGCGCATTTGCACGATTTTTCACACCAGCTCAGAGGATGTAAAATATTTTCAACTCTGGATTTGCTTCGAGCCTATAATCAAATACCCGTAGCACCAGAGGATATACCTAAGACGGCCGTGATTACACCATTCGGCCTCTACGAATTCAAGGTCATGACATTTGGCCTATGCAATGCCGCGCAAACCTTTCAGCGGTATATCGATGCTGCACTTCGACGACTCTCATTCTGCTACGCGTACATTGACGATATTTTGATCGCTTCGAGGACCCCCGAAGAACACCAACAACATCTCAGAATGGTTTTTCAACGTCTAAGTGACTTCGGACTATCAATCAACGTGGCCAAGTGTATTTTCGGTACTAGGCCGCTGCCAGAACGAGTTGAAGTACTTTTGAATTTTAAGAAACCGACATCTCTGGCAGAATTAAGACAATTTTTGGGCGCAATAAATTTTTACAGGAAATTTATTAAGAATGCTGCTTAGGTACAAGCACCTTTACACGAACTACTTAAAGGAATGATTCTTATTGGATTTGAACCTCCGTTTCTAGTCGAGACAAATCGCCTAATAGTGTGCTTTTTTGTTTGGTTAGCAACGTGCTAACACTATTTTTCCACATTAATGGAGGTTCTTTTGTTCCAGATTAATGGTTGGTGCCATAATTAGGTAGGGAGCGTGGTTTCGGGATAACGAATGGCTTCCTCTTCAGGTGCTGTCATATGCCACTCGTTATCAGACAACACGACCACGGGTTAGGCTTGTTGATGGGTTAAGCTCGTTATATTTCAGCTATTTTAATCTTTGCATCTGCGAAGTATAACGACTGTCAATATTTTTTCGTTCGTATATTGTGCATACGTTGCAATTTGAAATGATTCTTATTGGATTTGAACCTCCGTTTCTAGTCGAGACAAATCGCCTACTAGTGTGCTTTTTTGTTTGGTTAGCAACGTGCTAACACTATTTTTGCACATTAATGGAGGTTCTTTTGTTCCAGATTAATGGTTGGTGCCATAATTAGGTAGGGAGCGTGATTTCGGGATAACGAATGGCTTCCTCTTTGGTATGGTATGTCTAATAAGACACCATACTTGCGCAGCATTTTGCCCAAGGTTTTTTGCATTTAAGTCCAAATTAAGAAGAGATGGGATATTACTTCGATTGAAATATCCAAAATTAAATGCTTTCAACTTATTATTAAAGTCTTCTGACGTAATCATTTTTCTTTTTTGGATTACATATTTCAAAAAAACCTTCACTTTAACTTGACCAATTCCTTCTAAAATGACATGCATTGCATCGACACTTAGAGATGTAAAACTATTAAAATATTGAAGGTCGTTCAATTTAAATGAATCTTTAACTCCAAATGATTTTTCATTCATGTGCACTCTATGTTTTTCCATACTGCGTAATAAAGTTTTATCTTCTTTGAAGGATGATTGAATATCTCTATTGTGAATAGTGCAAAATCTACAAAAATAGTTAGACCTAAACGACTCATGCAGACCATATATCGAATTGGCACTCAAATTATCATGAGATATTGAAAATAGTGTGCCTTTAATATTGTATATTATTCCATTTAACGATAATTCAAACCCAACATTTTCTAGTGTGGTAATCTCATCAAATATTAAATCAAAAACCGCATGATAGCCCCTTTTCTTCATATCATTGTGATTACAAAGTGCCACTATGTGTATGTTTTCTAATTTCGTGTTTATGTAGGGGGGTAAATTTAGGATACTAAAATAAAAGGCAGTAATTTTGTGAACGCCTGTTTTTGAGCCGATAATATTAGCAACTTCAAATTCGTCAACATAGAGTATAATATAATACAAGCAAATGGACTGTAACTTGAAGATATCGGAATAGATCTAAAAACATTACAGTTTTGAAAAAATAACTCGTTTCCATCAACACCTTCGTAAATAAAAAAAAATGAGTAAAAATTGGCCGGGTACTCTACATAAAAGACGAAAAAGCTTTTAAAAAGACTTTTAAAAGCTACAATGCTTGATGTAATACTAAGTCGTATTTCATTACCGTCAATGCCAATCCAATATGAATCAATTAGCTTTTTGTTCGATCCTCGCAAAATTAAATGTGGTTGTCTTCCAAAACACTCAGTTTGGAGGATGGCGCCAGTCTGAAAAAATTAATGAAGCTTTAATCTTGCTATATGCTTATTTATCACGATAAGTATACCTTACGAAAAATAAATATCGTATACTTCTCCTGCATCAATTTTCTATTGCCTATAGTCCTTAAAATTTTAGACAGCGCCAGCAAAGTTGTTATATCTTCGTCAAATCCTTCAAGTAAAATATATTATTTAACTTGCAAAAAGACGATATAATAGTGAAAAGTATTACTTTCATCCTCAAGAGTGAATTCATCGTAAATAACTATCTTGTTTTTCTGGGCCCAATCTAAAAATTTTAATTTTATTTTGTCCCAGTAAATTGTATCGTTATATTTGAACCTAGTGTCAGAATCCTGATTAATCTAAAAAAAGATATGCACAATCATTAAGAATAGTTCGATTGCTATCCCTTCCATACCAGCCCCGGTGTATCCAGAAAACGTGGATAGGTTTCAAATGAAAATGGTTCACTTCTAAGACAAACAGTCTGTTTCATGTATAAAAATATTTTTGATTGCTCTGTTTTTGGGCACAGACGACTTTATTCTTTGATTTTTCCGATCAGATCATCGTCAATAAACTGTTCACTATCTGTTGTCGATCCATTGGTATCCGTATAACACAGACGTGAAGAATTTCCCAACGATCTATTGATGGTCCTCAATCGATAAGCAAAGAATCCTGTACGGTCTCTTGCATTGTAAAACATTTCCTAAATTGTAAAAATTATTAGTTCAAAGTCCTATTTCATTATATCCTTTGCGTATTACAAAATTATCTGGATCATGATTTTCGCATAAATTTGGGAAAATTAGAGCTGTAGCTTTCGCCCACAATATTTTGTTTTCTGCCGTAGGATAGGTTCCATTAATTTGAACCAAGTGCGTTACAATTAAATTTACGAGCTTCACTCGAATTTTTTTAGAAAGCTGCTGAGTAGTTTTGTACGATTCAAGAATTCTTTTACCCTCTTCGCCGCTTTCTAAATAAATTGATAACTCCTTAAAAACAACGGGTTCATTTTAAGATTGGTATTGAAGCAATGAAAGTGCAATAGTTAACCTCTTTTAAGACTTCTGCCTCGAGTTTCAGCTTCTTTGGTAATGTGCCCAGGAAGCAGTCTTGCCTTCCGAGAGGAGCACCATATGACTCGGCTACGTCAGGCTGCGTACTCACGTCAGCAACTAAATCTACATACGCAGGTAAAATAAAACAATGTTCTATAATGTTTTGAAAATGTAACAAATAAACGCTTTGATTAAGTGAATCGAAAAAGTATGAAGCGCTAATTGTCTATGATGTTCACTTGCTACTAGATGCACTGAAAACCGACAACAATCATAACCTATTTTACACTAATAAGTTTTTTGTTAATGCGGTTTGCAATGTGTTTGCTATCAATATAAATTCAACAATAATAGAAAAATCTGCAATCGCCAATTTTTCAGGTAATTTTCATAATTTACTTCTTTCCTAAAATAATAAAAAGCTACAATATATTCGTGTATTTACCATAATTTTGTATTATTTTAACTTCGAAGTCTCTTTCATATGACACAGCACTGTTTTTTTAGCAAAATTTCGTCATCAACGTCCCTTTTTGGAAGTCACGTAAATATAAATTTTTTTCCACTGAAATATTGAACCTCAACGCAGCATGGACAAGCACTCTTCTGGCACTAAAACGAACTTCCTCACTCCATCGAACACTATACTTAACATTATTTTTGTCATTTTCTGTAGCACGTCTGCCAACCATCACTTGAATGCATTATGTGGGATATTTATTTTACACTGATCGGTGTGAAACCGTCCAATTAAATTTCTTGGAATCGGAAACATGTCATAGCTAGATAGTGGTATTCATCCCATCGGTGTTAAATAATACATGCGAAATGTATTCTAATTCAATTACACCGTAAATTTTTTTTAAATTTTAGCTTACATCCGATTAAGGTTTTTTCGAAGAAAATCCAATGGCTCGGTGTTAATTATCACCCATAATGTATTTTATTTTTACTTATTCGGATAATACTACTGTTTACCCTTCAATATTTTTTACTGTGTACCGAATACATTAAGGAAGCAAATTTTCGACCAAGTCTACGAATTATCTCATCCTAGTGGACGAGTCACGAAGAAGATGATTCAGAAGAAATACGTATGGCCGAATATGGCCAAAGACATCTCAGAATTGGCGCGTTCCTGCCTCTCGTGTCAACGTAGCAAAATTGGTCGACATGTTAAACTCCCACACGAAGTTTCCCATTCCACAAACAAGATTTAGTCACGTCCATATCGACATTGTTGGACCGTTGACTCAATCAAAAGGATATTCCTACGTTTTCACCGCGATTTGATCGATTTACTAGATGGCCCGGGGCAATTCCCATCATATCTATAAATACAGACGCTATCGCCGATGGATTTTATAGAATGTGGATTTCCCGATTTGGATCACCAACAACCATAACTACGGATCAAGGCTCACAATTTGAGGCGATGCTTTTTCAGTCTCTAATGCATCTTGTTGGTTGTCAAAAAACGAGAACAACAGCATACCATCCCGCAGCTTATGGCATGATAGAGCGGTGGCATCGATCCCTAAAAGCAGCAATCATGTGCCACAATTCAAAAGAATGGGTTAACGTCTTACCAACCGTTTTATTGGGACTCCGAATGAGCATCAAAGAAGACATCGGCGCAACAGCGGCAGAACTAGTCTATGGGACCACTCTTCGAATACCCGGCGAATTTTTCGTCAATGAGGAATTGCCACCGGACCCAAAACTCTTTGTGGAGCAATTTTGTAGCCACATGCGGCAAGTGCGAGCAACACCAATTAGTCGTCACGACAAAAGAAAAGTTTTTATATTTGAAAACCTCAATTCATGCACGCACGTATTTGTTCGAGTGGACCGAGTGAAGAAACCATTGGAGTATCCGTACGAAGGACCATATAAGGTGCTCAACCGAATATCAGACCACGTTTTCACCATTGACGTAAATGGGAAAACAATCATCAGTGTCGAAAGACTGAAACCTGCGTACATCGAAGCACAACCACCGGAAGCTGAATGATGAAATTAATCTTAAGTAAATGAATAGTATCCTTAAATTATGTACATATGTATATCACCCTACTCCGTTGTAAGCCGCCGTGCAAACCGGTCGCACAATAAACGCATCTAAAAATCTAAAAATATCCTTTCAATTGAGAGTGAGCACTACAATTGGTGACCCCGAGTGCGGAATATATACGAAAATTGTGTTTCACCTACGATGGCCACGCAATTAGACAAAACGGTTGTCGAAAAAAGTGAAAGTGACGAGGAAAATCGACTGGAAACGTCCCAGAATCCCTTCGCGAGTGCCACTACCAAACGCGAGTATTTTCTCGAAGGAATACAAAATGTGAAATTGCCGCCATTTTGGACGCGTCGACCGACGTTTTGGTTCAAACAAATTGAGGCCCCATTTTAAAGTGAATCGGGCGACTTCGGACGAAGCGAAATTTAACATCGTGATCGCGTCACTAGAGTCACATAGTTTAGACTTGGTCGCGGGTATCGTAGAGAGCCCTTCGGAGGACAATCATCGCTACGAGGAATTAAAACATCAATTGATTTCTCGGTTTGCCGATTCTAAGGAGAGCAAATTATCGCGCGTGTTGACGGACATGGAATTAGGCGACAAAAAGCCGTCGCAGCTTTACAGAGAGATGAAATCTCTAGCTCATGACCAGTTAACGCCAGACGCAATGCGAACGCTTTGGTTTAAACGGCTTCCACCAAAAGCCCGCGCCATTCTCACAGTCTCATCGGAAGTCGACATAATAATTTTAGCTGAGATGGCCGACAAAATCATGGCGGAGTTTAGTTCATGGCCTCAAATATCGAAGGTGGAGAAACACGAAACAAGCAAACCAAACCTGCTTGAGGATCGCATTAGTCGCCTCGAAAAATGCATCGAAAACCTTAGCCTCCAATTAACGCGAAATATCAGATCTCGATCAAGATCACGATCGGGAAAAGAAAATAAGAAGCAGCTCTATTGCTTTTACCACGAACGATATGGAGACAAGGCGCAAAAGTGTCGCGAGCCATGTTCCTTCAATACTGTTTCGGGAAACTCAAAAAGTCGTCCTCAATAGGTGCGGTGAATGACGACAGGACTAACATGCACCGCTTACTAGTTCGTGATAAAGTTTCGGGCGTACTGTTCCTAGTGGATACGGGCGCGGACATTTCGGTGATACCCCCAGAACGTAACGAAAAATTTAAAATGCCCTCCGACTATCAACTCTATCCGGCGAACGGATCCCCCATTAATAGTTATGGTATGAAACTAAAGACATTAAACTTTGGTCTACGCCGACCATTTCAGCGGTTTTTTGGACGTATCTCGACCTATACTCGGCGCCGAATTTCTTCGTGAATTTAATTTGCTCGTGGATATTCGAAATAAACGTTTAGTGGTCGGTAATACGCAATTAATTGTACCTGCCTTCACTACGAAATCCAATGTGTCATTTATTACCACAATAGCGAACCAAGACATGCTGAATTTATTAGAGAAATATCCACGCCTTACTGGGACTGGAAACTTCGGGAAATCTGCGATACACCCGATACGTCACCATATCGTCACAAGCGGACCACCCGTCTCAGAAAAACCTCGACGACTTCCACCTGAAAAATATGCAGCTGCAAAAACGGAATTCGAAAACATGGTTTCGAAAGGTATATGTAGGCCCTCCAAATGCGCTTGGGCTAGTCCTCTCCATATTGTACCTAAAAAATCTGGTGAATGGAGAGCTTGTGGCGATTAACGACGCCTTAATGCCGTAACATATCCTGATCGATATCAAATTACGAATATCCAAGACTTCGCAACGCAGTTATATGGAAAAACTATTTTTAGTCGATAGGACATTACAAGGGCGTACCACCATATACCTGTCGCACCGGAAGATATCGAAAAAACGGCCGTGATAACTCCTTTTGGAATATTCGAATTTCTTGTAATGCCTTTTAGATTACGTAATACTGCCCAAAGTTTCCAGCGGATCCTCGACAGCGTACTACGAGGACTAAACTTTGTGTTCGCATACCTCGGTGAAATATTGATCGCATCTTCGAACGCCGAGGAACACAAGGAAAAAGCACGTCAAGTTTTCGAGAGGCTTAACAGCTATGGACTAAGCATCAATCCATCGAAATGCGTATTTGATGTTTCCAAAATCGAATTTCTAGGCTTCTGGATTTCGAGTGAAGGAACGCGATCCCTTCCTAACAGGATTGAGGCAATAAAAAGCACAGAAAAGCCCAAAATGGTCAATCAACTAAGATAATATTTGGGTATGCTTAACTTTTGTCGACGTTTCTTAAATAAAGCTGCTCATATTCTCGCACCATTCAACGAATACTTGAAAGGCAGTTTAAAAAATGATAAACGCTTGATAATTTGTACCGAAAAAGCTGAGATTGCCTTTGAAAAAAGCAAACAACTTCTCGAAAACGCTACACTTCTCGCGCATCCCAAACAAAACGCAGCATTAGCCTTAACGACCGACGCTTCAAATACAGCAATTGAAACCGTTTTGGAACAATGTGAAGATGGAATTTACCAACCACTAAGATTGTTTTCGCGCAAGCTAACGACGACGCAAACGAAATACAGCGCATACGATAGAGAATTATTAGCTATCTACGAAAGCGTGAAATATTTTCGTTAGATGTTGGAAGGCCGCCATTTTCACGTTCGAACGGATCAAAAACCGATTATTTTTTTCATTTCGTCACAGATCTGACCGAGCATCGCCACGTCAGGCACGACAACTGGAATTTATAGCTCAGTTTACCACTGATATAATTCATGTGTCCGGCGATGAAAACATTCACCAGACTAGATGCAATATCGAAGGACCCGATGGTGGACCTCTTAGACCCAGCAACTATAGCAAATGAACAGGAGAAGGATGCCAAATGGCATAAGCTGTTATCATCAAACACATCGTTAGCGCTGCAAAAACTCAACGTCGCTAATATCAGGCAGGTGTATTGCGACAAGAGTAATACGACCCTACATTCCATCATCATTACGTCGACAAATATTCAACGCAGTCCACGGCTTATCGCACCCGAGTAGTCGAACTACCAGCAAACTTCTTAGCCATAAATATATTTGGCCATACATGGGAAAAGATATCACACAGTGGGCCAGATCTTGTCTGCAATTCCAGCGTGCCAAGGTTCAGAGACACGCAATCAATCCTTTTTTGCAGTTTCCGGCACCCGACAATAGATTCGATCACATACATGTGGATATCGTAGGACCGTTGCCACCATCACAAGGTCAACGCTACATAGTGACGATCATTGATCGATTCTCAAGATGGCCTGAAGCCATTCCAATCTCCGATGCGTCAACCGATGCAGTTATATGTGCTGTCTACGGAAATTGGATTTACCGTTTTGGTGCACCGAAGAGCATTACGACTGACCGAGGATCACAATTCGAGTCGGTTGTGTTCCGAGCACTAAGTCAGTTTATCGGTGCAGCTCGCATTCGCACAACAGCATACCATCCATCATCAAATGGTAAGATAGAACGATGGCACCGATCACTTAAAGCATCGCTCATGTGCCATTAATCGTCTAGGTGGACTGAAACCCTACCGACAGTTCTTCTTGGGTTGCGAGTGGCGCTGAAAGAAGACATCAATGCATCAGCTCCAGAAATGTTGTATGGAACAACATTACGTTTACCCGGAGAGTTTTTCCTCGACGAGGAGATGAACAGCACAGTGTAAACAATATACAGTGAGAAAACTCTAGATGGGGAAATGAAATACACTGAGCTTTAAAACTAAATTTAAGAGAGCATTACGAGAAATTTAAGAGAGATCCCAGCGAAACAACTATAAGAAATACAGGTGTAAAGCAGAGCAGAGCATATGCTCGTGCTTGAAGCTTGGAGCTCTTGGTAGTTCCTCGGAGCTACTCGGCGTTGAAAATTGATAGTCCACTTTTTACTCTAAGTTTAACGACTAGTGTATACATAGACTACGATGAACAGCGACCCGCAAATGTTCGTGGAAAAATTCCGCCGCGACATGCAGCAGTTGCGAGCAGTTCCAGCAGCACATCACAGGCAAGATCGTGCATTTGTGTACAAGGATCTGTA
This sequence comes from Oxycera nigricornis, assembly GCA_963942545.1. Taxonomy (NCBI): domain Eukaryota; kingdom Metazoa; phylum Arthropoda; class Insecta; order Diptera; family Stratiomyidae; genus Oxycera; species Oxycera nigricornis. The sequence goes on from OZ012664.1 coordinate 10,221,541, forward strand.
CAAATGCACTCACGTGTTCCTGCGTCTGGACGCCGTGAAACGACCACTCACATCACCATACAGCGGGCCCCACAAAGTCTTGAAACGGATCTCCCAACACGTTTTCAAGATATAAATAGCGGACAAATCAGCAACAGTTTCAGCGGAGCGTTTGAAACCTGCGTTTGTGGAGAATAACATCGAAGAACCTGGACCATCAAAACTGACCCGAACATATAGTCGACAGCCGAAAAATGTCACTTTCAACATCTAGCACCTCTACCTGACGTAACCAAGTTACTCGGAAGGGAGTAATGTAGCAGCAGCGACAACTACAACAATGCTTCCCGCTAGATGACGTTACTAACGCCAAAAATAAACTTAAGTAAATGAATTGTATCCTTAAACTATGTACGTATGTTTGTCATCCCACTCCGTTGTAAGCCGTCATGCAAACCGGTCATACAATAAACGCGTCTAAACATCTAAAAATATCCTTTGAATTGAGAGTGATCACTACAGAAATGAACATGTCAAATAAAAGAAAAAGTCATTGTGTGTGATTTTTGTTGCCGCCATTGAGAGCATTTTCTTTCCTTGGTTTTAATAAATATTTTCTGATCATCAATTCACAAAATCAGATGTGGGGTATACACCCAGCAACAAGTGAAGCCAAGTGGAAGTCATTGAGCACAATAAAAGTGGAAAAAGAAACATATTTCAGCAGAGCATTAAGGCTCTATGCTGCCGCCGTTGCCGTGAGAATAAGTCCAGTGTTCGCTCGTGCCTTATACAGTTTATACCCTTGTGAACCTTTGGAACCTTTTGAGCTACTCCTCACAGCCTTTTGTGAAAACAAAATTCAAGCCGCGATATACCATTTGACAGCACCTTGTGGCCTTTTAAACATAATCTTAAAGACATTGAAGACTTAGTGAATTTTGTGCCTTGTTGAACCCGAATAAACAGTGTGGCACCTTGCTTGGAAAGCAAACTAAAAAAATGAGTGAAGAAGATAATGTGGATGCTGGACCACCAGCATTGCTACCCATTGCCCCCTTTTGAGCGAAGAGATCACATATCGAACGAGAGCCCACCACAGCTACCCCCTCGTGCAGCCATTGATCCGAAGGAGATGGAAATCGAACTTGAAACTCCGCAAGTGGCTGCGTTAGAGCCACTATTCGCCAATTAGAAATGGAATGCCGATTGTCCAAGATGGAAGCTGAACTAAACTTATACCGATCTTTGACAAAAGTAAAACTTGCATCCTTTGTTGGTTGGTTGGTTGGTTGGTTGGCTGTAGTGGCAGCCCCCTTTTATCCAAAGGTAACTCACTTAGGCCACGAGAGGCAATTGTGATATCACAAAATTTAAGGGCGGCACTAGAACCTGCGGGATGACGAGAACCATCCAGATTATCGAATAAAGCCGGCTATGCAGCCAATGTCCAGATCAGCTACTTCCGTGAGGTTGTCTAGGAAGGGCGTGCCCAAGGTTTGCATGCGCTTCGTGGACAGCGCCGGACATTCACACAGAAAGTGTTTGATAGTTTCTTTCTCTTCCTCCGATCTGCAACTTCGGCAAAAATCATTGAAAGGGACACCCAGTCTTTCTGCGTGTCTGCCGATCAAACAGTGTCCCGTCAGTACGGAAACGACGGAACTCAGGGTTTCGCGGCTTATGTTGAGGAGCCGCTTGGTGCGTTTGGAGCACAGTGCGTGCCAAGTTTGCCTGGTTGTGCTACAGGTTTCTTCCAGCAGCCATGCCCTATTCGTAGCCTCCACGTAGTGCTGCTTAAATCTTAGCTTTATGGAAGCTAGTGGTTGGCCGACTTCGGGGTTAAGTGTATATTCCTGAAGCTCGGTGCCAGCTCTCGCTAAGGCAGCTGCTTCGCAGTTTCCAGGTATATCACTATGCCCCGGTACCCAACAAAGAATCACTTCACAGTGAAGCGACATCACGTTTAGTTGTGAGCGGCATTCCATCGCAATTCTAGATGAAGTATGCACGCTGGATAATGATTGGATGGCAGCTTGACTGTCAGAAAAGATGTTTAAATTTCTTATGGAAATTTTCTGACTTCTCAGCCAGTCAACTGCCTTATAAATCGCAATGACCTCTGCCTGAAAGACGCTGCAGTGGTCTGGTAATCGGAAGGATAGTTTCAGGCCTAGCTGTTCTGAGAACACGCCACAGCCAACTCTTCCCTCCATTTTTGATCCATCAGTGTAGATGTCGACCGATTCCTGTATCCCATCTCTTTCTGTGGTCCAGTCCTCCCTATTCGGGATGACTGACCTGAAACCATGGTGAAAACAGGGAATCGGAGATGCAAGGTCCACTTTCCCTGACGTTGGCCCATCCCTCCGTAGTATTGTGGAGTGGCCAAAGTTCTCCTCACGCCAGAGTCGCAGAGCTTTTAATCGAACAGCAGTGCACTTGGCCTGCTGTCTCGTAAGTAGCTCTGTCGGAAGCCAATTTAATAGCATAAATAATGCCTTTGTCGGGGTAGTCCGTAGAGCCCCGGTGATTGCAATAGCCGCACTCCTTCTGACCTTGTTTAGCAGGTTTACATTTGATGCTTTCGCCATAGCAGGCTACCAAATAACTGCGCCATACAGAAGGATTGGTTCCATTATCGCCGTATAGAGCCATGATACAATTTTGGGTTTTAATCCCCACCTTTTCCCAATAGCTCGTTTGCAGCAGTAGATTGCGCGTGCAGCCTTGCGTGCTCTTTCTGCTGTGTTCGTTTTCCATGCAAGTTTAGAGTCCAGAATTAGACCTAAATATTTGACTTGATGAGATGGGTTGAGACTTATCTCCTCAAGGTTAGGTGGGGCAAATCGTGGAATTTTATACCTTCTTGTGAAGAGCATAAATTCCGTCTTTTGCGGGTTGATCTTTAGACCCCACTCTTTGCTCCATTTGGTAAGAATACCTAGGGCAAAGTTTAGTCTTTCCGATAGGGTGTTAACAAATTTTCCGGATATTGCTATTGCAACATCGTCGGCATAAGCTACGACTTTGCAGCCAGTCGCTTCTATTTTTGACAGGAGTTCATCCACCACTAGGTTCCATAGAAGGGGTGATAGCACCCCACCTTGTGGTGTGCCTCTGCAAACCCTCCTTCGTAAGGTACTGTTTCTTAGCGTGGAGTTGATGTTCCTGCTGCTAAGCAGTTGACCGATGAACCCTATCAGGTTGTCATCGGCATTGCTTTCCCCGAGTGCTTTACCATTAGCCTTATGGCTGATATTGCTGAAAGCCCCTTCGATGTCTATAAAAACTGCTTGCGTGTATTCTTTAATGCTTAGCGATTTTTCGATGTAGCTGGTGAGCGAGTGAAGAGCTGTTTCAACCGATCTCCCTTTTGTGTATGCGTGCTGCGCATTAGAGAGTGGTTTCAGAATAGCTCTCAGATGGATCTCTATCAGTCGCTCCAGAGTTTTTAGCAGAAAGGAGGTGAGACTGATAGGTCTGTAATCCTTAGGTGAGGAGTGGGATGTTTTACCCGCTTTAGGTATGAAAACTATTTTTGCTTCTCTCCACTGCTGTGGAATGTAAGCCATCCGTACACATGCTTTGAAAATGGCGTTCAGCCATGGCAGTGCTATATTGATACCCTGCTGGATCTCAATAGGTGAGATGTTATTCATGCCAGGGGATTTAAAGGGTTGAAATGAGCTGATTGCCCAGCGTAGGAGCCTGTCATTTACAGGCACAGTAGTTGGCATACAATCCGGGAGCGTGTGTGGATCCGCTTTGTCAGCCACATTACATTGCCCAGGAAGTGCGTATCCACGAGAACAGACAAAGTCTCGGAGCTGGATTTCGTCCAGACTCCATTTGCGTCCTTAATGGACCCTAGAAATGAGGGGGAGCTCGTCATGACTTTTCGCAGGCGACTGACATCCTTGGAGTGTTCTATTTCTGCACAAAAGCTTCTCCAAGAGGTGCGTTTAGCCTTTCTGATAGAGGATTTGAGCTCCTTCAGTTTTGTTTTATAAGAATACCAGTCATCAGTTTCTTTAGCTCGGTTGAAGGACTTCCTACATTCCTTCCGCAGCTCCGCAATGTCACTATTCCACCATGGGGGCTTGTACTTCCCTCTAGGTTTCGTTGGACTACATGCAGACCTTGCTGCGTCATTGAAGGCCAATGTAAGGGTCCCAACGGCTTTCTCAAGACCGGGTATGTCTACAATCTCTGGAGGTCCGCCTTCTAGCGCGGACTCGAATACCGATTGGTATTTGACCCAATGCATCCTCCTTTTGTTAATGAAGGTTGGATTTGTCGGAGGGTCAGATGCCAAATCGAACCTTATGTATAGGTGATCGGAGAACGAGCACTCTTGTGATACGTGCCATCCCTTGGTAGCTTGGTTCAAGTGCTCGTTCGTCAGAGTGATATCCAGAACCTCTCTACGGCTTGCCGTAATGAAGGTAGGATCCTCACCTTTGTTAAGTAGGGCTAAGTCATGTAATAAAATGAATTCAAACAGTGACTCACCCCGTTTATTCGTGTCGGTGCTACTCCAGATGCGATGATGAGCATTGGCGTCCGCTCCGACTATTAATGGGATGCCTCTTGCAGTGGCTTCCCTTGTAATCCTCTGCAGGCTAGTTGGAGGTGGCAGAACATCATGCGCCATGTAGCAGGAGACAGCCCAAAGGGGTTTGGACTGCCTTTCCACTGCTATCGCAACGGTGTCCTGGTCACTGAAATTATACAAGGTTAAAAACTTCAAGCCTTCCTTTACAATTATGCAAGCTCTCGGTTTACCTGCTGTGTTGACGGATTCTGTGTTGTATCCCTTCATGTTGAGCCCGCAAACCCGGTTTCTAACAACCCAAGGTTCCTGGGCCAGTATTAGCTCCTCTCCTTTTTGGGCCAGGTGGAGGATCAGTGCGGCGGATGCCGCCTTGGAGTGCTGGAGGTTAATCTGCAGAAACCTCAGCATCGCGACACAATGTTTTATGCGCCTCCTCGTCAGATAAGGACATCTCCTCCTCCTCGACCAGGTCGAGGGATCTGAGTAGGTCCCCAGCCAACCCCGCAGTGGAGGTGGTGCTTCTTCCGTCATCGGAGAGAAGATCTGACTCAGAGAGGTCCACGGTCGGGTCTACTGATGCTTCCACAGTTTCCTCGCTTCCACTCTCCTTGCTCGGTTCCCGTACTGCCTTCCCAGTACGGTCTTTGCGATATACTCGCAGGGTGATAGCCGAGAAACCGTAGCTAATCACCCCGCTCTTCGACTCCAATGGAGCTAGCGACTCCTCGTTCAAGATTATTAGGGCCTCTCGCTGTCCATTGCTGGGCTCGCTAACCTTAGCTACCTTCCAGTTTTCCACCGGGAGGTCAGCATTGCTGAGCTTGATTAGCTCAACAATTTCCTCCGGTGTGGATGGCTCCGCTGGTATCCACGCCCTGGACCGAGGCCTATTCGGGATATCTTCCCTGGAGACAGCGTCCAGCTTTGCTCCTGGCCAGACTTCTCCCACTCTACCTATAGCCTGCTTGTAAAGATCCGCTGAACGTTGATCTGTACAGGCTATCAACTTAATGTGACCCTGGTACCAGCCAGCATCACGACAGCTTGGTGGAGGGCCAGGATTTGCCTCGAGTATGGGCTTGTACACCCGAAGAAGCGCGATTTCCACCATCTTCCAGTTTGACGGTGAGATGGTGCCATCGCTGCTGCTTCTGTCGATAACAGCCCATACCAGGCTTTCCTTGGCAGCTTCACTGAAACTCCTGCCCTTAACAGGATTGGGTGTGACCAGTTTTGGTCTTTTACTAACCGGCAGTTGGACGCTCGGTTGAATTGGGGCAGACTCATTAGATCTACATCTTTTATGAGTTGCCTCTTTCTTCGGAATAGAGGCTTTGTAGGCCTCTACCGTGGTGGTTGCCCATTTCAGGGAGATTTTATCCTTCTGGGAAAGACCATCCGGAGGTAAATCTTTCAGCCTTTTCAGGACTTTGAAGGCGGACCTTCTGTTTCTGTAAGCCGTAACCGAGGGGTTTTGCTGCTTCTTAACACCTGAAGTGGAAGCGGTGTTGGAGGGCGCTCCGGAAACAGTGCGGGCCAGCTTGTTCGCCGTTACCTTGGTGTTACCGCTAGCGCCAGTAGGCTTGACTGAGGAGGTGCTTGCCCCTGGCATAGCTGCCGTGGTGCATGCATCCCTCGAAGAAGTAGGGGGTTGGCTGAGTATCGCGGTCTTCTTTCCACTAGAAGGACGCGTCACCTTCGTCCACTACCCTTCCGGGCCGAGTGGATCTTCCTTTTGATTTTTTTCTGAATTCATTGCGATTTGGGTCCCCCCTCACAGCCGTTATCTCCACTCGTTGTGCAGTTCCCCTGAGACCCCATGGTTATCTATGCCGAAGCAGGGAGGCCATCCGAGGGTTGGCACATTCCCTTATGAGGATATGTGCTCAGACCCGGCCCGGGGATTAATCAGGAGTCCAAACTCAACTGAACCTACACGGCCAGACTAGTGGCGACGAGTTTTGAACGTACCGTGAGGCCTTCCAGGGTTTTACCGGGACGGAGGCAGCATTGGCATTAGCCTGAAAGCCATTTCCGCAAGATGTCACTCTTGCGTACTCAGGTGACAGAATACCACTGCTACCAGCCCAAAGCATCAGATATAGTCGTTAAGACGAGAGAGTTGTCCAAGAAAACAATCGAAAGTCGTGCCGTGGTAGATCATTTAGCGTTACCCAGAATGCACCACGAGGAGGCGATCTACCCTACATCCTGCATCCTTTGTTGAATTCCGGGACATTCAGCGGGCAATCAAGCCTTTTTCTGGTAATGGACTATGCCAGGTGAGCAGGTGGTTCGAGGATTTCAACAAGTTGATGGACGCTACGAGTGCGGACGAGCAAATTCGTTTGGTATATGCTCGGAGGCTGATGACGGGCACAGCAGCCATGTTCCTATCGACAGTCACTTTTGACACCTGGAATGACTTTCAAGCCAGCATTATCCACGAATTCCAACCCAGCACCGATACGTTTACCGTTTATCGAACCCTTACCAACCGAACCGATCCATAGCACCTAACGAATCGAGGAATACTTGATTGTGATGAAGACTCTGGCAAACCGAGTAGGAATTCTTGAAAGTGAAATGATTAGTTTTGTAATTCACGGCCTCTGCACTAGAATGGACACTGCGCCCTTGTATAGTGCTCGTTCCATTGAGGAACTAAAGGGAATAATCCACCGTTACAATCGATGCCCAATAACACGTGGTCAAAACCACAAGCTGCCTTCAGTATCCTCGTCCACTCCGAGAGCGATGGTACATTCTACTTTTCGTCAGCTTTAGCATAGTACCCCTCAAGGTCAACCGCACACTAATCAGGCCCTAACAAGCTCCGCAAGTAACTCCAGCCGTGCTGCCTCAAATGTTGGTGAAGCACGCTGCTTCAACTGCCGGCGACATGGACACGTCGCCGCTAATTGCCGTTCTCCTCGTAGACCACCTGGCAATTGCTTCCACTGTTTTCAGGAAGATCACCAATATAGATCATGCCCAAACCGACATCTACTCAGGGTTGCCAAGTAGGGGGTTTTCGCCCCCATTTTGGGGAATTTTACATACCTTTCGGGAGAAATTGGGGGTCAGTTAATTATATTTTTTATTTTGGGAGTGAAATGGGGGGTTCGTTATTTCTTCAATTATATGAAGATTTCCATGTCCAGCAGCTGATATAAAACTCCACACTAGCAAGGAGCTTTCACCAAATTTAATTTATTTATTTTTTATTACTTTCAATGTTAGTTATGCTATTATAACGTTTTATTTTGTTCAATATAGGTTTTGGGAGCTCGACCAACTATTTCAGCGATTTTATGCACAATCTTACCGATTTCAGATTGCCAAATTGTGGCTTTTTTAATTTAATTGAAGTTTGACTACGGCAGCAATATGACACCAAGAGGAACATATTGCTGCCGTAATGTTTTAAACATATGCTCAACAAATGATGAAGAAACACTTTCTGATGATTTCCCACACCCTTCAAATTATAAAAGGGAAGTCAGTTCTAGCTCGTTAAGGCAACGCAAATCATGTTAGTGCGTGCTCAATTTTATCTTGAATTTTAAATAATTTTTTTATAGATTTATTTGTTTCAACTCATCTGCAATTTAAGAATATCATTTAATTTTACATATTTCAATAAACTACACATGAAACTCCAAAAATGTACTAAAAGTTTTTCTTTAATTTCATTATGCTGCTACTTGTGTTAATTTTAAGTCTCGAAAGTATATTTGTTCTAATTTGACTTTAACTCACTTTGAAATACAAATGAAAATTTACTTGTTACATATAGTTATTTCACAACATTTTTTGCTAATTATCAATGTTTTTTGTATGAAGTTTGTAAAAAAGATTGCTCTCAAATTATTTGAGGTTTTTAAAAGAATTTCGTCCGATTTGGGGGTTTTCATTAAAGTTTTTGGGGGCGAAGAGTGAGAAAAAAATGGTAACCCTGCACCTACCACCTGCAGCGGTCACCGTTTACAGGGAAGAAGAAATATCTCAGGCGGTTCCCACCGAATCAGGGATCGCTACTTTGCAGATGGTGAGTATCAATTCCGATTCTTCTGAAGTCAGTCGTGATCTTTGAATAGAGAGAACCAAGGAAACGGAATCGCTAAAGAGAATTGAAACAATTAGCGACCATCCAAACAGACAGACAGAAAACCACACTAGTTTTAGCATTTTGTAAACAAAAGAGCGCAGTGCCGTAGGAAAGAATCGTTTTTCAAATGGATATTATTCGAAAAGTTTTATAACGTTAAAAAGTCGTGATGAAGCAAGATTTTACAATATTATATGATTCAACAAAACATTTATTTTACTATTATACATACAAAAAACAATACCGCTTATACCAATGAAAGTAAAAGTAAAACCTAATTAAATCTAACATTCACATTCCCTTCAAATGAACTAAATTATTATACTTATTTCCAATGGACAGCTTTTGCGTGGAGGTCTTATATATGTGATAAAATCGGGTGTTAGTGTAAGTTTTTACAATGCACTCGATCAAACAGTTATAATGGCTATGCTCTTGTAAATGGTCAGCATATTCCTCAAATAAAATTTTTCCCAAGAGCTCTTCCCGGATACCTTTCTTGATAGCTAAGGTCGCACTTTTGTTGGTTATGTTCCCTTGAATCAAAATAACTTTCCACTACCTTAAAAATAACAAAAAATGTTTAAAATATTTTTCAAGAAATAGTTTTTAAAGCTCAAATAAAATTAAATATTTTTACTCACCAATTTTAATACCGCCTTTCGTACTGCATACGGTTGTAAAAACTTTCTTACACCGCGCCTAACCACTTACTCCGATTCAAAATGAAGCTCACAAATTTTATTCTTCATGCAGGATTCGTCTCCTCCAATTATTTCCATCCATTCGGAAGCCCGAGTTGGTGACGTTGGGAACCTGAATTGATATACAAAATGTTTAATGACCCACTTCATTCTAGCGCTGCACCGACTCTGGACTGGTGAGCAGCACATGATTCGGTTTTGACAATTAGTTTGACCTAAATGTACAAAGCAATTGCTTAGCATCGCGCGTGAATTTTTCAATGAAAACATTGATTATATGCAGATAAGTTGTATAATTTCCATAAAACTGACTTTTAGCTACTCACCGGAAAAATGAAACGCAACAAGATTTACTTCCTAGCAAAGACTTGCATCCAGGATAACAGCAACGCATTTTTGAAATTTACACAGATAATTGTTCACAATTTCACTACTTAATCACTTAAACGACTTATGGTACAGCACTTTTTCTCAATTACACTACAGTTTTCTAACTAAATGTTTTATTTCCACCGAGTATTTTGCGAACTGACACAACGCGCCGAAAATCACCACGTGCAGCACCGAAGACAAAACGAGCAAAAGTACAATGCACCAATCGCGGAACCGAGCGATGTCGTCATCCTAATTTCGGATTGGCTGGACGGCGATGCAGTGTGAGTGCTTTTTGGCATTTAGTTTGACCACAGCATAGCATCCGTGAATAGCTTTGGAAGTATTGTACACCTTGCTGTGTGAATAGTAAGCAGTGTTGGTGCAATGTTTAGGTTGCGGGGCAAGCAAGGGGCAACGTGGATTGATTATCGCTCTCTTCGGTAAATAAGTTGCGTATGTAGTGAAAATGCTTCACCGCCGCTTATGGGGCAGCATAGGCCATTTCGGTTCCTTATTTTCTCTATTCAAAGGTCGTGATCCAATCTCCCTCCTATCTCTTCTTGATACTGGCAGCCCGATGAGCTTCATTCGAGCCCGACATATTCCATCAGATATTCGTCTCACTCCGACTTGCCGTAAATACCGTGGGGTAGATCGTGTGCTTGTCTCCACCTGCGGACTCGTTAGTATTCCCATCACATTTAAATCAAGAACAATTCTAACCGATTTATTTGTAGTCCCTGATGTCATTTTACCCGCATCACTTTTGTTGGGTCGAGATTTTTTGAATTCTTGTAAGATTAAGCTATGGTATAATAATTCTATATGAAAATCGATAAGTTATATTGGGGAATCACCCGCTAATGTTCATCGGAACAATAAAACGGATAAAATGGTTAAAGAAGTTGTCACCATAATAGAAATTTAACAAAAGTATTACAACGGTTACGAAAGTAGAATTTGAAGCTGAGCGCAAAAAAATGCAATTTTTTTAGGGCGGAGGTTGTTTATCTAGGTCATCTAATAACCAAGGAAGACATAAAAACGGATCCTGCTAAAGATGACATTATGAGAAATTTACCCATTCCTAAAAATTCAAATGAAGTGCGTAGATTTGTTGCTTTCTGTAACTACTACAGACGCTTCATCCCAAACTTTGCAGAAACAGCAAAGTGTTTGAACTCACTATTAAAGAAAAATGCTAACTTTCTTTGAAACGATACATGTCAAAAAGCTTTCGATACTTTGAAAGAGAAACTCATTGCAACACCCATCTTGCAATATCCTGATTTTGAGAAACCATTTGTACTAACAACGGACGCATCTAACTATGCTCTTGGAGCAGTACTTTCTCAGATTAACCCATTTCATACACGAGTAAATCGTTAGGCAAACATGACATAAACAAACCTATAATTGAGAAAGAGTTACTTGCAATTCACTGGGGGATAAACTTCTTCAGACCATATTTGTACGTCAGAAAATTCATTGTGGTGACTGACCACAGACCTTAAGTGTCTAAACTAACTAGGATTAGATTAGATCTCTCCGATTATGATTTCGAGATTATGTTTAAGCAAGGAAAAATAAATTGCAACGCAGATGCATTTTCACGCATCAAGCTAGACTCAGATATTTTCAAAACAATGATTCCTCCCGAAATGACGAAAAAGTCAAAAAAGTACTGGCAATAACAAGGGGTATGTCTGCAAAACAAAGAACAGACGATATAAATAAAGATACTACGAAAGATGAGCCCGATACACCAGTAAAGCCTGTACAACTTTACGTATGGGACTGCACATCGATATCACAAGTAAGAAAAGTTAAGAAATTGAAATTTATGCTGCGCAAAGATAATAAATTCGATATCGTCAAAACAAACGACAAAATTTTTGTATACTGTAGTGATAAAGTTACAGTGCGATATACGTATCCACCATAGAAAAGTCGTTAGATAGAATTCTCGAGATGAAAATATTTGAATTAGCACTATCAAATAAAAATAATATCTTCAATATAATGAAAAAGGAAGATTTTAACAAAATAATGAATACGTTGCAACGAAGTAAAAATTATGAAAGTCGCGTAAAATTATGCATAATGTTATATGAACCCCTCAAGAATATAAAGAATACAATAGTACAGAATCAATTGATACAAGAATATCATAACACGCCACACAGAGGACATCTGGGAGTTAGAAAAACACAATTAAAATTGAAGCAGAGATATTGCTGGAAAAACATGAATAGTATGATAAAAAGATATGTTAATAATTGCACTCAATGCAAAGTGAATAAACAAGTGCGGCACACCAAGGGGAAAATGTTAAAAACTTAAACTCCAACCACTAGCTTTGAAACAATAGCCATCGATGTAGTAGAACCATTGAGGATATCAAATGACTACATATACATTTTAACCATGCAATGTCAATTAATTAAATTCGTCATAGCATCACCATTAGATTCTTAAGACGCTAAAACAGTTGCGTATACCTTAGTCAATGATCTAATATTGAAATTTGGTCATTTTAAAATATTAAAATCCGACCAAGGTACGGAGTTTACGAATAACCTGATGCAAGAAACTTGCAAACTACTCGAAATCAAACAGATTTTCTCAACGCAATACCACCATCAAACGCTAGGCGCAGTAGAACGTAACCACCGGGTATTAAAAGAATATACTAAGCATTTACCGAAAATTTAAACTGGGACAAATGGATCCCGTAATATGCGTTCGCATACAACATAACTCCACACATAGATACTAACTATACGCCTTACGAGCTTATATTTGGTAAATTACCATACTTGCCTAATGACATAATCAAACAGAAAAACAAAGTGTACGATCTACACAATTATGCCAATGAGCTTAAAGTTCGCTTACGCCACGCGCTAAATAGAGCAAAACAAATAATTGATGTAGTAAAACAAAAACGTGTCAGTATACTAGTAAAGTCAAATGCAATCAAATTAAAAATAAATGATTTGGTTCTCTTGAAGAAAGAAAATTATACAAACCCTATGTAGGACCATAGAGAGTAATAAGAACAAATAATGTAAACACAACAATAGAAGTTGATGGTAAGCCAATAAAAGTCCACAACAATAATTTAAAATTGTACAACTGATTGATTTGAATAGACTATAAAATATAGCTGTAAGAGACTAACTAGTATCAATTTAGAGTAAGTCACCAATATTAAATTCATATTTTGAAATTACGTGTAAAGTAAATTAAATATTATAGATTCTATATATATATATATATATATATATAATATTAAGCATAGTAACAAAGTAAAGGCACATGTAATGAGACTAGATATAAGCCCACTGAAATATATTTTGAATTATATAAGAATTACAAGTAGCATAATTATCCTATCTTTAGTTGGAAAATCCCATGTAACCCATGCAAATGCAGCGCGGATAGCAAAACATACAGATATCGATTTTTTTGTGTTACGCACTAATTATTCAATTAGTACGCAACACTTGTAAACGGTGAGGGTGTAGTGGAACCACAAGCTCAACCATTTGTCGATCTGCACTCATTCATGCGTATTATGCCACGCATGCCCGTTCATCTCACTAATTTAAACTCAGCCACGCGACTTACATCTGTAATCTCAAATACCACACCTGTAACCGAATCCGAAATAACAACAAATTCCTACAAACAACAAATTCCATTCCATTCCAATTCCCTTTAATATAAACGTTCAAATCCATTAACCATAGTGATGACAGAATCGTTGGACTAATTGAATTCGTTATACCTAATAGATAGATGAATTAATTGATTTCGCAAATCGAAGTGAATATTATTATAAACAATGTCAAAGTTGAATGAGCTGTGGACACTAAATTGACACAGACACGAATTCCCTTTTAATGTACGAAAATTATCTTCAGACTAATTGCAAATAAGATCGCTTCCGTATAAACAATAGCGACCTATAAATAAGATATTGAATTGTAGTCCAAGTTAAGTTTAAGTTTAGTTGAAAATCAGTTGATCGTACGGTTAAGCAATAAAAAGTTTTGTGAAACAAATTAAAAGCATTTTTATTAAAAGTTCCGAGTTTGGGAACTCTAGAATCATATTTTATTTTCTAGCAAATAGAAAAAAAATAAAACTGGTGTAATCGTCCGTCTTAAGAAGGGAAGAGCCTCTTAGACGCATCGAATCTAATAAAAACGGTCTTGAATTGCCTATGACAGAATTGTAAGAAAATTCGTCCTCCTATCAAAGATATTTTGAGTAGGTTATAACAAGTGTTTTAATAAAAATAATTCACACGAAGAACATTCGTCTGAATAATAAAAATTGGCCCTTGTCACAAAAAGTTTCTAGTAAATTGAAGAAAATTCAATCGAAAGTAAGAAACATTGACAAAAACCATAATAAAATACCAACGAACAATTTAATATAAAAGCAAATTAAACTCAAAACACAAAATAAAAAACAAGTGAAACAACGGCTGAACAAGAAGCTGAATTACCATTTAATTTGTCTTTTGATGACTTATCAAAAGAAACAAGACGTCTACCTGTTTATACTGGCAACAACCGGGAATACTCATTGAACTCATGGTTGGACGAAACCAACACCATATTAAATCTTGCACAACCAGGAAACCAACAAATTTATTTATTCCGGCTCATCCTCAACAAACTTCAAGGTGAAGCACGCAATACGATTCAGAAGATACCGAACCCATCGTGGGACAGTGTTAAAAGTATCCTGATCTCAACATTTGGTATTACAGTATCGTATAATAGTTTAGTGAATAAAATTCATAAGGTAAGTTATAGGTCTACTGATGACAATTTAACCATTCGAATAATCTTTTAAATAAAATTAACACCAAATACATTCAAGACCCTCAAAGAAATTCACACGCGGAATTGAATACTATTCGAAACGAAATTCTTGTTTTAAATAAATTCAAAGCTCTTTTACCACAATACATATCATACTTGATTGAAATAAAAATTGTACTACTCTCAATCAAGCAATACTGTTCGGGAAATCCAAAAAAAATGTGAAAGTGCGAGTAATACAACAAACAACTTTGTACCTAACAGTGGCGAGGGGTGAAAAATTACTGTGAGTAAGCCGCTTACTATTTGAGAGACAGACCCTTAACAGACAAAGCAGTATATTATGAGCATATAGAGAAATGCTACCGTAATCATTCTTTCTATTGCATACATTTTAAATTACGATCAGTTATGAAATATTTATATTTTTATGTTATGTGTATCGTTTTTGACCTTATTGGCAAGGAATGTATATATTAAGCAAATGCGAAATTAAGGAATTTGATTTCGTTTAAAGATATGGATTTCAGTAATGGCTCGTGGCATAAAATTTTGGGTCGATCTAAAAAAAGAGGCTCTAGTTTGTCAACTAAATTTCTTGGTTTTATTGGAATTTGGTTTGAAACAATCCCTACAATTTCACAAAAACAATCAAATAACAATAAAATCTTTTCACGTTCTGTGGCTATTTAGTAGAGCTTACGTGAATTCGTAACGACATATAGACTATTGCAACAGTATATATTTCTAATTGGGAGTTTTCGATGATTTTAATGATGATGATTTTATTTTTATAACAATAAAATCTTTTCACGTTCTGTGGCTATTTAGTAGAGCTTACGTGAATTCGTAACGACATATAGACTATTGCAACAGTATATATTTCTAATTGGGAGTTTTCGATGATTTTCTAGCATCAATTTTCACAGCTGATTAGCAAGCCGGGAACGCTACCGGCTTTTTGATTTGTTTTCATATCCTATTGAGGAAAACCGAGCTGCCATTCCAACAAACGGGAGTTGAGTGCTTACGGCACCTTAAATTATTGATGAATTCGAGACTCGGAAAGATTTGTTGCAACTCTTACAGATGTTGATCGCTTTGCTGACTATTATGGAACTATGAGGATGTGTAGAATGAAGCGAATGGAATAAAACCTGAGAGCAAGTGGAACGATTGTGCATGTTTACAGTGATGCATGCAAGTAAATAAACACTTTATTCTCCTATAAAACTGAAGTGTTAGACATTTTAGGAACATATTTGGAAAGGGAAGCCGATGGGAATCGGCTTATATGAACGTCTCGCCACTGGTACCTAATCGACCTCGTCAAGGTTATAGAAATAACAACCAACGTTTCAACAGAAATGTCCACAATAGTCAACATTATAATCAATTTAACAACCGATATAACAATAATCAGTATAATAATCGTAACAATCAATATTCGAACCAATCCCCTAATAAATTTCGAAACAATTATAATGGAAATTACAATAATCAAGTTATAAATTCTTCTGAACCGATGAAAATTGATAATTCTGCTAAATATCGAACAAACTAAATGCAAAATCTACGTCCTGAACCAATGGATGTAAATTTTATCAACCTTGCCTCGGAAATTCACTACCCATAGTAAATCTTACAATCGATAACGAAGTTATACCTTCATTAATAGATACAGTTGCATCCACATCAGGAATTGACATCCAATGCTTAAAAAATAACGAAAGAAGAAAATTAAACATTTCTATCCCAATTAACAGTTTCAATAGTACATTTCACGTCACTCACAAAATGAAATCTGACATGCCATTAGAATTCAAACTCCCCGACACCCACAAAATAATTTGGAATTTAATGGACTTTTCCAACAAAATTTTTAAAGCAGTAATCGGGCAAAACCTTCTTTACGCTTTAAAAATTCAGTTAGATCTAGGTGAAAGAACATTAAATGTTAATAACCAAACATTGAAGTTTAATGATTCAATACCCGAAGAAAAAAACTTTCATAATGACCTACAAAATAGTAACTCTCAAGATAAGTTATTCGAAGGTTTAAACCACGAAGAAAGTAACTCTCTACAGAGTATACTTAGAGATTATGGAAATCTGTTTTACAAGGAAGGAGAAAATCTTAACTGCACGACGCAAACCAAACATTCTATTATTGCGAAAAGTAATACACCTTTATACTCCAGAATATATCGCTTCCAACCAATACATGAAAAGGAAGTAGAAATCCAGATAAATGATATGCTGAAACAAGGCATAATCAAACCGTCTAATTCCCCATACAACGCACCAATTTGGTTCGTCCCCAAAAAACTGGACAACTCAAGTGTGAAGAAATGGCGAATCGTTATAGACTACCGCAAATTAAATGCAGAGACTGTTGACGATAAATTTCCCATACCGAATATCGAATCTATATTCGATAAACTAGGGAAAGCGCAATATTTCACTTTATTAGATTTACCAAATAATGGTCGACGAAAACGATCAACATAAAACTGCTTTCAGCACTCCTCAAGGACATTGCGAATTTATCCGTATGCCCTTCGGTCTCAAAAATTCCTCCGCTACATTTCAACGAATGGTTAACGAAGTACTTATGGACTTTATAAACAAAACTTATGTAGTATACCTCGACGACATTTTAATATTTGCCACTTCTAAACAAGAAATGGAAGTGAATATTCGCAAAATATTTGCAGCCATTGAAAAACACAAATTTAAAATACAAATCGATAAATTTAAATTCTTTGCAAAAACAACCGATTACCTTGGCCATACACTCACTACAGAAGGAATTAAACCAAATTCAGGAAAAATTGTAGCAATTAAAACGTTGAAGATTCCAAAAAGTGTAAAAGAAATAAAATAATTTCTGGGTATCAAAGGTTGTTATAGAAAATTTATCAATAATTACGCTGAAATAGCAACTCCTCTAACGAACGCCTTAAAAAAAGAAAATAAAATCAATATGTTCTGCTTTTGAGAAATTAAAAGATCTTCTAACTAACTATCCAGTATTATGGTACCCTGATTTCAAAAAAATTTGTTCTAACCACCGACGCTTCAAATAAAGCCATTGGTGCCATCCTATCAGAAAACGGTCATCCCTTGTCCTTTGCAAGCAGAACCCTAAATGAACATGAAAGAAACTATTCAACAATTGAAAAGGAACTACTTTCCATCGTGTGGGCAACACAATACTTTCGTCCTTATTTATACGGAATAAAATTTTCTATAAAAACAGATCACAGACCTCTTGTATGGCTTAGCAACCTTAAAGAACCTAATTCAAAACTTCAACGTTGGAAGATCAGACTCAACGAATACAATTTCGATATAGAATACGTCAAAGGAAAAGACAACAAAGTTGCAGATTTTCTTAGTCGAATCAATATTGATAAAGGTGAAATAAACGTCCTAACAAATAAGACTACAAATAATGAAATGCATGATGACACTAGCGAAAAGGCTACAATACATTCTGGAATTAAAGAACAGAATAATCATATACCAATAAAGGAAGGTATAGTTAATATATATAAAACTCAAATCATCATTTCAAATAAAAAACGAAGAGAAATGGAAACAATTAATAAAAAACGTAAATTTTTTATAGACAAACAAGATTTAGACAAACAAAACGTTTTAATTGATATTTTTCGAAGGTATATACCAGAAAATGGGCAAATTGGAATTTATTGTGAACTCACTGACCATTCATGGAATAAAGTTCAACTTATACTAATAAATCTTTTTGAAAGTAACAAAAAATTAAGATTCATAAAATGCACAGAATACGCTTTAGATTTAATTAATGAAGATCAATGCTATAAAATAATTCAAGAAATCCATAAAATAAGCAATCATCGTGACATCATAGAAAATTATTCAGAAATGAAGAATAAATATTATCATCATGGATTATTCAAACTTGTTACTGAATACATTTACAATTGTGAAATCTGTACGTCAGCAAAATACGAACGAAAACCGATAAAACCAAAATTTCATTTAACAGAGACACCAAATGATATCAATGAAACAATACACATAGACATATTCCTTATTGGAAAAAGACAATATTTTACTGCTATCGATAAGTTCTCAAAACATTTATACGTCAAAGAAACAATGGATAAAAATGCTATTACATTTATCCAACTCATCAGAGAACGTAATGCTATCCTAGGAAAACCAAGGAAAATTATATCTGATAAATTTAACATGGTAAACGTAAAGGACTTTTTCGGAAAAGAAAATATAGAAATCCAATTTACTTCCCTTAAAGCACACACTGGAAATTCAGCCACGAATAGATGTCACAGTACCCTTCTCGAACAAATTAGAATCCTCTCTTTAACCGAGCCAGAACTAAACATTACCGAGCAAATATTCAAGGCTACTGAATATTATAATAACCATACAATACATTCAACTATCGAAATTAAACCAATAGATGTACAATTTGGAAACATAAATAAACTAACTACACAAATTAGTCCTAAATAAAAAATTAAAATGGATAGATTACCATAATAAAACTAGAGAAAGTCAACCCGACATAAACCAAAAACATGTTTTCATTAAAAACTACAAAAATGAAAGACACAAAGAAAAACCTAAATTTAGAAAAGTTGAAATAACAAAAGATAGCTCAGGAAATATAATTACAACAACAAAAAAGTATAATAGGTATCAAACGAAAATTCACCCTAGTAGAATTAAACGTATAAAAAAATACACACAAAATTCAGAGGAAACACTCACACCCAAGATAACAAAAACCTTTGAACCTCTCTCAATCAACGACGAAATAATTATAAACAATGCATTACACAACGGCTCTCCTAACGAAATCTTAACGTCAAACTTCCATTTAAACATCACCAGAAAAGACATAAACACATTAGCTGAAAATCAATGGGTAAACGATCAGATAATTAACTTCTTCTTCAACTTAATTACGAAACGAAATAAAATTGCTGATGATCTTCAAAACATATTTACTTTCAATACATTCGGTATACAAACACTTCACAAACTCAATTATGACGGAGTCAAACGCTGGACACGTAAAGAAAACATATTTTCCTATAAATTAATCTTAATCCCCATACATGTTAATGACACTCATTGGGCATTAGCAACAATAGATATTGAAAACAAATCAATAAAATACTAGGACTCTCTGGGAAATCCAAATAATCAGGTGTTGAAACTCTTACAAAACTATTTGGAAAAAGAATCGCAAGACATACATACATACATACAATTAAATCATAATCTGAACTTGATAAAAGATTAAATGGAAAAATAATTGACAACATAAACTCAGCAAGAATTGGAATAATGACTCGCTCTTTACTTACTCACAATGAAATTCATGACTGCAACCTGACATTCGATGAAGTAAAAGATATTAGCATAAACGTCTATGGCAAAAATAGCGTCATAATATTTGTCATCAATATTCCCGTACTTACTCAACCTATTTTATCTTACTATGTTAACAAAATACCAAATAAGCAATTCGAAACATTAAATGTTCACATTAAAGAAGTAGTATTATATCGTGGAATATATTTTGAATATACGAAAAATATGTGAAATTATTATAAACAAGCTAGAATGTAAAAATAAAAATTGTATAATAAAATATAATAATGAAACCCACATTACAGAAATTGAAAAAGGACTTATATTTGTTGCAAATATTCACGAGAAAATCAAACAAAATTGTGACGAAAAAACATACCAATTAAATGGAAACTATGTTATCAGATACAATAATTGTCAAATAGAAATAAATAAACAAGCCGCGAGGTGCGACTTTTGAGGTCCACACGGTCAACTTTCCAGTAATATCTACATAAATATTAAAAATATTAAATACAATTATTAAAATAATACTACTTTAAATAATAATAATTAGAGGTACTCATAACAGTAATTGGAATGAGTTAATATGCATCTTATTATCTACGGGAGCGTCCATTAAATACGTAGTGCTTTTGGTGGATGGGGGGTGGATTGGTTTGATTGACGCGGATCAATCGGTGGGTGGTGGGGGTAGGTTAATAGGCCTTTTCTACGTTTTTTGTTATTTTCATATCGATGCTTGAAGGACAAAAGAGCGCTAGCAAAAATTAATGCAGTTTTGTTATTACGCCCACTGAAGAGATTTTTTCGCGTGGTGGCCATTTTGAATAGTTGTGTTCAAAATCGCCATGACTTCAGCATAATCATTGAGTTTGTATTTATTCTCGATTTTGCAAAAAACAACAACAGGCTAATACTTATTTCTTATTTTCAGTTGGTCTTGAAAAACATTGGATGTGCAGTCAAAAATCGGTTTAATTGCATGTCAAAAGTAAAAAGCATTACGTATGATGATGGAGGAAGTAGTTGAAATCTTACAAACACTAAAGAACAAAACTACTAAAAACTGCAATTTTTTATTTGATGAAAGCTTTTTAAAGTATATGATCTGGCAAAGTTTTGACTCCAAAACATTTTACAATCCAAAGCGTTCATTACAACAAATGTAAATTTGATTTTTTTGGTTTTCAAAATTTAAGCAGTTTTTTTTTAAATTAAAACACGGTACTGTAAAAACCATCAAAAAACTGCTCAAATTATACAAATATTAATAAACTTTGATTGATTCAACTACAAGGTCTTAAGAATAAGAGTAATCAGATAATATAATTGGTATGAACACTTTTTACATTGTGACTTTGAATAATTTTTTTATTGGGTGTACAAATTAATTCGGTCCGTTTTCGAATGATGGCGCTAGCTGCCACAAATGCTAGGTTATGACAGCTGTTTTCGGTGGTTTCAGAGAGGTTATATATTTGTTAAGAATCTTCACTGTACAACTCTTTCGCTTGCTTCGTATAGCCTGATCAGCACTGCATGTCAGGTTTTGAAGTCAATAAACAGCATTTGCGGGAAGTGTTGATTTTTTTGTTTTATTCGAAGAAAAGTGCCGCCGAAGCGCATCGAACGCTCGTAGAAGTATACGGCGATAGTGCTCCGACTGACAAAACATGCAGCAAATGGTTTCGACGATTTAAAGATGGAGATTTTAGCGTTCATGACAGGCGTCGCTCTGGACAACCGAAAAAATTTGAAGATGACGAATTAGAGGAATTGCTGAGTGAAGATCCAACTCAAACACAAGAACAGCTAGCAGAACAACTTGAAGTCATTCAGCAAGCAATATCTGTGAGACTAAAAACGATGGGAATGATCCAAAAACAAGGAACATGGGTTCCTTATGAACTGAAATCCAGAGACGTTGAAAGGCGATTATGCACTTGCGAGCAGTTGATTCACAGACAAGAAAGGAAGGGTTTTTTACACCGAATTGTGACTGGGGATGAAAAATGGATATTTTTTGACAATCCTAAGAAGAAAAAATATTACGCAAGACCTGAGGAATCGTTGCCATCGACCTCAACATCGACACCTAAGCGCAAAATTTATGGTTCCAAGGTCATGCTATGCATTTGGTGTGACCAAAAAGGTGTCGTCTACTACGAGCTTCTGAAACCTGGTTAAACCATCACCGGCGATCGATACAGGGTTCAGCTGATGCGTTTGAGCCGTGCTTAGCGCGAGAAACGCCCAGAATACGAGCAAAGGCACGAAAAAGTTATCTTGCTGCACGATAACGCAAGGCCTCATGTCGTTAAACCGGTGAAACAATACTTGGAGACGCTAAAGTGAAACGTCCTACCGCACCCGCCGTATTCTCCGGACATTGCCCCTTCCGACTATTGGTTGTTTCGACGAATGCAGAATGATCTGACCGGTCAGCGGTTCACTTCTTATGAAGAAATACAAAAATGGCTCGAAACATGGATGAGCGAAAGAGATGAGTTGTTTTATCGAGATGGAATCAGACGATTGCCGGAGAGATGGAAAAAATAGTAGAAAGTGATACTTTGAATAAAGTATTTTTTGTTTTGATTTCATAATAAATGCTTTTTTTTATTGCTAAAAACGGACCGAATTAATTTGTACACCTAATAATTTAATTTTTTTTGTAATCATGGAAAAATGGTTTGCTGATTTCTCTTCAAAAACTGATAAGACAATATAAATTTTATAAACATTTATTACTGTGTTGTGCAAATCCGGTTTAAAATTATTTTTTTTACGAAAAAACCTTAAGTTTTACAAATTTTTTTAGAATGAAAAAACGGCTATAGCGATTTTTGAAAAACATGAAAACATCATAAAAATGTTAAGATACGCCGATTGACATCTTAGTGATGCAAATATTATATTTGGTTCGCGAGATATAGAGAATGACACGAATGACCTTGAACGTCATGGTGACTTAATGATTTTTATTTTTAATTTGATTTCTTTCATCATAATTTTAAAAAAATTGGCAAGTTTTTTTCAAACACAATTCAGAGTAGATAGATTTTTTGAACATTGATCACTGCGCTTTGCAAATCAGGCTAAAAATTTATTGTTTATGAAAAAAACCTTACTTTTTTGCACTTTTTTTTAATAAATTAAAAAACGGCTCCAATGATTTTCTTAAAAGTTCGATGGAATCATATAAATGTGAATACGCGTCGAGTGGCCTCTTATTGATGAAAATAGCATGTCTGGTTCGTGAGATATAGCGCATGACAGCAACGACATCCAAGGGGTCAAAACAGCAAACGCCCGAAGTTTTCCAAAAACTGATCAGCTCTCAAAATTGCAAAGACGCTTTGATTGACACCTTACGACTTTGTTTACGTGAGTTATGCTCGTATAAAAATTGTCCGCGAACGCACGTACATACGTACACACTAGTGATGGGAAAAATCGTTCAATTTGCTGACTCAGTATGTTCGAGTCATTTCGTAAAGTGAACGAAAAATAATATTCGGTCATTTGAGTCATTCGAGTCAATTAAGTCATTCTAGTTGACAAGTTAACTTTAGTACAGTATCACACACACACATATTTGCATCAAAAGAAATGAGTTTAAAAAAATTCACGTCAAGAATACACTGCCGTTGATGCAAACGAACCGCTTCGCTAATCGATAATAAGCGGCAGGCATACTCATGTGCGGAAGTTCTCAAGCTAAAGCTATACATACATATGTAAACATTTCATCGACTCAAACGTTCAATGAATATCACCCTGCCGATCATCGAGAAACCATCACCCAAAAGAACTATAGGACTCAATTATAAACTGATTGTGAGTCGGTCGCGACCGACATGTCATCTTGGGTGGTAGTATAAATGAGTCTATACAGCTTTCGTTCACTGAACGATTGAACGACTCATACTAAATTGCGGGACCGAATCATTTCGGTCACAGTAACTGACTCGGTCTTTTTGACGACCGACACATCACTAGTACACACACACATACATACTTCTTTCGAAAAACACTTAAAATATACTCTAAAGACGTCAAAACGTAAAGATATGTTGAAAATTTCAATTTCGATTTTCGAGGCGATTACAAGAACTTTCCATATGCTGGGAAGTTAAAAATTGTTCAATAATGTAATAAATAAGTTTCAACAAATTCTAACACTAAATCCAATCAAAAACACAACGAATTTCATCCATGAAATAAACTTCGAAAACGTTCAACTAGAAAACTTAAACAATTTAAAGAAAATTGAGAAAATCAAATACCTAAACACAAAAAACAATATCACCTTTGGTTCCACCTTAGTAATAATATTTATAGCCATTGGAATAATGTATGTACTCTATTGGTATTGCAAAAATAAATCTTCAAAAATCAACATTAATGTTAACACCACTGATAAACAGAAAACCAAATTACCTGTCATCAAAATTGTTGAGCACAACAATGATCAAAAGGAGGGAGAAGTTACATCTGTAATCTCAAATACGACACCTGTAACCGATTCTGAAATAACAACATCATTTATTCCTATCCCTAAACCACGTACACCTCAATTATCATTTCCTTCACAAAGTACCTGAGTCATATAATTATCTATGTTGATATGACTCACCTATATTCCGATTCCCTTTAATATAAACAATCAAATCCATTAAGCATAGTTATGACAGAATCGTTGGACTAATTGAATTCATTATACTTATTAATGATGGATGAATTAATTGATTTCGCAAATCGAAGTGCCTCAATCATGAATATTATTATAAATAATGTCAAAGTTTAATGAGCTGTGGACAATAAATTGACACAGACACGAATTCCCTTTTAATGTACGAAACTTATCCTAAGACTAATTGCAAATAAGATCGCTTCCGTATGAACAATAACGACCTATAAATACGATATTGAATGGTAGTCCAAGTTTAGTTTAAGAGAATCCTAAGTTGAAAATCAGTTGATCATACGGTTAAGCAATAAAGATTTTGTGCAACAAATTAAAAGTGTTTTTATTAAAAGTTCCGAGTTTGGGAACTCTAAAATAATATTTTATTTTCTAGAAAATAAAAAACAAAATAAAACTCGCGTGCCCAGAATATACCCACGAACAGCATTAACACATAAATCACAAGGGTCATTTAGTATGAATTACATACAGAGCAATGCCAGCCCAAATGTGACTAAAAAGTGTCAAGTGATGACCACTTGCATGGTGTTTGAATCCTTGATTTCGAAAATGCATGTCCTGTAACATACTCACTCGCTTCTGTGTGAAACCATGTTTAGAAATAACAACAATGACACCTAGATCAGGAACAAATGGCAAAATATCGGCAGAAATAGATTTTTGAAATTCTTTGTGCACACGCTCCTCCTTTGCCTCTTCTCTCAGTTAATTTTCTTTTTCGTGATCTTTTCAGCTCAACTTTAAAATTTATGTATCAAATTTCAACTTTACCAAAATTCCGAGACGTCCGTCTCGTTCGCCAGACTCCTCCGAACTCCCCCATACACCCTATTTCCGGCATCTCCAACATTCAAAAGCTACTTTTTCGCGTAGCGTGGTGTGATCGATCCTCGTATTCGCGAAAGCTTGAGCACGATCCGAGGGTGGGAGCGAGATGACGCGTTTGAATAGCTTTGTCGGAACTTGGCGAGCTTTACACTGTCAAAAAGTCATTACCAGGTAGGTAGTTATAAGCTTTAGTTATTTCGGGCAGAAAAGGCGCGAAGATAATTTGAATTTACTTTATGGTACGTAACAAACGTGGGGACGACCCCGCCCTGAGAAGAGTCTCTCCACTATAAGCCGGGCTATGAATGAACTCTAAAGAAGGAAAGATCTCATGGCTGGTGTGAGGCTAGGCAGATGTAATCAAAACGTCTAAACGTCGAAATCATCATGCTCGCTCAAACGAACCATGAGGGGTTTAACAAAAGGGAAGTCTTACGTGAAGCTCAGCAGATGTAGTCAAAACGTATTTACGTCGAAATCATCATACATTGTTCACGCAAGTTCCTAGATACGGTATTACGTTAAGGTAATCCTACTCGATCGACAGTCTTACCCGAAATAAGCCTTCAAAACTAATTAATTAGTCGAACTAGCCCAAAACAGGAACGGAACCTATCGACGGCGGGTTACGGAATATTCAAACAAAATGAAACACTGGCGCGTTGGAAAGATGACTAATGAAACAGACTGAAGTAACTGGCTGGCGTTACGACAAGATAGCTGGGACAAAACAATACACACAAAAACGAAATGGTGGTCCGTCCGAGTTTTACACTGGGGTTGAGCTGTACTAACTACAAAGGATCGACCGTTGCCCTCTGTATTGAAACCCCATAGAGAACCTCAGGTCTAACCTGACAGACTTCACCCCCAGTCTCGGATCGGCCAAAGAAAACAAACTAGAACTTAAAAGACGAAGACAAATACATAAATTTTGAGTTCAATATGAACCCCCCACCCCTAACAAAGTTGCTTAGCAACTGGAACGGTTGTATACCGGAGCTGAAAAGATGAGGAACACTAGATTCCGATAGGTAAAATGGGTAATATTCGAAAGATAAAGAGCTATGGTTAGAATACGACAAAAAAATATATGGTCTCACTTCCTGTGAGCAATTTTTAAGGGACCCAAAGGATCGTCAGTGCCTTAGTTGTTTATGACTACAAACCCTAATATTCAAAATATAACCTAATAGGATAATATATATAACACCAAAATATCTACATTATATACAGACGTCAACGCTCAACGCGGACTAGTTTAGGGACCCCAGAGGTCGTCAATTCTCTAGCATTTTATGACTCCAAACCCAATGTTATACGGACCAAAGAATTACTAAAAATAGCGTTGCAGATATACCGAATTAACTTTACTTTTATATACACGATGAATGATTAACGTCCACACTGATGCAACCAACGCTACGCGCGAGGCCATCAGGAAAACTCATTGGACCGTTAACTTCAAACCGATACTTTAACCCAACCAAAATGAAAGGGAACAACATCCACACTGATGCAACCATCGCTACGCGCGAGGCCACCAGGAAAACTCATTGGACTGCTGCACTTATAAGGGACCACTCCCTACCTAATTTACAGGAGCAACATCCACACTGATGCAACCATCGCTACGCGCGAGGCCACCAGGAAAACTCATTGGACTGCTGCTCTTATACGGGACCACGCCCTACCTAATTACTCAAATGTTATATCTGCAACCTATCACTCAAACTAACCTAACAGTAATCCAAAATTATTAGAGATAATTAGAAGATACATACCTATATCTATTACTACCTACGATAAGATACTATAAGTATATACACGATATGATACAAAGGCTAAAATAGATAAGATACCAAACGATTTGATTTTATGGCGCTGTCTCGCCCTAACTCCAACGAATGGCTACTTTTAGACCGTTTTTTAGACATATTAGGTGTAGACACCTTATTAGGCCAAAATGCCATAGGAACGTCCATATTGTTAATGAATAATATTATTTATAAAAATTAAGTTAATACGAGGACCGATATACTAATGTAGTATTATATAAGAAACGATATACGATACGATATATATTAAATATTTCCGCAAGGGAATTTACATTCGACGAAATAATATTTATACGCGACGATATTTGCATACAACTATAATATGGCGATACTGATTACTCGCTAATAAGCGAAACGCCCCAAAAGCTAATACTACCTAAAGTGATTAACCTGCGTTATCACTATGCCGACGATAGATATTCAAGAACTGAAATTTTAAATACGCGACACCGGAACCGATTAGTGTGTGTGAGAGAGTGTGTGCGGTTTACAAAGGTTTTACATAATTTGTACATAAGTTTTACAAAGGTTTACATAAGTGGTTACAAAGTTTTTACAAAGTTTTACATAAGTGGTTACAAAGTTTTACATAAGTTTTTTTTATACACATAACTTAACGGTACCTTAACAGGTTTGTATAGATATTAAACCTGATTAAATGGAATATATTGTTTTTTTTTGTTTGTACTTTAGTTTTATGTATTTATGATATTAAAGTGTGTGATTGCCTTCCTCCACAAAAGCAGCGATGTAGGAACGGGTTATTTTCAGATTTTACGTTAATATATTTTTGGTACTGGGACCGGATGTCGAACACTCAAATTGCGAAGTACATGTGTAAGGAATTCACCCATGAATCGAACAATTTGCGCGACACTACCAGTTTTCAGCCAAAATTTAACAAATGCAAGAAGAAGTTGGTGTAGGTAATTTCGAAAATCGTTCGCGACGGAATCAAAACGTATGAAGTGACAACAAGTGCTACAAAAGCTTACTTGACTCAAACTACCACGCGGCTAACACATCACGACACGATTTTCGAATTTACGAAAAAAAACTTGAAACACGAGAGAATTTGCAGATATACTGCCGTAGAATAGACATGAAGGAAAAAAGAATATGGGAAAGGTCCCATACCATTAAGCGCCACTTGTCACAATCCCGACCACGCGCGCAAACCCGAGGATCCGAGATCGAGTGCCCCACCATTTTGGACGCTCCTCGACCCCGGATGCCTAGTGAGTACACGCGCCGCCGGGACTGCTACCAAGACGACCGCATAGTGGCGGTCCCGATTTTACATTTTTCCGCGACTAGCTCACCGAGTCGTGGGTTTTTGGACAAAAAGAAGAATCACCAGAACCGCGTTCGAACACGCGCCACCCATGTTCAAGAAAACAATCACATCACTTATAGGTTAATTTTATTCCATTTTTGTGTTTTCGTTTTAATTAATCGTGACAAACTATACAAGTATAAACTATTTATGAAGTTTTCACCAATCGATTGTTTTTGCATTCACTTATCATCGGAGCAAATTAAACATAGAAATTCGATAATAGCTATGAGATAATCACGTTACGAAAAGAAATTCCTAACCACACTTTATGCTGTTCATGTTTTCGTATTTCACTCCTCTTCAGATTCTAGCTACGTGCACCGTTGCTTCGCCTTCTCCACACACTTCAGAACTCGTTTTCACGTCGTTTCGCTAACTAGGCCTTCTTGAAGCGGACGGCCAAATGCTCCAATTGCTAGACACATTAAATCTTCGCGAACTTTGAATTCATTGGTAAAACCGATATTGCTAAGTTTCGTTGATTCTAGCTGGCGAGCTGTTTCTTCCGTCTTTTTAAGCAGAATCCTTCTCGCTAAATTTCGAAAATGCATGTCCTGTAACATACTCACTCGCTTCTGTGTGAAACCATGTTTAGAAATAACAACAATGACACCTCGATCAGGAACAAATGGCAAAATATCGGCAGAAATAGATTTTTGAAATTCTTTGTGCACACGCTCCTCCTTTGCCTCTTCTCTCAGTTAATTTTCTTTTTCGTGGTCTTTTCAGCTCAACTTTAAAATTTATGTATCAAATTTCAACTTTACCAAAATTCCGAGACGTCCGTCTCGTTCGCCAGACTCCTCCGAACTCCCCCATACACCCTATTTCCGGCATCTCCAACATTCAAAAGCTACTTTCTCGCGTAGCGTGGTGCATAGTCTATGTATACACTAGTCGATAAACTTAGAGTAAAAAGTGGACTATCAATTTTCAACGCCGAGTAGCTCCGTGGAACTACCAAAAGCTCCAAGCTTTAAGCATGAGCATATGCTCTGCTCTGCTTTACACCTGTATTTCCTATAGTTGTTTCGCTGTGGTCTCTGTTAAATTTCTCTTAATGCTCTGTTAAATTAAGTTATAAAGCTCAGTGTATTTCATTTCCCCACCTAGAGTTTTCCCACTGTATATTGTATACACTGTGGCGTGGTGTGATCGATCCTTGTATTCGCGAAAGCTTGAGCACGATCCGAGGGTTGGAGCGAGATGACGCGTTTGAATAGCTTTGTCGGAACTTGGCGAGCTTTACACTGTCAAATAGTCATTACCAGGTAGGTAGTTATAAGTTTTAGTTATTTCGGGCAGAAAAGGCGCGAAGATAATTTGAATTTACTTTATGGTACGTAACAAATGGTCACTGCAAAACTCGACGGACATGTTTTTTTCTCCTTGTCCCCAAAACAACAGATTATGGGCCCAGCGCGAAAAGTTTTTTAAATTTGCGAACATCCGCGGCATCCCATTGAGTATAGCGTTAAACGCTAGAAATTTTTCAATAAGTAATTGCCTTTCAACACATTTCTTGGCACGATGCACCAGTTGCAGAGGAGAAAAGTGAAGAAAAGCTCGACAAGGCTTTGTCCTGTTTCCACTTTATCCAATGGTAAAAAGGTGTAGTATTTCTATTAAAGCGTGGTATTTTGTAAAAAATTCATGCGCGAATAAAGGAATGATGCGATGTGTTGGATTATTGCATCAGTTAATATCTGTGAGATTAGAAAACAGCGAATCAATTCAATCGTACAATAATGATATCATGCACACTAAAAGTAAATTTGATGACATCGATTTTCAAGTCACGGATAGACGGCTGAGCGGCATTATGGTGGCGGGACTAACAGTAGATTTTCGGTCACTAGTGATGATTCTCGAAGGGAACGGGTTGGATTGGAAACCGGACCAAATTGGACTAAAATTGCTGGACATAAGAGGGAGGCTCAGCTGGAAATGCTATTTTGAGCAAAAGGCGAGATATCTCTCGGACTCAAAAGAAACAGAAAGAAAAATTCCCGTTCAACTGTCATAAATGCAACGAGAAAGGGCATAAGACATTGGAATGATTATATAGAGAAATGAATAACGTGAAGAGATTCCAAGAGAAGAAGCAGTATCATACGAAAAGGGCATTTTTGCTTTCGCATCAAAGAAAAATCATTCAAATAAATCTAATGAATGGATAATTGATAGTGATGCGTCATTTCACATGACTCCAGATGCGAGTTTGATGAAAATTTTGCTTTATCGGCAGTGCAAAACATATCAGCTGTAAACAATACAGTTATGAATGTTGACAGTGTAGGAGATGTCAATCTGAAGTTAAAAAAATTTCAAATTGAAGTAAAAAATGTTTTACTTCTCCTAGAACTTTCGGCAGATTTACTTTCCATTTCAAGGATGGTTGAAAAGGGTAATATGGTCATTTTTAACAGTGAGAGCTTTACTGTGTATGATAACGATATGTGTCCTTTGACAAAGTGCCATGTCATTGGCGGTGTTTTCAAATTGGAAGTGGAAGCTGAAAGATGCATGCTGTCACGAAGTTATGACAATGCGACCATCTGGCATGGACGTCTTGGTCATATCAATTATAAAGACTTACACAAAGTGCGAAGCGGAGTCGTGTCAGGTATAAAATTTGGTGACGATAAAGATATCCCGAACTGTGAAATATGTGCCTATGGTAAACAGAAACGGCTACCATTCAAATCTAGTGCAAGTCGGAGTAAAGCCGCACTTAATTTGATACACTCCGATCCATGTGGAGTCAATTGGTGGAGCCAGGTCCTTTTTAGTCTTCCTTGATGACTTTTCCAGAAACTTTTGTTTATTTTCTAAAATCAAAAAAAAGGTTTTAAAACTTTTATTGAATTCAAAACATGGATCGAGATTCAAACCGAGAATAAAATCGAGATTCTTCGTACGGACAGTGCCAGCGAATACCTATTTGACCAGCTTAACAAGTTTTTAAGAAAAAATAGAATTAAACGTGAACCATCCAATGTATACACTCCGCAAGAGAACGGAATCGCTGAAAGACTTAATCGAACCATTGTTGAACGAGCAAGGTGTATGCTGACTGTTGCGAATTTAGGGAAAGCATACTGGGCTGAAGCTTCCAATATCTCTGTTTACATCATTAACAGGTCAGTATCCTCAGCAATAAAGGATAAAACCCCAGAAAAGGTGTGAAGTAGACAAAAGGTTAATTTGAGTCATTTGAAATTGCTTGCTTCATCGATTATGGTTCACATCCCTAAAGAAAAACGGAAAAATGGGATGTAAAATCTGCAAAGATGATTTTTGTGGGTTATGACAGTGAAAAGAAAGGTTATCGATCGATCCAATTACAAAGAAAATTGTCATCAGTCACGAAAATACTACCGACGGGAAGATTTCGATCGAACCTGAAGAAAATTTTCAATCAGTGAGAGAAAATGTGATCAAAGACACTACACGAAATTCCACTCAAGTAAAGGAAGAAAATGAATGCAGTGACATCCTGGAAGAAGATGATGAGAACTCTACTATGACAAAAGAAACTTCAAGCTCAATATTGTAAACAAACCCTAGCTCACTAACGGTTGATCGACGCTGTATTGATCCAGATTTTTCTCAAGAAATACCATTGGCTCCTTCATCGGAGATTCGAAGATCGAAAAGAACAACGAAACCAAGTTTGAAATATGGAAATCCGGTAGCTTATAATGTAAAAGGCAATAATAATGACCCAATTACAGTGAAGGAAGATATGTCACGAAGCTGATGAAATGAATTCTCTAATGGAAAACAGAACTTCGAATTTAGTGAATTTACCACCGGGCAAAAAGTCTTTAACATCTGAGTGAGTATTTTAAATATGGGCTTTGTAGAGCAACTTCTGTGTAAATTCTTTGCGGTCAAGTTTAGTGATAAGAGCTGTCTGGCTGGCTTCCCGTGTTGTGATAATGGGGATTTCCCATTATGTGTTTCATATGTGATAAGTGAATTGCGAAGAGCGTTGGAAAAATGACGTATGGATATTTTAGATAGACAACAAATTCTAATTCAGTAAAAATAGTCGGAATGGTTCAAGCCACTACTAGATGCAAGTAGTTTAACATTTTTTCATGATACATACATATTGTGATACATATTGTATCAAAACGAATTTCGTTAGCCCGATAAGACGCGTTTTGCAGTCCGCAAGAGTATATAGTTTTGCCGGCGGGAGATAAGGTGTCGCATGCCGAACTCTTATCAGCATGTGAGCTGACTAGTTTTGTAGTGCCGGAGGTAAGTGCTCACCGCAAGCAAATTTATTTTTGGTAATGTGAATTGAATTCGTTTATGTGAAATGTTCTTATGCGGTTTTCTAATCTTCTTGGGCGCAATGTTTGTTTATATGATTGAAATTATTTTGAGGGAATTATGATACTGCTGTGGTTGCTTCACTTCCGAACATGTTTACATATACGAACATCGTTTTTTTTAGACCTGCGGCAATAAGTGCTAAATTTGCCATTTGTCGATGCTCTTAGACCTTACGCAAAGACGCATTTTCTTTTGCATTTTGCATAAAATCGAGTGGGAAAAAACTTTAAGTTGAATGAATTTTATTCACAGCTGTCTTGTGTCCTTGAAAAAGTGATTGCCCTTTGTTGTGCTTCTAGTGAATTTGTGTCAAAATAACGAAATAAGCACTGTGATTAAGAAACCAATTGTTATTTTGTCTTGCGTGTAAAGTGAAAGTTAAAACAAAACATTTAAAAATCAGGTCAAATTAACTATGTATTGCCAATATTGTGAAATTGAGGTAGAAAGTACGTCGTGGCAATTCCATTTGAGAAAGAATTCGCACAAGCGAAACGCTGCAGGGTCGATTGACCCAAATTTAAAAAGAGTTAAAAATTGCTTTAGCGATCGTTTTGAAGCTCTGCTCTTCGAAAATAAAGATGAGAGTCTTCTAAACGTCGATGATTTTCTCAATAGGATGGAAGATTCCTTGATGGAATACCTACATAAATCATTGGAGGCACGGCGTTTAAGTTTAACGTTGAACACTTTGCCAAATATATAAAAATGGATTCTGATACCATGGCCGATAAGGAGAGTGAATCTTTTATTAGCATAAAATCATTTCAAACAAAAATGCAAGCAATATTGAACTTTAGCGAATTAGAGATCGCGTTCAATAATATGAAAGCGCAAATAAAGCAAAGAATGGAAGAGTTTCAAGAGAAAAACAGTGGGTAGACCTTGATAAGAATAACTGCTTGCGAGCTAAATATCAATGAGTTCAAGCCACTGAAAGGGACGAGTTTTATTCCTTTGCCAAGGCATTTGCTTCTAAAACGTACATGCTTGAATGTAAAGAATAAAGACATATACTGCTTCAAGTGGAGCATCATTTCCACTCTGTATCTAGTGAACACTCACCCAGAAAAAACCTCATCATTGAAAATCGAATACATTTCTGACAACGTTATTCGATTAGATAATGGATTAGTGATTAATTTTTGGGGTCTAGAGCGAAGGAGGAAAAAAGGCATCACATTAACTTGTTGTTGCTGCAAGCAGAAGAAAAAAATCATTACATTTGGATAAACCATACCTCAAGGTAGGAAATATATCATAGAATAGTTTTCTGTCAGAGGCTCCCATATATTTTATTTTTGGTAAATTGATTCGGTTACAACAAACGTCGCACAACTACGCAATATATGTGTGCAACAAATGTCTGCAGTATTTTTCTTCAACGGAAAAGATGGATAATCACAAAGGTGAATGTAGCAGAACAGTGCCGAAAATGGTGGATCCGGAAGAAGCAACGCTGGAGTACACACATTTCGAGCGGCAACTAGATGTACCATTAGTTGTCTACGCAGATTTTGAATGCCTTCTGCAAGATATTGAAATTTGCGAGCCCGACCCGGCGATATCGTCAACAACAGCAATTCAAGAACACATACGGTGTGCTTTCGCTTACTATATTAAATCTTCGTTTGTTTCTACGTTAGATAAGTTTAGGATTCACAAGGGACCGGATTCACCTCAAAAATTATAAATTCTTTGATTAATGTTGTAAAATGGTTTTACAATAATTGTATACAGAGTCCTAAATCAATGGATGCTTTAACTTTAGACGATGAAAAAATCCAAAGAGAAGTAATATGATGTGATATTTGTAAAAAAACTTGATGGTGATAGCGTGCGTGACCATTGTCACTTGACCGGGAAATATAGAGGTCCGGCGCATAACTCATGCAACGTTTTGTTTAGAGTTCCAAAATTTTTGCCCATTCTGTTTCATAACTTTTCAGGATACGACTGCCATTTATTTGTAAAATAACTAGGAAGTATTGAAGGAGCAATTTCAATAATACCAATTAATAAGGAACTGTACGTTTCTCTTTCCAAAAGAATACGCAGTAATGATTTTGAAACAATTAAACTTCGATTATTGGATTCGGTAAGATTCATGCATAGCAGTTTGGATGCCCTCGTAAAAAATTTGGCTCCAGACGATTTGAAGACTGTCTCTTTGGCATTTGGAGATAAAGAAAAGTTTCAACTTCTTACGCGAAAGGGTGTGTTTCCTTATAATTATATAAGCTCATGGGACCGACTGAATGAAGCTTCTTTACCTTCTCGGGAGAAATTTTTGAACAAAATAACAAATACTGAGTGCAAAGAAGCAGATTACGAAAATGCGCAAAATGTTTGGAAGCAATTCCATTGTACTGTTATTTGGGACTATTTGGAGTTGTACCTGAAAACAGATGTCCTTCTTCTAACGAACGTATTTGAAAATTTTCAAAATGTATGTAGAAATATATATGGACTTGATCCTTGCCAATACTATACAACTCCAGGATTATCGTGGGATGCTATACTTAAAACAGCATACATTAAACTGGAGCTCCTGACAGATATCGAAAGGAATAATTTGGAGAGGAATTAGGGGGGAGGTATCACGCAATGTTCTAATAGGAATTCAAAAGGAAATAATAAATACATGAACAAATATAAAGAAGAGAACCATCCTACATATTTAATGTACTTAGACGCAAACTATTTATATGACCGGGCAATGCCACAACCACTTCCATATGCTGAATTTAAGTGGGTTGAACAAATTGATGATGTCGATATTCAAAACATTGCTTTAGATTCAAATTGTAATGAGAAAATTAAGCACGAACGATCTCGCGACGAAATTGTAAGGCAACGAGACTCTCGCCCCGTTGACCTTATTGGACGTTAAGTCCTGGGACGAGGCAACGAACCCGTTGGTCGTGTAGACAAATTGGGTTCGGCCTCTACGTGGTTAGACGGCGATGGCTGCTGGCAGGCCAGCTCTGTTCGGCGCGTGATGTTATAGGTACGGTTGCCTATACCAAGTCCCGAATCTCATTTTTGAGAGATTCAGCCATCTAAATTGCCCGATTTACAAATTCGACAAAAATAGTCCTAAGGACTTCAAGCAAAACAACAAACCTTCTGAGGCTCGACCTCCTACTTTACTTTAAGATTATTCTCGAGCGCGCATCGAAAAAAACAATCACGAATGCAACGCCAGCCCGAGAGATAAATTTCAATCTACTTTACCAGCGCAAGACCCGAAGAGAACTGACGGAAAGCGAACGAAAGCGAAACCGCGCGAGCAAACTAACTCTCGGGCGGCTGAGTCACTGCTCGAGGGAAGGATACGTCACCGGAGGCGCGCCGGACCTCGGTGTTACTGTCCGGGCCCTCCCTGCCCTAGCTTAGCGCTTGTCAAGTAGGCATGTGTTGCGCGCTAAGCCCCTGATTACTTACCTCTGCCGAGACGAGCCCTGTTTCCTAAAGCCGGACGGAGAGAAGAATCTAAGGGAAACTCTCGGCTAAGGTTTACTATTCCATGCTTATTTTGTTGTTGTTTTTTTTTTCGAACAAAAAAATGGCACATTTAGTTTCTGTTTAGTACATTTTTCTCCTATACGGTTTGAAGATTTCAATATTTAATATACCTGTTTCATATTCTTTTTACATAATCTTGCAGTTATCAATCCTTATTAATAATTAGGGCTATAATAATCTTTCGTTTTAGCGTGAACTGAAACCTATACACTGTCAGTTCCTTAACTTATTGAATCTTCAAACTAAGTTGCTATCATATCAGATAAAGACTCTATTCTAATGTTATCAATTCATTTTTGATTTCACTTTCATATAATACATTTTTTTCAAGATTGTGCGCTTCACAATTTTCAATCATTTTCATTTACAAGTCAAGTTGTACGAAATGCGTAACACTAACAACTCGGCTCATGGAATTATATCGGGCTTTAAAGAATTTTATCATCTCCGAAATAGTGGTCGTATTAACTTTGAAAGGAGCCAATTGCGCGAGAGCTTGGCAAATTGTTAGTTATTTTTGACTTAATACTAAATTTGCAGATTAAAATTGATGGTCGTCTTCAAATTAAGAGAAAAATGTATTTTTATCTAGGGTATCAGTATATAATAATAATCATTAGTATTGTCACTGCTCTTAGTCCTTCATAGCTTTACAAAATACATGAAACTGCCGAATAGTAAGCCAATCAAAAAAAATAACCAAAATGCGCTTAAAAACAAAACGAGCCATATTATTATTACCTAACTTAATGGATGCATGCAATGCAATTAGCATTAATTCACTTCTTTTTCATGCATCAATATATGTACTAATTAATCACAGCTCCTCAGTTGACGATAATCGTCAATCAGTTTCACGGTTATGGACACTTTTCAATACACAAATACATGCAAAAAAAAATCGGATCAAATAGATTTGCAATGTGCGCGATCGACGGCCTGCACGCCATTTTGGTCGATTTCCAATGGACTCTTGAGCTATATATATTGTTTTTCCTTTCCTTTTTTCTTTATGTAAAGATGTCCCCAAATAATATACTAACTTGTTACCACGTGCCGAGTGCATATGCTTTATACTTCCCTAATCCTCTATATCTCGTAGCAATTCGTGAGTTTAAGCTGGACCAAATGAATCGGTTGCATCGTTGATTTCGATTTCCTCTGACATTCGTTTTGGCGGCAGCAATTTGGTATAATTATGTGTAGCAGTACGAATTATGATTCGCTCGACAACGTAGTTGCCGATTTGCGAGACGACACGCGTTTTGCAGCCGGTTCGGTCCTGGCGGGCACAGATCCAATACGTTTTCCAAGTGGACTTCCGTCACTGTTAGCCATGTGCAGCCACGATGTCCCGTTGTACAGCACGCAGTATGTTCCCTCTATTCTTTGTATCACGTAGGTCGGAAGATGAAATGCACGTATGTTTAAATGCACTAGGAACAATTGTCCCTTTTACGTTGTTCTTAACGAGCTGATCCAGTGAGTTTCGCACCCACTTCTCCGGTTTTTCGAAAGACTGTCGCCTCCACGACTCACTGTGGCACTTTTTGTCCCAGAACCCTCCGTCCGCGTGCTCGATCTCAAACCAACTCCCTTGTCTTTCGCCAGCGATCTAACACCGGAGACCGGACCCGACAACGGTTCTTTCCAGAGAACCGGTCGGGTAGCTGGTGTTCGATACTGGCTGGATGTGCGGGGCTGCCACTTCTGAATGTGCCCAAGATCACCGATACACAGCACGATATTACAACACAGGCAAGAATGCAAGTGCTCACGAGCATTCTTCCCTGTGATCACTATGTTCGGAAATGCTTCGAATGAAAGGTGCCCAGGATCTTTCATTTTTCATCTTTATCTTTTCATCTTCAAATTGCGCACGTATGCGGTGTTGCCAACCTGTAGTTGGGGCTCTCGGGATCGAAGATTGTATGTCCTTGCCTGCGCCTGTGATGCCTTCTCTAAGTGAGTCTCGACCTGGCGCCGTATGAGTTCTAACCTCTCATGTGGTCTCGTTGGTTGGTTCGCGGAGGATTTGTAAGTTACGTAACAGCGTATACGAACTACCGTGTCCTATCATGTTTTGACCGAAGACCACGAAATACGGGGAGAGTCCAGGGAGACGTGATGAGAGGATGTTAAGGCGCAGCCGATGGCAGACAAGCGACGATCCCAGTCACGCTGGCTCGGGTGTACATAAGCGCGGATTGCGGCCAGGACGGACCGGTTGACATGCTCCGAGGCATTCGCCTGCGGAGCATACACGGCCGTGTAGGCATGCCGGATCCCGTAGTCCTGAAGCAGCTGGTTGAACTCTTTGGACTTAAACTGAGGTCCATTGTCCAAAACGATGGTTTCTGGAACACCGTATGTGTGGAATACGCGCTTTTCTAAAAATTCGGCTATTAATTTGGTCGACGCCGTTCGAAGTGGTTCCAGTAACACGAATTTGTACAGATAATCCAAGACTACAAGGATACAAGTATTGCCGGTAGAAGATCTTGGATACGGGCCGAGCAGGTCCGTGTATAGGCGCTGAAAGCTACGTTCGGGCACGGATTGGGGTCTCATGGGGGCACGAAGTATTTAGTAGGGTGGTTTTGTCTTTTTGCAAACCTCGCAAGCGCCTATGTACTCGGCCACTTAATGGCCCATGTACGGCAAGTAGAAGTACGTCTTGACACGCTGCAAGGTCTTTTCAATTCCCCCATGAGAGCACATAGGGTGATCGTGCAGTTCTACCGCGGAAGTCAATGGTGCCTGTGATGCGGCCTACAGCCTTATGTTGGGTGCCGTTAGCCGTCCTTCGGCCCAGTTGAAGTCTTGCCACTCGGTGCTGGTACCGTTCTAGGATCTGTCGCGCAAAACCCGACGCCATGCAGCTTAAGCTTGCTCCGGTGTCGATCATCCCGCTAACCATTTCTTCATCGAATAGTTTTACGTCGGCGTATAGTCTGAAATCAGCTTTTGGGCGATCCACAATCGTGGCTGCTACATATCGTTTTTTGATGCGCAAGACCTTCTCCCAGAAGCGCCGTAAACGCATGGTCGAGCGTTTTGGCTTCTTTGGGAGAAGCTCCGGTAGTATGGTCATAAACCATCGGTAAATGAACATACAAAACTTGGTAGCATGTACACAAACCATGCATTGAGCTAAATCTTGTAACACGTACACGAACCGATCTATTCATTTACATTGTCAGATTTAGCTCTAATGGTTATCAATGAAATGAATATCATCCTACAATGGATATGAATCATGAATACTAGTAACGATAAATTCTAGAGTAATGCCCTCGACAAGTAATATGAGTTCTAATTAGGGCAATTGTATTCATGAGAAACCATATGATAAGTGTTGGATTGTTTATATTAAAATGTAAAGTAAGGGAATTTCAATTAAGTATTGGAAATTTGTGTTATAGATTTAAGAGTAGGGAGTAAGTTTAAATTGTATAAAAGGAAAAGAATTAGGAAAATAAAAATAGTCTTTTTAGACCTCGCAAGAAGTGTGTTGTTTAATTTAATACCTGCCTTATTATCGGCAGCCTCACCCTTGCGATACTTTGCCTTTCATCGGCAAAGTAAAACCCTTGCCTCACAGTGGCAAAGTGTTGCTTCTACATTAGCAACCTTTAACTTAGTACATATTGGCTGCACGAGCATTGCTCAGCGCCAAACATGATACAATCCAAAGATTGCTCGTAGGTTCCAATTGTTCCTCCTCCTTCCCAAAACTAAAGTCTGTATTTCTACAGGAAGAAACTCATCATCTCTATAGATGAGTATAGAAAGCGGAACCCTCACCTGCACGGAGCAGGTGAAGCACCAAACTCACCACATGGCGATCCTGCTAATCACGGACCAAATATAACGACAGCGACAGAGATCGAGGACGGAGAAATTACTACAGAGGATGAATTTCTACGAGTTTTCGAAAAATGCGTAATCCTCACAGAAGAATTCGCGACAAAGAAAAGACGAAACGAATATGTAGCACCAGCGGCATCTAATCAACAAACACCAATTTATACGCCATCGCCAAATCCTGGCCCACGTCCGAGAAGACTAGAAGAATTTTGCCGGAAAAAGCATCAGAAGGAGCCACTCATCCCAAAAGTACTACGCAGAAAACGTGGAGGACAAGCATTCAAATTGTGACGCGACAAGGCAATTCTTCATCGCATGATCCACATCTCATCAGGAGAGCTACGCAAAACATTTAAAACTAGACTAGATAGCCTTAGAAAAAATAAAAATTGTTGAAATTAGTTTCTATCATTAAAAGGAATATAATATTGTATCTTTAAAACATTCTTTTAATAAATTAAGCAATAATGGGCAATAACTGCAGTAACAATGCGAATATTTTCGAGGATTATAAACAAACAATCAGTACTTCTGCTATTTTTTTCATCATATTTATTGTTGTATACATCTATAACAACAAACAAAAGAAGTATGCGAGAAAAATTGTTGACAGGAATATTGTGTTAGGACGGAACAATGTTTAAAAAAAATATATATGTATGTATATATAATATAAAACGAAGGTATAACTCTCTTTCCAAATGTCGACAGATAGAATAAAAGAAATTATAGCTGAAATACAAAGTAATTTAACAAATTTGAAAAAAAAAACGAAAACTTATACGGTAAAAACTCTAAAAGACAAATTAGAAAATACAATTAATGTAGAAAACGAATGTATAGGACTTTTCAACAACCTTAAAGAAGGTGAAGAACTTGAATTAAAAACAATCTTTTCATCTACCTGTAACAACCTAATTGCAGAACTAATACATCGGCTAAAATCTGCAAATATCTTAGTAAAAATAGAAGACAACGTAATCTACACAGAAATGGCGGAATTCAATATTGAGACAGCAATGAAAATTATACCCACTTTCGACGGGAAATTTTCAGAGTTAGACACATTCTTGACAATAATAAAATTATTAGAGAATAAATTAACATCCGAAGGTAAAAGAGAATTGCTGAATCTAGTTATACATATTAAACTGAGTCCCAATGTAAGAACGCGCCTGAACATAACGTCTTTTGGTAGTATAAACTCTTTAGAAACTGAGCTACGACTCAAATATAAAAATAATAAAACAATACCTCAGATCCATACACAACTTGTTAATATCACCCAAAATCGTATGCCCATTGCGACGTACAAAGACAAAATTTTAAACTTGGTAAATGACTTAAACCAATTACAAATCAGCGAGTTAGGTACTAGCACTAACGACATTGCTAAGCAAGCAATCAAAACCATCAACGATACCTATGCACTTACTGTCTTTAAAAACGGTTTAAATGACCAAATTAGAAACACCGTGTTCGCAGCACGACCACAAAATTTCAGCGAAGCTATTACATTAGCAACTGAAATCGAAAATACAAATTAACTCTGATATACTTAAATCAATAATACCTCCGACAAATGATAATAATGTTAGCAAAAAGCTACTGGCGATTACGAGAAGTAAAACAAAAAAGGGGACTAATAATTCAGAAATCTGCAACAAAAGTGATAACAAAAACGAAGAGATTGATCACCTCCATGCGTTTGAATGCACTTCACTGTCAGATATTAAAGGAGCTCTAAAATTGAAATTTAATAATTTGCGCAGCAGTGGAATTAAAAATGATGATATATATATAGCTATGGAGAAAGATAATATTATAGTGCGCTACAGTGATAAAGATGACAAGAAATCCGTTTCCGTCAACGATAAGCTGATAGTTCGTGAAAACAGTAATGATAATTCATACACGAAATTAGTTTCTGTTATGAAGAAATTGCGAACCTATTCACAGAACAATAGCATAAAGGCACTAGCACTCGCGAGAAATGATGATATATTTAGGTACGTACCGAAAGACGAATTCAAGAAGCTATTTAATGCGTTGCAACGGAAAGAGAAAGATGAATTGAAAATACTAATATATAAACCACCCTTACGAATTCTAAACGTCGATAAACAAAAAGAATTAATTTATGAATATCACAATTCGCCACACGGAGGACATACAGGAGTACATAAAACTTTATTAAAACTAAAACAGAGATATTGTTGGAAGGATATGAACAAAATGGTAAAGAAGCACGTAAGCCAATGCGAAATATGTAAAAGGAATAAAATAACCAAACACACAAAGGAAAAGATGATTAAAATCGAGACACCGGCTACCAGTTTTGAAATTGTGAGCGCAGACATTGTTGGACCACTAAGATTTGCAAATAATTACCGATACATTCTCACTATTCAGTGTGAGTTGACAAAATATGTGACTGCTATACCCATAGAAAGTAAGGATGCTACTACTGTAGCGAAAGCATTTGTAAATAACTTCATTCTTTTATATGGTTGGTATGGTATTTTAAAATTCTCAAGACGGATCTAGGAACCGAATTCACTAACAGTTTAATGAAGCAAATATGTGATTTGCTACAAATTAGGCAGATATTTTCAACCCCATACCATCATGAGACTTTAGGAGTAGTAGAACGAAATCACCGTGTCCTAAACGAATATCTACTGTGTTTTGTTGATAACAATAATTGGGACGAATGGTTACCTTTTTATACATTCTCCTATAATACAACACCACATGTAGACACAAATTACACTCCTTATGAACTAGTTTTCGGCAAACTCTCATATTTACCTAGTGATATTTTGAAAGATTCTGAAAAAATTTACAACTTAGAAAATTACGCAAACGAATTGAAACTTAGACTCAAAATGTCTTTAACAAAAGCTAAAGAATTAATTGAGAAAACAAAAACGGCAAGGATTAACAAACAATCTTACAACAATCCGCTAAATGCTAGAATAGGTGACCTTGTACTAGTCAAATCAGAAAATAGAAGAAAAAATGAAAAACCATACAAAGGCCCATATAGAGTATTAGAGTCCAAAGGTGTAAATACGTTAATCGAAATTGAAAATAAAAATAAATGGATACACAATAATAGGCTGAAGATTTATGAAAAGAAACAATTAAAGTAGTAAAAGTTATAAAAATAATATAAATTGAAGAATGAAAAAAAAA
Source organism: Oxycera nigricornis (assembly GCA_963942545.1). Classification (NCBI taxonomy): domain Eukaryota; kingdom Metazoa; phylum Arthropoda; class Insecta; order Diptera; family Stratiomyidae; genus Oxycera; species Oxycera nigricornis. The sequence goes on from OZ012664.1 coordinate 10,265,168, forward strand.
TTTAAATCAGTAGTAATTGTTATATAATCCTCTAATAATATAAAACATAGTATTAGTTAATAATTAAAGTAATCATAAGATCACTATAATCAAAAAAATAATAATAATGTAATACACAAATCCAAACACTTACCAACTAGATTCAAATTTCATTCCAAATTTAGATTCGAATTTGTTCCCAAACTCTCATCTCCTAAAACGATGGGGGTGTAGTATGGTCATAAACCATCGGTAAATGAACATACAAAACTTGGTAGCATGTACACAAACCATGCATTGAGCTAAATCTTGTAACACGTACACGAGCCGATCTATTCATTTACACTGTCAGATTTAGCTCTAATGGTTATCAATGAAATGAATATGATCCTACAATGGATATGAATCATGAATACTAGTAACGATAAATTCTAGAGTAATGCCCTCGACAAGTAATATGAGTTCTAATTAGGGCAATTGTATTCATGAGAAACCATATGATAAGTGTTGGATTGTTTATATTAAAATGTAAAATAAGGGAATTTCAATTAAGTATTGGAAATTTGTGTTATAGATTTAAGAGTAGGGAGTAAGTTTAAATTGTATAAAAGGAAAAGAATTAGGAAAATAAAAATAGTCTTTTTAGACCTCGCAAGAAGTGTGTTGTTTAATTTAATACCTGCCTTATTATCGGCAGCCTCACCCTTGCGATACTTTGCCTTTCATCGGCAAAGTAAAACCCTTGCCTCACAGTGGCAAAGTGTTGCTTCTACATTAGCAACCTTTAACTTAGTACATATCGGCTGCACGAGCATTGCTCAGCGCCAAACATGATGCAATCCAAAGATTGCTCGTAGGTTCCAATTGTTCCTCCTCCTTCCCAAAACTAAAGTCTGTATTTCTACAGGAAGAAACTCATCATCTCTATAGATGAATATAGAAAGCGGAACCCTCACCTGCACGGAGCAGGTATAGCACCAAACTCACCACACTCCTCTATATCAAAAAGAAGGAGTAAAAGGGTGAAATGGGTTCTAAGAAGGAGGCAAGGTATGAAATGGGTCCTCAGAAGGAGGCAAGGTGTAAAATGGGTCCTCAGAAGGAGGCAAGGTGTGAAATGGGTCCTCAGAAGAAGGCAAGGTGTGAAATGGTTCCTCAGAAGGAGGCGAAAGAGGCTTTTTAGGTGGATTTCTATTGAGAATCTTGATCGGTTTGAGACAGTCCTGTTTAATTAGATCTGGATCAGCAGGACCAGCTGTGTCCTCCAGAGGTTTGTGGTGCGCAGCTAGCGAACGGGCTAACGGTGGTGTGGGCGTGGTTCGAGATGCCGCTGATGTTGTTGCGGTCTCGAACTCTTCCCGGTTTTTGGATTGCTGCATGTAGGGCACGTTGGTTCGTATGTTTCGGGCCTGCCGCAGCCATAACAAACGACGGCTTTGGTTGCCATGCAGTTCTGACACAAATGACCAGACCCTCTACAGTTCCAACAGATTAGGTTCCTTTCCATCGTGTCCACCGTACAGTCTTCGGCGTACTCCCCTGAGAAAGTGGGGTTATCCACCCGAGCTGCTTCGCTCAGTTGGTTTGACACGCATTCGTGCTCGTTGTATGTCCGTGAGCACAATTCCTCCAGCTGTCGTGGGACATATTGCGCACGAACTTGAGGCCTAAAAGTGCCGCGTAGTACGTCCAATCGCTCCTGCCGCCTTCCATACTCTGTCACCATTTGAACGGAGGACATTGGTACGTGGAGCAGAGTATTACGGAGTTCCAGTCTCAGGTTCATGCGCAATAACTCTGTCAAATGGGCTTCTCCCATTGGGTGTACAAGTCGGTCCGAGAGTCGAAGCACCGCATCGCAAAACGCATCGACCAGTTCATGGGCTCCTTGTTTACGGCTGCGGATCAGCTCATGGATCTCCATTTCAGACATTCCGTCGCCGAATCGCTCCCGCAAGGCGTGGCAAAATGCGTACCAGTCGATGCATACATGTATCGCCAGTACCACTCCGCCGCTTCCTCCACCAAGAGCACATGTAGGTTTTGGCACAGTAAATCGAAGCTACCTCTTAAGGTCGTCCTCGTCAAAGTCTGAATTTGGAATATAAATTTATCCACCGATAAAGCACCGCTGCGCCCGCTGAACTTCGCGTTCCAACTCTGAATTACAGTCAGAGCGCGTTCCGACGAAAATTAAGAGGACTGAGTTCTCCATCCAGAGGCATCTTGCGGCCCTTGGGGAGGCCCTCTTTTTCGTGCTTATGACCTCTCCGAGTACGTTCGATATACCGGGGTTTGCTCCTCCCGATTGCGGCGACCTAGTTCTTGTTGTACCCCTTGCTCGATAAGTCGCTGTATTTGTACCCGGGATATACCCGCTGCTGCGGAGGTATTGTCTGGCTGCTGCTTGGGCTGAAGCTTTACAAAATACATGAAACTGCCGAATAGTAAGATATATTATTATTACCTAACTTAATGGATGCATGCAATGCAATTAGCTTTTATTCACTTCTTTTTCATGCATCAATATATGTACTAATTAATCACAGCTCCTCAGTTGACGATAATCGTCAATCAGTTTCACGGTTATGGACACTTTTCAATACACAAATACATGCAAAAAAAATAATCGGATCAAATAGATTTGCAATGTGCGCGATCGACGGCCTGCACGCCATTTTGGTCGATTTCCAATGGACTCTTGAGCTATATATATTGTTTTTCCTTTCCTTTTTTCTTTATGTAAAGATTTCCCCAAATAATATACTAACTTGTTACCACGTGCCGAGTGCATATGCTTTATACTTCCCTAATCCTCTATATCTCGTAGCAATTCGTGAGTTTAAGCTGAACCAAATGAATCGATTGCATCGTTGATTTCAATTTCCTCTGACATTCGTTTTGGCGGCAGCAATTTGGTATAATTATGTGTAGCAGTACGAATTATGATTCGCTCGACAACGTAACTGCCAATTTGCGAGACGACACGCGTTTTGCAGCCGGTTCGGTCCTGGCGGGCACAGATCCAATACGTTTTCCAAGTGGACTTCCGTCATCGTTAGCCATGTGCAGCCTCGATGTCCCGTTGTACAGCACGCAGTATGTTCCCTCTATTCTTTGTATCACGTAGGTCGGAAGATGAAATGCACGAATGTTTAAATGCACTAAGAACAATTGTCCCTTTTACGTTGTTCTTAACGAGCTGATCCAGTGAGTTTCGCACCCACTTCTCCGGTTTTTCGAAAGACTGTCGCCTCCACGACTCACTGTGGCACTTTTTGTCCCAGAACCCTCCGTCCGCGTGCTCGATCTCAAACCAACTCCCTTGTCTTTCGCCAGCGATCTAACACCGGAGACCGGACCCGACAACGGTTCTTTCCAGAGAACCGGTCGGGTAGCTGGTGTTCGATACTGGCTGGATCTGCGGGGCTGCCACTTCTGAATGTGCCCAAGATTACCGAAACACAGCACAATATTACAAAATATTGGCTATTTTTTCAAAGTTGATTTGAAGTATCCTACATCATTACATGAATAAAACAATGATTTTACTTTCTGTTCAGAAAATAAAGTCTCAACAGGCTCGAAAACGATCAAACTGATCATTGATTTGACAGACAAACAAAGTTATTTCATTCACTATAGGAATCTGCAGCAATGTATCCAAAATGGTTTGATACTGACTCGCATCTGCAGGATTTTACAATTTAAACAATCTGCTGTAGCAGTATATAGATTTCAATACACGTTATCGAAAAATGAGTAAAAAACAATTCGAGAAAAAAAATTTCAACCTCTTAAACAATGCAGTTTATGGCAAAACCAAGGAAAATGTGGATAAAGGAAAGGACGTGAAAATTGTAACGGATTGGGAAAGTCGAGGCAGGCATTCAGGCGCTCGAGTGCCTATATCTAAACCCAATTTTCACAGTGCGGCCGTATTTACGCACAACATGGCAGCTATCCAATTGGAAAGAGTATTTATTTGCTACAACAACCCAATATATTTGGGATTCACTGTGCTTGATCTGTCAAACTTCAAGATGTATGATTTTCATTATCATTACATGAAGCCCAAGTATAATGATAAGATAATTCTGAATTATATGGATACGGAAAGTTTCATTTACACCATTGAAACCCAAGATTTCTACAAAGATATTTTGCGTGATATTGATTCTCAATTTGATACCTCAGAATATGCATAACGACAATGCATATCACATTCCACAAAAAATGCAAAAGTTTTGGGGTTTGTGAAAGATGAGAATAATGAGAAAATTATGAGAGAATTCATCAGATTAAGGTCTAAAATGTACTCATTTAGCGTGGAAAATGATAAGGATGTTAAAAAGGCGAAAGGCGTAAAGAAAATAATAATGGATGGTTTAAGTTTAGATGATTATCGTGATTGTTTAGGAAAAAAATATTTAAAGGTCATATGTTTATATTTAGATCTAAGTTGCATAATTTATATACCGAATGTATTAATAAAATTAGTTTAAATCACCTAGATGATAAGCGGGTTCTTAGAGAGGACGGGGTGAGAACATATGCTTGGGGGCATATTAATAGAACAATGGATGTAGACTAGCGTAGAATTATAATAACAAATACCAATACATAGCCAAATAAAATAAATTAGAGTAAAATTATAATTAAACCAAATACTAATACATAGGTAAATAAAATATATATGAAATAAAAAAAATGTTTCCTTATTTTTTGTACCAACAGAGCGTTAATTCTCAACGAACACTTCAACGAATTTATAAACATCTATAGTTTTTTGAAGCCCTACACTGATATGCCGCAGAAAGTTAGCAAATATGGAAAACATTATGTGAGCTGTCCATGGGCATATGACGATGCAAAATGCGGCCCAGACATTTGTGAATGTTACCGCGTTCATAGCAAAATAAGTGAAATTAAAAAGCTTGCTAAATTTTACATGCGAATAATGAATAAATAAATTTATCTATTCAATCAAACTACAATATTGCATTTTAATCTTAACATTAACAAATATTGAGTTTATCATTATCATCGTCGATGTCATCATATCATATCCTTAACATTTATCCAGGAGTTGTGTTTCGCTGATAACCCCAGCCACTTCACAAATGCTTGATTACCTTTCTTTTTTAATATTTTTTCCACGAGAAAAAGTGACGGATGCTTGCCTTTCAGTAGTTTAAGTTCATAAAACACCAGCTTCAATTTTGTTCCCTTCGTAGTCTTCTAACAGATATGTAAAGTTCCGTGATTCAGTTTGATGTATAGCCCTTTTCAAATATATGCTTGTATTTACTAATTCGCACAGGATCGCCCACTTTATATTTAAATGAACCCATCACCTTAATGTTATTGTTGCATACGGTAGACAGAAGCAATTTTTCATTGGAACTATTTACAGCAGACGGAGGTATTTTTATTGTTCGGTGCTTTTTATTATTGTACACATTAACTATATCATCAACTAGATTAATCCATTTATAATTTCCATTCATACTAAACTCTTTCCACATCATGTTCCTTAGTGTACGATTGAATCGCTCAACAATTGATGCCTTAAGAGGACTATATGCGGAATAATATTGTTTATTTTAAGGTATCACTCTAAATCATCATCAGGGTTGTTTTATCGAGTTGAATTTGAATTTGTTTATCTACATATTTCTTCAGTTTCTCAATGTAAGTGTCAACGTAATTTTTTGTTGTAGAATCGTCATCATCTATAGGCAATCCAAGGTTTTTTAATTGTTTAAAATTAAGGATATAGTCACTGCTTTCCGTTTTACTGAATCCTACACCAGACACACCCTGCGGGCCTGGTGGACCCTCCTTACCAGATTTTCTTTGTGGATCTTGATGACCTGGAGGACCTTGAGGACCTGGAGGTCTTTGAAATCCTTGCATCCCACGTTTTCCTCCACCTTCGTTTGAAAATCGACCAAATTTATCAACGCCCATTTATGAATTATTAGTGTATGATGATTACTACCGTGTTTATTCTAATATTTGTGATTCTTTCAATTCTTCAATGATTGATATAATTTCGTCGTTGTTGTGATTATTGTGATCCACTTGCTGTGACGCAATGAGTAACCGCAATCGACTCACTAATTCATTCGGATCATCCCAATATATGTAGTCTTTCTGTTTGTTGGATTTTTGCATTAAACTATAGTTAGTGCTAGGCGTTTGACTTAACCCGCTTCCACCTTTGTGATTTGAAAGCTTAGAAGTCTTCAAGTTTCGAAATGTCTCTAAAATACTTTGAAATATTCTTTCAATAGGTTCTAATTTGATTTTGAAATGATTTTTGCTGTACCTAAACCGATTTGTATCTTTTTCGAATTGTTTGGAACTATCTTCACTGTTGCTGCACTCAAACCGTACTGAACTGTTATCAAACTGTTTATAACAGCTAACGAGCTGCATCAAACTGATCCTTTGAACTGCAACTGAACAGATATGAACTGTTAATGTGGTCATTCGAACTGCTATTAACTGCTTTGAACTGTTAAACTGATCCTGTTAACTGCTATTGAACTGCTTTCAACTGTTAAGCTGACCCTTCGATGTGTTTTAAATTCAAATCATCCTGTTTGCAAATCAACTTGGAGGATTACAGCTGGTCCAATCTAAAATTACTGAAGCAATATTATCCTGAGACGTGGATGTTGTGCGCTGCGAAACGCATTCCTTTTGAAAAACTTTATCATACAAGGAAATGTCAACATGAATTTTTAAAATCCGGTCCAGTTAACATCATTTTTTCGATATACCAACTTTAACATCAGCTTACTTCTTGTTCATGATCGTGTAGCAGAATACCTAACCTTAAAGCACCGAAAAATAACTATCCTGAAATATCTAACGAGGTGCGCAGCAGAATGTAAACTTTTAAAGAAATTATATGATGCAAAGAAAAAATTGTCCTCTAAATGAAAAGTTAAGAACAATAACCATTTTTATAAATTCAATATTATTAAGTAAAAGCCGCAATTATGTCGACTTCGTGGAACTCTAATCCCTGTTTATCTTTGCTGCTGTTGCGCAACGCCAGCTTCCCCGTGTAGTGTATCATAATCTTTACCATTTAATGTAGTATAGTGTGACATATTCATTGTCACCTAGTGTAAGAAATCTTAGCCCACATAAGAAAGTAGGTCATAAATCCTACAATTGTAAACAATTGCACTCACATAAATCGATCCGCACGTGTTGAGTGTTTTGCCGCTACACTCATCGATCGTGTACACAACCTATGCCAAGGCAGAGGTTTGCCATGTCATCGATTAGTGTGAACGATTTATGAATGAACACTTGACCAGGCTAATGTGAGAACATGCATCGCGCCATGGGTCAAATGTGTGCATGGTTAGATTGTACAGTATACATAATGAAATTCGATGACCTATGTTGCTGCATGGGCAAATAGATCATCGAACTGTGTGAAATAAAAATATATTGGGCACTTAGTCATAAGGTAATAAATTAACTTAGTACGTAAGCATATTAGAAGTTGTAAAATGGTATAAAAGAAGAACGAAAATATAGATCGGGAGGACTTGCTTTCCTGACCAAGACGCGCGGAGATATTACTACGCGACGCTGCGCATTAGTAGCGAAGTCAAAGTCTTCCAGCAATCCTTACGCGATGAAGAAAAATCGTTGCGTTTCATTATAAAATATCGGCCGAGAGACATGTTCTCCACGCCACTCTTTCTGCGGTTTGACCGCTTGCATAGGTTTGCGTATTAGGGTTATCCAACAGTCCCCCTAATTTAAACTTTCGATATTTATAGCGAAAGGACTCAGGCGTTAGAAGTTGGCTCAAAATCTCCATCTCCATCATCATTACATGGCGATCCTGCACCTGACGGACCACAGAGGGAAAGAAAAAGGATCAGCATAGAGGGGCTGCAAATCCCAGAGGTCCATCTTTCAGACGAAAGCGAGGATGAAGACGAATTAAGTTGGAAAAAAGGGATAAATGCGTTATTCAACAAATGCGTGAAACACATTGAAGAATACGAGCCAAGCTGCGCAGACAACACATATGAGCCTTCAAAATATCTGCCAACACCGTTGGGCACATTGGACTTGAGAGGCCCCAAAACACAGTATAGGTACACCTAGTAGGTAATGTTTCATATATAGGCGCACTATCAAGTACGGCCCGCGGTTCTACGGGACAACGTCAAATGTTTGTTTACATTTAGCATATGTTTGTTTACATTTATCATATGTTGGCTGTCATTTATCATACGTTTGCTGCCATTTACGACAAAATGGCAGCTATCTACTGGTCGGGGCACTGCCATGCACGTTTCATGCTAGGCGTGAAAAATGCCGTTAGAAACTTCGGTTCATTGAATTACAATGGTGAAACGTCTTTGCTGACACAAATTTCATTTGCTTTTGACAAATTGTTCGAGAGAAAAAGCCAAAATGACTGAAAATGTGTCTCTTGTGTTGAAGTGAAAGATGAAGTCCACGAAAATGCTTTATCCTCTGCAAATCTGGCAGTGCTAGGCATTCGTCAATTTTTGCAAGCACATGGCCAGCACATGTCGCCATTTCTTGGAAGGAAAATACGAGCTTTTGGGCTTCGATTGCATACTGGGTCTACCTATACTGTGCCCCAAACCAAGACGGATCGAGGAATTCGGACGACCATTAAAACGAAGCGACGACTTACCACCGATCCCTAAAAAGCGCCGACCAAGAGGAGGCCGCAAAACAAAGTTAAAGCGGGAGCGTGCAGAATTGCACCGGATAATTAAATTATTGGTAGGAGAGCAGAAGAAGAAACTCCAACAAATGCTCTGGGAGTCAAAGTGAAACACCAACTAAACTTCAAGCATATACTGGAACAACAGAGAAGACCACATGTCCAGCATCTACAAAGCTGAGATAATGGGAAACAGCAGTTGTGTGAATGTCAACAGCAGGGTATTCGAAGAATACAAGCAATCAATATCAACAGCAGCGATATTTATAATTATAATTGTATTTTTTTATACCTACACTAGATATAACAGAAAATATGTTACAAAAAGACTAAATAGGACCATTAGTGTTTAAGATTTGTCAAAAATAAATGAATAAATAATAATAATAATAATAATAATAATAATAATAATAATAATAATAATATATTAATTAAATCAACGTACCAACTATCAATTTATGGTTGAGAACTGAAGAATAGTTAGTGAAAACGAAAAAACTCTCAAAAATCTTAGAAAAAGTTCAAATAGACAGCTCAAGAAAGAAACGTTAAAAGAGAAACTAAGAATCTTAAAAAATCATAAAAATCAACGGCTAGAACTCCTACAAACGGTCAAAGTAACTGATGCAGAGGCATTGGATTTAAAACAAAAATTCATAGTTGAGTCTAATCACTTAGAAAAAGAATTATTATCACAATTAGAGGCACAAGGTTCTTCCGATATAAACATTAAGGACGATATAGACATTGAATCTATAGAAAATTTAGAAAACTCTGACTTAATAGATAATAAAGTAACCATGGCTGAATTTAATATAGAAACAGCAATTAAAGTAATCCCAATTTTCGACGGGAAATTTAAAGAATTAGAATCATTTTTGAAGATAATTGAAATTCTATCTGCGAATTTAACAACCTCCGGGAGAGAGTCCTTAATAACATTTGTAGTCAATGTAAAACTTAGCAACACGGTAAAAACATCCCTTAATAGCACCTCAATCACATCTTTCGAAGCTTTACAAAAAGAATTATCTGAAAGATACAAAAGCAATAAAACTATCCCACAAATACATACAATATTAACCAACACTGTTCAAAGAGGGTCTAGCGTAACAGCATATAAAGATAAAATTCTATCACTAATAGGGGAACTAAAGCAACTCCAAATTCTCGGACTAGGAGACCAAGTCTCTGACACAAACAAAAAAATCATAGCAACCATTAACGACACCTACGCGCTAACAATTTATAAAAACGGTTTAAACGACACACTTAAGAACACCATTTTTTCATCTAGACCAAAGAGTCTGAATGATGCTATTACATTATCCTTGAAATTAGAAAATAATGAACAACAAAGCACCGGTAATCTCATGCACTATCAGAGAAGAAATCCGCGTAACAATTACAACAATAACAACAGATATGTTAACTATACTGCAAATCAAAATAATCGTCACAATAACAACAACAATAGGAACCTCCGCTATAACAATAATCGAGTTTACAACAATAACACATTTCATGATAGAAACAACATAGGAACAATATGCATACAAATAACAGATACACAAACATGCGCCGACCATTTCACAATAATAACAATAGTAACAATAATAACAATTATAATAGACAACGCAATATAAACATAATGACGAACCAGGAAAACTTCCAATGTTCCGGAGAGGAATAAGAAGTCCTCCCGGAATAAAGCTATCAAACCCTGCAAATAAAGAACACACTATCTGTAGAATAACACGTAACTGCACAAATTTTATAAAATTATATTGCTACAATAATAATAGATATCTAGATTTTTTAATAGACACAGGAGCAGATGTGTCAATTTGTAAAGAGGACATTTTTAACAATATAAGCTATCAATTAGATAATAATAACAAAATCAAACTAACAGGAATCACTAATGAAGTCACCAGTCATCAGAAGTCATCCTTAGGGACTTTAATATTAGACCTACGCATAGAGAATAACAAAATATCTGATTCTTTTCACATTGTAAACGAGGCATTTCAACAAGCAGCGAATGACTTGCTTGCAATAATAAAGGAATATCAGGCTATATTTCACTTAGAAGGAGAAAAATTGACAACAAACAATTTTTACAAACAGAAACTACAAACAATGGATAATAGCCCGATTTATATAAAAAAAACTATAGATTGCCACATGCCCAAGAAGGCGAAATCCAAAAACAAGTCAAAGAATTGGAATCAAACGACATTATAGAGCCATCAAAGAGTCGTTTTAATTCACCATTACTCGTGGTACCAAAAAAGAGCAACGACGATAAAGCGAAATGGCGTTTAGTAGTGGATTTCCGAAAAATTGATGATAAGATCGTTAATGATAAATTTCCTTTAACTAGAATAGAGGACGTTCTAGACAGATTAGGTAGAGCAAAGTATTTTTCAACGTTAGACATGACCAATTCTTTTCATCAGATCGAACTTGACAAGGAATCCAGACCAATCACGGCATTCTCTACCAAAGATGGGCATTATCAATTTAAAAGACTACCTTTCGGACTAAAAATATCATCTAATAGTTTCCAGCGTATGTTGACAATAGCACTCAGTGGTTTGAGTCACGAAGCATTATTATATGTCAACGACATAATAGTTTTCGGGTGTAGTATCAAACATCACAATGACAACTTGTGTAAGGTACTAAACAGGTTACGCAATTACAATATAAAATTAAATCCAAGTAAATGCCAATTCCTAAAAACGGAAGTAGTATATTTGGGACATCTGATAACGGGAGAAGGAATAAAAACGGATCCTTCAAAATATCAAACAATTAAAAACTACCCGATACCCAAAAATTCAGACGAGGTACGCAGATTCATAGCTTTCTGCAACTACTACAGGCGTTTTATTCCAAATTTTGCTCAAATAGCAAAAAACCTCAATTCTTTACTAAAAAAGAACGTACCTTTTGTTTGGACCGATGAATGTCAGAAATCATATGATACCTTGAAAACCAAACTAATAAACCCACCAGTGTAACAGTACCCTAATTTTGATGAACCATTCATATTAACCACAGATGCGTCTAACTACGCGTTAGGAGCAGTATTGTCACAAGGTAAAATAGGTTTAGATTTACCAATCTCATATGCCAGCAAAAGTTTAGCAAAGCACGATATCAATAAACCAATTATTGAAAAAGAGCTGCTTGCGATACACTGGGGCATTAACTTTTTCAGACCGTACTTATATGGAAGAAAATTCGTGGTAGTAACGGACCACAGACCTCTAGTTGCTCTCTTTACTCATAACAATCCATCATCTAAATTGACGAGAATACGTGTCGATCTGTCAGATTATGACTTTACAATCATTTACAAGAAAGGCTCCATTAACACAAATGCAGATGCCCTATCAAGAATCGAATTAGACTCTGATACCTTAAAAGCAATGATTCCTCCAGAAAACGATAATAAAGCAAAACGAAAGTTACTAGCAATAACAAGGGGTATGGCAAATAAAAATAAAAATAAAAATGAAGATAATATTACGAAGCAAGTCAGCAGCAACTGCACCCAATCTAACATAGAATCTGATCAACTCTATTGTTGGGACTGCACGAGTCTGTCAGACATTACCGGTATAACTAAATTGAAATTTATAATATTGCGCAACAAGAATAATAATGAAAATATAAGTATCGTACGTACGAAAGAAGAGATAATAATATATTGCAGCGATATATCTGGCGAGAAATTCGTTTCAGCCAAAGGAAAGCTAGCAAATAAAAATGATAAAAATGGTACCAGAAACTTTAAAGAGCACAATAGCGATAATCCAAATGCGAAATACGTTTCCATCATGGAGAAATTATTAGAATTTGCTCATAAAGAAAATATTAAAGAGCTCTCACTGTCAAAGGATGACGTGATATTCGAATACATAAACAAAGAAATGTTCAAGAAAGAATTTAATAAGTTGCAACGAACAAAAAGTACGCGTACGAAATTGAAGATAATGATATATAAGCCACCCACAAGAATAACAGATAAAATCGAGCAAAAGAAAATTATTGAGGAATTGCATAATTCACCACACGGAGGACATTTAGGGATCCGCAAAACTTTGTTAAAACTAAATAAACGTTACAGTTGGAAAGGTATGAGCAGCATGGTTAAAGCACACGCAATAAACTGCACAGCTTGTAAAATAAATAAGCAGATAAGACACACTAAGGAGAAAATGGTAAAAACCGGAACACCCACAACCAGTTTCGAAAAAATTGAAATAGATACAGTAGGACCACTACGAATATCTAACTCGTATAGCTATATATTGACGTTACAATGTGAACTGACAAAATTTGTAGTAGCAATCCCATTAGAAAATAAGGAAGCACGTACAGTTGCCGAAGGTATAATCAACCAATTCATTTTAAAATATGGTCACTTTAAAAATTTAAAATCAGATTTAGGCACGGAATTTAATAATAAACTCACGAAGGAAATATGTGAACTATTACACATTAATCAAATATTCTCAACGCCGTATCATCACCAAACTCTTGGTGTGGTAGAGCGAAATCATCGAGTACTTAATGAATACATGTATGCATTTGCCGATGATTATCAATGGGACAATTGGGTTTCATATTATGCATTTGCATATAACACAACACCGCATGTAGACACCAATTATACCCCCTACTAGCTAATATTCGGCAAACTTCCCTACCTACCAAATGATTTAATTGAAAATAACGATAGGGTCTACGATCTAGACAATTACGCAAAAGAGCTAAGGGTAAGATTGAGAACATCAATAACGAAAGCGCGAGCTATCATAGAAAAAGTAAAAACAAACAGAGTCGCTAAAGATACAGACATAAATTCCGCGAAAATAAAATTAGAAGACCTTGTACTAATCAGAATAGAAAACCGAAAAAAGCACCAGCCACCATACAAAGGTCCTTATAAAGTAATTGAAATAGATAAAAGTAATGTTTTGTTAGACATAGAGGGAGCACACAAATTAATACATAAAAATAGAATCAAGCCATATTGTACCAAAGAACAGATCGAATGATTCGTCTTAATAAGTATAAGACTCATCAAAAAAGGGTAAAGGTGTAGTGTATCATAATCTTTACCATTTAATGTAGTATAGTGTGACATATTCATTGTCACCTAGTGTAAGAAATCTTAGCCCACATAAGAAAGTAGGTCATAAATCCTACAATTGTAAACAATTGCACTCACATAAATCGATCCGCACGTGTTGAGTGTTTTGCCGCTACACTCATCGATCGTGTACACAACCTATGCCAAGGCAGAGGTTTGCCATGTCATCGATTAGTGTGAACGATTTATGAATGAACACTTGACCAGGCTAATGTGAGAACATGCATCGCGCCATGGGTCAAATGTGTGCATGGTTAGATTGTACAGTATACATAATGAAATTCGATGACCTATGTTGCTGCATGGGCAAATAGATCATCGAACTGTGTGAAATAAAAATATATTGGGCACTTAGTCATAAGGTAATAAATTAACTTAGTACGTAAGCATATTAGAAGTTGTAAAATGGTATAAAAGAAGAACGAAAATATAGATCGGGAGGATTTGCTTTCCTGACCAAGACGCGCGGAGATATTACTACGCGACGCTGCGCATTAGTAGCGAAGTCAAAGTCTTCCAGCAATCCTTACGCGATAAAGAAAAATCGTTGCGTTTCATTATAAAATATCGGCCGAGAGACATGTTCTCCACGCCACTCTTTCTGCGGTTTGACCGCTTGCATAGGTTTGCGTATTAGGGTTATCCAACAGTCCCCCTAATTTAAACTTTCGATATTTATAGCGAAAGGACTCAGGCGTTAGAGTTGCCTCAAAATCTCCATCTCCATCATCATTACATGGCGCTCCTGCCAGTTTTCGATGCATTAAAGTCCTCCAGGACTTTATCGCTACATTTCTTGTAGCAAGAGGGCAGAAATAGCCTAATGTTGTTCTCCAAAGTGACGACGATAGCGGTTCCATATCTGTAAATGAAGTTAAAATCAAATTACATTTTTTTGTATGCAAAAAAAACTAACAACATCCGTTCTCCTGCTGTGATTGAATACTTTTTTCGGAGTTGTTAGTCTGACATTTTTCCGAATATCAGCGGCTTACAGCTCAACAGTGCGTTTAGGGAATCCATCTCCCACCTTAGTATACTTTTCACTTCTGGTAAAATATTTCAAAGAACTCGGATATTTACATTAGCCCATTTGCACTTGCGGTTAAGTATTTTCGTTCTCACGAACACTTCAAGTGGTACGTAAATTAAATTTCTATTAGGAAATAGTTGCTGCGGTTAAGTTTCCTTAACAAAACAACAATTTTTATTTTATTATGTTGGACATATTCCTTATCTTCACATGCAAAGAAAGATAAATTTAAATCCAACCGAATTTCGTAAATTAGGAAAATTCAATATATCATGGATAAGACATTTACACTACAATAACCTGTGGTTGAATACTTCCGTTCTCGCGATCTGCATATATTTTGGAATAAATAGTTTCTGATATAAATTTTAATTTGCGGTCTGAATTTATCATTGCCTATCTATCGTCTCTTTCAACTAAATCAATTTCAGGATTTCCCTCTTCCAAAGTCTCCAGATATCCTTTCCTTATCCGAATAATTTTGATGAATTTCACATTTTCCTTCACTTTCCCAATCATTTTACTCGATAAAGATTTTTTATTCTGGTTCCTTCGAACCAATCGATCGAACTTCCGTTGAACTCGTAACATATCGGCATCTTTTTGATAATAATCATGATGATTTCAATTTCTACGAAAAATCTCTTTCAATCCTTCCTCATCTTAAATTTAAAGACTCCATTGTCTGTTTTACTTTCTTCTATATAAAAATAGAAAAAAGAAAACCTAATTTTTATTTTTTTATTATTATTTTTTCTATGTTTTTTTTTGCATTTTTTAATACAATTTTACAATCTATATAATTTAAAAACATTTTTTTAATTTTTTTTTGATTTTGCTTATACATTTAATTCTCTTAATTTTTCTCTTAATTTAGGCAAACTTACTTGAATCGAAAAATGTTTTGCTATACTTAAATTAGACAAACAATCGCTTAGAATAGTTAAAATAAAAAAACCCGTTTTTTGCTACGAGGCGTTTGGAAGCTCATAATTGACGTCTCATATTGGTCTTCATCATCATCTACATCGAAACAATCCAGAAATGTTTTGATGTAGTCTGTGCACCTCGATGTTAAATACAAGCTTATGCGCGCCGGCGGCGCCTGTAAATTAAAAATTAAATTATTTAAAAAAAATATATTTAAAGTTTCTTAAAAAAAATACCTTTCAATGCTATTAAGTATTCAATTGTTGTTGAACACATACAACAGTGAATATCTTCATTGCTGAATATTACCTCTGCTGCAAGTGTTACAAAATAAAGAGTCCATTTGAAAATGAAGTTTTTTTTCAAAAAAAAACACAAAACAAAAAATTAATTGAGAGAAAGAAATTATATGTCACTACCAAATATATTTATATGAGGTACTCACCAAATTGCTTTACTCCACTTGTAATTTGACTTTTTTTTTCTCTTTTTCTACGTACGAAAACACTCCACTTATAATTTGACTTTTTATCGACTTGACTTGACTTTTTTTCTTTTCTTCTACGTACGAAAACACTCCACTTAGAATTTGACTTTTTTCGACATGACTTGACTTTTTTTTCTTTTCTTCTACGTACGAAAATGTTTTCACTTTTGACAAAAATCTTTCCGTAAGCTCAACTATTTATATTAATTTATTATCACTAGCAGCTTAATATTTTCGTTCCCAGGATTATGAATAGGAAATAGTTTCTGTGGTTCTATTTCCTTTGCGAAATAATAATTCCATTTGGCTGGGAATATATCATATCGTCATCAGAATGAAGGAAAATTCAAAGCCAAATCTTTTCGTCAATTAGGAAAATTTAAAACCATACCTGGCGGTTCAAATAAACGGATTCAATTCACATTATCAAAATAAATTTGCTTGCGGTGAGCACTTTTGCCTCGGGAACTACAAAATTATTTCGTCGTCGTTCTTATCTGAAATTCTTCAAATTTCAAAATAAATTAACTTCGTATATGTAAACATGTTCGGAAGTGAAGCAACCACAGCAGTATTTATAATCATAATTCCCTCAAAATAATTTCAACCGTATAAACAAACATTGCCCCCAAGAAGATTAGAAAACCGCATAAGAACATTTCACGTAAACGAATTCAATTCACATTACCAAAATAAATTTGCTTGCGGTGAGCACTCACCTCCGGTACTACAAAACTAGTCAACTCACACGCCGATAAGAATTCCAAGCACTAAGTTGGCACGCAACTCCTTATCTCTGGCCAGCAAAACTATATACTCTTGCGGACTGCAAAACGCGTCTTATCGGGCTAACGAAATTCTTTTTCAAGCAATATGTATCACAATATATATGCATCATGAAAAAATGATAAACTACTTGCGTCTGGTAGTGGCTTGAATCATTCCGACTATTTTTACTGAATTAGACATTAATTTGTTATCTATCTAAAATATCCATACGTCAGTTTTTCCACGCTTTCGCAATTCCCTTATCACATATGAATCACATAATAGGAAATCCCTAATATCACAACACCGGAAGCCAGCCAAACAGCTCTTATCACTAAACTTGACCGCAAAGAATTTACGCACAAGTTGCTCTACAACGCCCATATTTAAAATACTTAAGTGGATTTTAAAAATTAAACATTATTCTGATAGCAATGCAATTAAGTACAAAGCCAGACTATTTGCGAAAGGTTGTTCCCAGAAATATGGCGTTGCTGATCAAGACACATATTTACCTGTCGTAAGACAGGTATATATGTATACAATACGATTTTTAATGGCGATTGCAGTCAAACATAACTTTAAAGTTAACCAAATGGATGCTGTTACTGCCCTCTTGCAAGATAGTCTTGATGAGAATATATATTTGCAACAACCCAAAGACATTCATGATGGTACTGAACGAGTGTGCAGAAATTAAATGTATTGGATATTTTAAATCTTTTCTAACCGCTTTTTCCAACCAGGGAATGGAATTTTTTTACATTTTTGATTATTTTTTAACATATGTTTATAAATTTTACACATTGACGTCAAATGCCCTCATTATAATTGCTCTGTTTGAGTATTAGCCGTAAAACACACTGTTAACTTTAATGTATTTATTTTGACATGCGTATTCGACTGTGCGTCTCGGCTTACTGACTACGTTCCATATTTGTCTCGTGCTCCGTTCATACGCTCGCACACTCACACATGCATTCACAATAACAAGGCTCGCCTCCTCGCGCGATGTACATACATTACAACTCTCGTCCTGTTTTAGATGAATATCTCTGAGCAATTCGCTCTGATCGGCGCGGTTTAAAATTTGTCTCACGTGACGCTTCGCTCTAGTGCCAGACTTGGTTCGTACCTGATACGTCGATGATGACAATTGTTTGGCGATTATACCTTCCACCTGCTTTACTATAATTATCGATCATGACCGAATCTCCCGCATTCAACTCGATATTCCGCGAATGAGGTTTGGCCCTGATATGTGCGCCTTGTTTTTCCTCTACTTTTGAGCACAAGTTTAGTCGTGGTAGATCAAACCGGTTTCGAATGTCATGGCTATACAATAATTGTGCCGGTGACTTGCCCGTTGTCCTATGCGGAGCGCTACGGTAATCGAAAAGGAATCGATTCACCGCTGTTTGTCCTTGAAGGTACCGACAAAATTTTCTGCAGCCCCATTCGTGGCTGGATTGAACGGTGGTGAGAAGCTTTGTTTTATTCCGTTTCGACTTAAGTACTCGCGGAACTTGGAGCTTGCAAGCTGTCTCCCATTATCTGAGACGAGATGCTCGCACAGTTCATGCCTCGCAAAACTTTGCTCCAATGTTCCTATCAATGTTTTGCCGATATGAAGGCAAAGGTTGCCGATTAAAACTAGCAACTCTGTTTAACTATGGAACAATTCTGATCGAGTGCCAGCCTCGTTCCTTCCTTTGATTCACAAATTTCTCTGTACATTAAATTTGCTTATTCTATAAAAATTCCTACTCTAGTTTTAAATCTACTTACCATAACCAATCGAACGCAATTCAAATTAGTTTCCCACAGAGTGCGTCGCATTAAATTTAGCTTACTTTTGCATTGACCCAATTAACGTCGCATATGTTGTATTTTTGCTTACTCTGGGTTCAATGCTCTACTAAGAGTTTCTCACGGTAAATTTAGATTAACAAGTCAATGTGGGTTTGAGGATGAGCTTAATAGAGAGCTTACTAAAATTTGTGTTGGATATCGCAAAAGCTTGTGTGGGAGATTAGTTGTGTATTGGCTAGTTCCTGGTTTGGAACTAGGAATACACTACAATGCTCGTGAGTTTGCGAGCTAGATAGAAGTTTGAACGGGAGAATGATTCAGTTTTTCTAAAGTCAGAATGTGTATTAGTCTCAAAAAATCTTTTCGGGGTAGATTCGAGATCGCAGTGATCATATTTTCAAAAAGCAGTTTGGTTGTAATTGTTAAGTTAATCATTTATTACGGTTAACTTGTTGATAGTGTATCGTGTTCCGTAAAGTACCAGTCGAAATGA
Organism: Oxycera nigricornis; assembly: GCA_963942545.1. Classification (NCBI taxonomy): domain Eukaryota; kingdom Metazoa; phylum Arthropoda; class Insecta; order Diptera; family Stratiomyidae; genus Oxycera; species Oxycera nigricornis. Next base: position 10,284,583 of record OZ012664.1, read on the forward strand.
AATGTTTATCACTTAAGTTCACCTATTTTCAAAAGACTGCAAAACAGTCTTCGCGAAACGCCGTAAACTTATCTTACATCTCACAATTTACAACAAAAATTACCAGGTGCAACAAACTTAGTAGCGCACTCAGCTGAAGATGATATTTCCAAGATCGTAATGAAGCTGAGGATAAAAAGCGAGGCTCAAAATCTCCTGAAAAATAACTCAATATCGCTGCAACCCGTTGGTGGCTGCCCCCTTTATCCAAAGATGGCTCACTTAGGTCACAATAGACCCATTGATATACCACAAAAGATTAAGTAGGTACTGGAACCTACTGGATGACGAGAACCATTCAGATTCTCGTATGAAGCTGGCTATGCAGCCAATATTAAAATCAGCCAACTACATGAGGCTGTCCAGGAAAGGTGAGCCTATGGTTTGCATGCCTTTGCTTTGACAGTGCTGGACATTCGTACAGAAATTGTTGGATTGCTTCTTCCTCGTCCTCCAACTTGGGGTGTAAGTGTATACTCCTGGAACTCAGTGCCAGCTCTCCCTAAGGTACCTTTTAAATTCTCCCAACGCTTTTCAATCTAAACTTTATCGAAATGAAGCTAAACCACGTTTTGGATGTATGAGCACTCTTTATTGGGAACAAAAACACAAGCAGAGTCTTGCCTGTACAAATTCTGAAAAGATCTAAAAAACATTTGCTTCGCGCATGCGGTTTAAAACGTAATGATGGTTGTTCAGTTTTTTTCAAATCCGACATCCTCTCACCATTGAGATACAAGCAAATGGCATCTCAATTACAGTACATCCTTCGCGCCACTCATATTTCATTGAAATAAGATTGTAGAATATTATAATTAATAAAAATTTCCACATAGGACTAAAACTAAAATTAATGAAGAACCAAATTACATTATTATCATCAAAAATTAAAATTAAGAAGCTTATACTCTAATACGTAAGACGCTTGGGTTTTTTACTCATTCTGACACTACGTGTAACAACATTTTCATTGCCAGTGTAAATCTCATTACTCTGAATTTCAATCTTATTTCTAATGGCTTTTTCATTTTCATTATTATCATGTTCACATACTTTGGATTGGTCTTACAAGTTCACCATTCTCTGTGTACAATCTTACTAATCTTATGTTTCCATCTTTACTTTTCTTTATTTCTTTTATTCTTGCCAAATGCCAATCCAAACATTTACAATTGTCATTACCTAAAAGGTCAATATCGCCAATTCTAATATCTAAATTGTTTTTCCTAAAATTGGCTTCACATCGTGCAATAAATCGTCGGAGTGCCATCAAAAACGAGGAAGTGCTGAGAGAATTTGTCAATTCTAGATGTACCGCCCTATATACAGCACAAGTGAAAATACAAATCCAAGATTTTACATTACCCTTTAAAAAAATTGGACCGGCATCTCAAAAACATTCGCGTCGCGCACACGGTTTAAAGGCAATGAAGGTTGCTCAGTATTTAAAGCTCTCACATCGTGACGCCTACATTTTGCACATTTTTTAATAACTGATCCAATTTCCCTTCGTCCACCTAAAATCCAAAAATTTTCCCTTAATATATTCAAAAGAATTTCTACTCCCGCGTGATGATGTTTTTTATGATGTATCTTTATTAGTGAGCGCATAACATAATTATTACGCGGTAAAATAATCGCAAATCGAAAGTTATATTTATCGTCTCTTAGAATGATTCTAGTTTTGAGACGGATCAATTTATTATCGTCTTCCATAGGTTCCAAATGTTTAATCGACTCATCACTTATACCATCAAAAGCGTGTTGTTGTATAAACCGTAAAATGTATGATTCTGCGGACGTAATCTCTTTTGCAGTTTAAAATTGTAGTTTGTATCTATTGTTTTTAAACCGAAGATTATTACAACATCGCTTCAACCAAGCAAAAACTTGTGTTATTTTAAAATAATTCGAAAATTTAGTACATATCATCGATAAGACGGTGTAGTGTATCATAATCTGCACCATCCAATGTAATGTAGCGTAACACATTCGATGTCACCTAGTATAAGCTAATTTAGTCCACACAAGAAAGAAGTTCATAAACCACTCAATTTGTAAACAAGTGCACATGCATAAATCGATACGCACGTGTTATGTTTTCTGCCGCTACACTCATCGATCATGTACACAACCTTTGCGAAGGCAGAGGTTTCCCATGTCATCGATTAGTGTGAGCGGTTTACAATTGAAATCGACTAGACACTTGACCAGGCTAATGTGCGAACATGCATCATGTCATGGGTCAAGTGGACACGCCGCTCGATTTATGGATGTGCAGTCTACATAATGAAATTCGATGATCCATGTTGCTGCATGGGCAAATAGATCATCGAACTGTTTGTATTATAAAATTACATTGGGCATTTAGTCTTTAAGTAATAAATTAACTTAGATATTAGTTTGAAAACTGTATAAAAGAAGAACGAAAATATAGATCGGGTGGATTTGCTTTCCTGACCTAGACGCGCGGAGATATTACTACGCGACGCTGCGCCATAGTAGCGAAGTCGAAGTCTCTCTCTGCAAACCTCATACGCGATAAGTAAATCGTTGCGTTAAAATGTATTTATATCGACTACGTCGGCCTTCTAACAATTTCGGAAAAAGACTGAACTTAAACTAATGCTGCTCAGAATCTTATATGATTGTTTTGCTGAGTAGCATTTCCGCCGATATCTTTAATTATGCCAGGATTCGCTGACTCAGTGGCTTGGCTTCTTTGGTGTTGCATGTGCCCCTTGATGGGATACTTGATATATCGCTGACTCGGTGGCTTGATCGTTCAATGGTGTTGCATGTGCCCCTTGATGCGATACTTGATATATCGCTGACTCGGTGGCTTGATTGTTCGATGATGTTGCATGTGCCCCTTGATGGTTTAATTACTTGGTGGGACAGTGGTGTTAACTCCTCCGCGCTAAAAATCGATTGTCCACTAGTGATGTGTCGTTCGTGAACGAGTCGTTCATTATGAACGGCACACTTATGTGTGCTGTAACGAACGACTCTTTTTTTAAAGAGCGTTTCGTTCATCCAGTGTGCTTCTACGGTTGCAACTCCAACTATAAAGCATGTCGCACACTTGTCCGTTCAGCTCTGGTCCGCTCGACACGAAATATTCTAAACACATCAAAATGTGTCGCGCGAAGAACTACACAGCACAGTATAGGTTCCATGGTCTTGTGGACGCACATGTGCCGCCACCGTCGCACATGTGCCGTGAGCTCACGATACGATCTATGCACAAGCAAGTAACGATGACGTTCATGTGCCGTCGTGAATTTTCATTCAAAAGAGCAATTGAGTGTTTTTGAATGAAAAAATGAATATCGTTCATTTGAACGATCCGCTCTGAACGAATCTTTTGAGTGTGCTGAACGAAATGTGCCAGTATGTCTAAAGTGAACGAGAAACCCATCTCTATTGTCCACAATTGTTTAGAAGTAAGGTAGGTCATTGAATCGTCTCAAGATTGAATTGATGCCATGCGTGAAGCGGTCAGGTATCGATGGTGAACGGTGGTTTATTTCCTGATTAACTTCTGGAATGCATGGATTCGTTACAATGATATTTTTTGAACTTGTTTTTCTAGTGAGTCTCCAAATAAAACACAAGAAGATGGTATTTGTTGGCTATTGATGATTCGGCACGTAGCATATAAAATTCTCAGTAAGTGAGGCATGCAATCAGTTTTGCTTATGTCTACTACATTATCTTGAATACAAACTAGTAGATTATTAATCGATTTACATTCATCCGTCAAAGCAAATATTTAATCCTTGAGTTTTAAAATTTTTGAAAAAGGGATAGCATACATTAAATTTTATAGGCTTAATCAACAAAGTTTGATACAATTGATTTGTAGTAATCGGATTGTTTACAATGTATAAGATACATAAGTTATTAATTATAAAGTCAAGAGCTTCTTCCACTGTTGAGAAAGGTAATGATTCTTTATCTAATAACTTTGTAGCGAATTTAATTTCATTCTTTGATAATTTAACAGAATTAATAATGCCTAATTTGGCCCAATGAATTACATAAATAATATTTGTGAGTTCCTCTTTTATAAGTTTCTACACATATTGTGAATCCATAACGAGGCTACTTTTTTACAGCATTATTTGCTTTTATCATTTTCTGAATTATGTATACGAGTTATATTGTTTAGCCTTTCGTTGTACAATTTATTTATTACCACTTGTTTATTATTATTTTTCAAACCATTTGTTATTTTTTGCTTTATGGTGACAAAATCTTCATGAGCACCCGTACCTGCCAGCCATTTCTAGGTGATTCTAATGAAATCTATAGATCTTTTTATCTTTTGCGGATTTCAATTTCTAGTCATGCTGGGAATTTGTTGTACTTCGTAATCTAAGTAATAGAAAAGAGGATGATGGTAGGTTGTAGAAAGATTAAGCAAGGCGCTAATATTATCTGTTAATTTCGCGTATTGTTCCAGATTAATTACATGAATCAACTTGAAATTGCCGATTCCTTATTTATGCATAAAACATCGGGAAAAGGTACCTTTAACTTTTGATTCTATCTTTATGTATAATTTTGCCAGATTCAGTAACTATTGTAGTATTTTTATTTTCCTTGACGGTTTCTTGATTATAACGTGGGGTTAATTTTGAACCTTATCTTTTGTTTTTTTTTGACATAAACTACTTCTCCTATTTCATAATTTTTAATTGGCTGACGTTTTTTATTGTGATATTCCAGGTCTTTATATTGTTTTTGTTTGATTTTCTCGATGTTAGTTTGGCGAACTTTTTCGAGGTCTTCGGGGCTGATGTTAGGGTTTCTACCAAAATACAACTCAATTGGTTTGTGCCTGTAGTAGAGTGAATTGAGTTGTTATACTCAATAACGGCTCTATCTAAGAGTTCCTGGAATGATCGTGGTGGACCATCTTTCCTAAGGCATCTCATTAATTCGGCTATTGTAGAGTGCCAGCGTTCAACTTGTCCGTTGACCTCGCTTTTATAGGCAGGCGCTCGGTAGACCTTTATTTGGAGATCCTCTTCCATCATTGATGTTGGAGATATGGATGTGAGGGCTCCTTCATTGTCGATTACAACATTTTCAGGTACGCAAAAGAAATAGAGAATGTCTGGTAAAGGTTGCTTGATATCTTCAACGGATTTCGATTGGATAATTTTGGCTTGGGCAAGTTTTGTGAATTTATCGACTGCGGTAAGTACGTGTTTCTTCTCGGTAAAAAATAGATCTATATGGATTGTGTGGCCAGGATATTTGGGTATTGGAGTAGCGTTCAGAAAAGGTTTATTAGGATGCCTATCGTACTTGCTCAATTTACATGTTGAAGAACGTTTCAACAAATTTTTAATTTTGGATGACATTCTTGGGAAGTAGAAATTTTCAAGCATCTGAAGGCGATTTTCTTCGGCGTTTCGATGAGCTCTGCGGTGTATCATTAAAATTTTCTCCTCTTGCTCTACGTCACTCGTAAGATCTTCGACCAATCGTTGAGAGAATCTTATTTTGTAGTCGCGTAAATGGTAAGGATAAATTTCCTGTATCATGCCCATGGTTTCTTCGTTCGTTAAGAGTCCGTTTACCGTATGAGGGTTTAGGTATCTAATGAATATATTGATGAGGCTACTATTTGAATACTCGGGTTTTATTATAACATGTCTTGTGTAACTGTCAAATGGATGAGAGATTTGGTAGCTGTCTTCTTCTCCGATTTTTTAAATGATTTGATTTCGAAAGACATTAACGGGTGTCTCTGTCATTGGTATAAGGTTATGAGATGAGCTATAGTCACTATGTTGTGTTGAGGACAAAGAATTCAACTCTTGCGGGGGTCTTGATAGAGAGTCAGCTACAATGTTCATTCTACCGGGCTTGTATTTAAGTTGGTAATTATATTCTTCAAAAATCGCTTTCCATCGCTTCATCTTACTTTCATCGTATTTTTGCTACTTAAAGCATACGTCAATGGTTGGTGGTCGGTGTAGATGATAACTTCACGCGATCCGTAAAGATAACTTCTCAAAGAATTTAAAGCCCAGATAATTGCCATCATTTCTTTCTCATTTGCGGCGTAATGCTCTTCCGTTTTGGTTAGAGTTCTGGACAGGAAGGTAATTGGTCTATTGTTTTGTGTCAGTACAGCACCGATCGCAAAATTGGAGGCATCAGTGGTTAACTCGAAAGGTTTATTAAAATCGGGGTGTGCTAAAACAACTTCGTTTGATATTAGAGAGTTTTTTAGTTTGTTTAAGGCATTCGTTGCATTCTCATTAAGATGTACGGGCTTATTTTTGGAGAGATTTTTGGACACACGTCCATCCTCCCCTCTTAAGAGGGATGTCAAGGGTTTCGCTATTTTTGCGTAATCGCGAATGAAACGGCGATAATACCCTGACATTCCGAGAAAAGATCGCAGATCTTTCAAGGTTTTTGGTAATGGAAAATCAGCTATTGCTCGTACTTTCTTTGGGTTTGTTTTGATTCCGTCTTTTCCAACAACATATCCTAAGAATTCTACCTCGTTGTGCAAAAATTCGCACTTATCAAGTTGAATTTTCAGATTTGCAGTCTCTAAGATATGGAAAACTCTTGCTAGGTTTTTCAAATGTTCTGTTTCATCTTTCCCAAATATAATGATATCGTCGATGTATATATAACAGCTTTTTCCCTTTTTTTTCGGAGAATATCGTCCAAAGCTCTTTGGAAAATTGAAGGGCCATTTTTCAGATCAAATGGTAAACGGGTGTATTCGAATTTACCATTATTAATGGAAAATGCCGTTTTTTCGATGTCTGACTCCTTAAGAAGAATCTGATGGAATCCGCTTTTAAGATCAATAATAGAAAACAGTTCATTTTTCCCTAAATTGGCGAGGACTTCGTTGATTTCAGGTATGGGATACCTGTCGACGATAGTTATGGAATTCAACTTACGGTAGTCTACTACCATGCGGTACTTTTTTTTGCCCGAAGCGTCTTCTTTTTTCGGGACAATCCACACCGGTGAGTTGTAGGGGGATCTCGAAGGTCTTATAATCCCATCGGCGAGTAGTTTTTTTACTTGTTCCTCAATTTCCGACTTCAGAGCCATAGGATATGGATAGGACTTAGAATATACTGGATGACTAGATGTAGTGCGTATTTCACCTTTAACCTTAGTTGTATACGTTAAACGCTCATCAGGTTCAGTGAGAAGTTTTGGAAGTTTATTTATCAAAGCAGTCAATTTATTTGAGGTTTCAGAATTCAGATGAGAGGTTTTTATATTAATATGGTTAACGTTTTCGGAAACATGTTGCTTGAGAGGTATGAATATATTGGCATTTATTGTCATGTAGTTATCTTTGGTGTAGATAACAGCATTTAACTCTTTCAACGTATCATTGCCTATGATACCGTCGAAAGAAATAAGACTGGGTAATATAAAAAACTTAAGTTTTTGCACTGAGGGACCAAACAGTTGGACGTGAGCATGGTGTGTTATTAAAACATTTCCTGCTACAGATTTCGCAAAGAATTCTCTTGCATTATGAATTGGATTTTTAATATGGCGTGGCTGAATGTAATTGTTGTTCGACCCAGTATCGACAAAAAATTTCAGTAGCTCTCCACTTCTTAATTTAAACTGAAAGTAGGGGAGTGAAGAGCGCTTTATCCTTAAAAAATAAATGTCATCTAGCTGTTCTGGCTCGTCGAGGACTGAGTTATTGATTCTATCTCCCTGCTCCAGAAGAGTGGTTTCCTGATTATTGAGTTCGGTTGGGAAAGGTTCCGTATCATCCAACCCTAAATATTCTAGAAATTCTTCTTCATCAGCGAGCTCTGGACTGTCAAACATTTCGTTATGAATTTCTGGTTGTATGTTATAGTTGTGCGCTGTAAAATAGGTGCGCTGCATTTTGTTAGCCTGTTGAAACGGTCCTGTGTGGTCGTTTCTGGCCAAACCCATTATCAAATCGTGGCCTATTAATATAGTTTGGATTATGAAGTCGTATAGAAGAATCAACATCCATTGGTTCCGGCCTGTTTATCTTTGGAGGGAGTTGTCGAGGTCTTGGCGGAGCTACAGGTGGATGCTGAGAATAAAATCGAAGAGCTTGAGCTGTTTGCGGGTCGCTCACAAGTTCTGGATAGAACTGACGTCTTGGAGCTGGTATTGGTGCTGGTGGACATAGATTCACACCTTGCCTTCGAGGTGGCAGCTTTGGAGGAAGCTGAGCGTAGGACGTGTTTGGGTATGTTTGCGAATGATAAGCGTGTTGTACGTGATAATCAATGTTCTGCAACTTCAAGCAGAGATGTAATGCTTGTGGCAAATCCGCAGGTTCTCGGATACTAAGTAATCTGGGAAGATCATCTTTTAGTCCACGGACAAATGTATCCAGCGCCTTATCTCTGTAAGCTTGAGTCATTATATTAAGTGACTCCTGACTCAAGTCCATTGAACCTAATTTATTTAGGATTAAGGACAAGTGGTGGTATACCGTCTGATAGAACTCGGGAATGGTGTTTATTCCTTGTACCAGAGTGGTCATTTGGTACTCGAGCGTACCTAAGTCGCGTTTGTCGGCGTAATGTAGCGTGAGACACTTCGCGATTTTGTCCCAATTAAGGGGTGTGTTGTAGGACTCAAGGGCAATATCGTCATGCCCGACAACCTTATTCCTGATTACTGACAAAATACCATAATATTTTGGAGTCCCCTTTAAATGCTCGTATATTTTTAATAAACGGTCTACGGATTTTTTCCAAGAGCTGAATTCTCCTGGGTTTCCTGAAAAGTCTCGAAGACTTTTAACTACATCAGGAATTTTATCCATGTCGGATAGATTATTGTAGTTACCGACATTAATAGGGACATCAACATCGTTGTTAATGTCCGAAGCGGGGTTCATTAGGGCACTTGATATATCGCTGACTCGGTGGCTTGATTGTTCGATGATGTTGCATGTGCTCCTTGATGGTTTAATTACTTGGTGGGACAGTGGTGTTAACTTACACAACCTATGCGAAGGCAGAGGTTTCCCTTGTCATCGATTAGTGTGAGCGATTTACGATTGAAATCGACTAGACACTTGACCAGGCTAATGTGCGAACATGCATCATGTCATGGGTCAAGTGGACACGCCGCTCGATTTATGGATGTGCAGTCTACATAATGAAATTCGACGATCCATGTTGCTGCATGGGCAAATAGAACATCGAACTGTTTGTATTATAAAATTACATTGGGCATTTAGTCTTTAAGTAATAAAATAACTTAGTTATTAGTTTGAAAACTGTATAAAAGAAGAACGGAAATATAGATCGGGAGGATTTGCTTTCCTGACCTAGACGCGCGGAGATATTACTACGCGACGCTGCGCCATAGTAGCGAAGTCGAAGTCTCTCTCTGCAAACCTCATACACGATAAGTAAATCGTTGCGTTTTAATTATTACACTTAGAAATATCGGCCGAGAGACATGTTCTCCACGCCACTCTATCTGTGGTTCGACCGCTTGGCTAGCGAAAGGATACAGTTGAAAGAAGCTGTCCCCAATACGATTCAAACATCACATGGCAATCCCGCCAGTTTTCGATCATTACATGGCGATCCTGCCAGTCCATCAAAGAAAGAAATGGTTTAATTACTTGGTGGGACAGTGGTGTTAACTTACACAACCTATGCGAAGGCAGAGGTTTCCCTTGTCATCGATTAGTGTGAGCGATTTACGATTGAAATCGACTAGACACTTGACCATGCTAATGTGCGAACATGCATCATGTCATGGGTCAAGTGGACACGCCGCTCGATTTATGGATGTGCAGTCTACATAATGAAATTCGATGATCCATGTTGCTGCATGGGCAAATAGAACATCGAACTGTTTGTATTATAAAATTACATTGGGCATTTAGTCTTTAAGTAATAAATTAACTTGGTTATTAGTTTGAAAACTGTATAAAAGAAGAACGGAAATATAGATCGGGAGGATTTGCTTTCCTGACCTAGACGCGCGGAGATATTACTACGCGACGCTGCGCCATAGTAGCGAAGTCGAAGTCTCTCTCTGCAAACCTCATACGCGATAAGTAAATCGTTGCGTTTTAATTATTACACTTAGAAATATCGGCCGAGAGACATGTTCTCCACGCCACTCTATCTGTGGTTCGACCGCTTGGCTAGCGAAAGGATACAGTTGAAAGAAGCTGTCCCCAATACGATTCAAACATCACATGGCAATCCCGCCAGTTTTCGATCATTACATGGCGATCCTGCCAGTCCATCAACATTACATGGCGCTCCTGCACCTAACGGACCACAGAGGGAAAGAAAAACGATCAGCATAGAGGGCCTGCAAATCCCAGAGGTCCATCTTTCAGACGAAAGCGAAGAGGAAGAAGAATGAAGTTGGAAAAAAGGGATAAACGCGTTATTCAACAAATGCGTGGAACACATCGAAGAGTACGATCCAAGCTGCGCAGACAACACATATGAGCCACCAAAATATCTGCCAACAAAGTTGGGCACGCTGGACTTCAGAGGCCTCAAACCAAGACGGATCGAAGAGTTTAGAAATCATGTAAAACAGAGCGACGACTTACCACCAATTCCCAAAAAGCGTCGACCAAGAGGAGGCCGCAAAACAAAACTAAAGCGGGAACGTGCAGAATTGCACCGAATAATTAAAATATCGGTAGGAGAGCAGAAGAAGAAACTTCAACAAATACTCTGGGAGTTAAAATAAAACAAACACCGACTCAACTTCAAATATAAAAGAAAAATATGACATAAAAATATTAAATAGGACCATTAGTATTTAAGGCTTGTCAAACAGAAAATATATGGTAATAATAATAAATTAATTAAATCAACCGACTGTCAATTTATGGAGGAAATCCGAAAAATAGTCAGTGAAAACGAAAAGACACTCAAAAATCTCAAAAAAGGTCAAATAGACAGTTCAAGAAAGAAACGTTAATAGAGAAACTAAGAACCTTAAAAAATCATAAAAATCAACTGCTAGAACTCCTACAAACGGTCAAAGTAACTGATGCAGAGGCATTTGATTTAAAACAAAAATTCATAGTTGAGTCTAATCACTTAGAAAAAGAATTATTATCACAATTAGAGGCACAAGGTTCTTCCGATATAAACATTAAGGACGATATAGACATTGAATCTATAGAAAATTTAGAAAACTCTGACTTAATAGATAATAAAGTAACCATGGCTGAATTTAATATAGAAACAGCAATTAAAGTAATCCCAATTTTCGACGGGAAATTTAAAGAATTAGAATCATTTTTGAAGATAATTGAAATTCTATCTGCGAATTTAACAACCTCCGGGAGAGAGTCCTTAATAACATTTGTAGTCAATGTAAAACTTAGCAACACGGTAAAAACATCCCTTAATAGCACCTCAATCACATCTTTCGAAGCTTTACAAAGAGAATTATCTGAAAGATACAAAAGCAATAAAACTATCCCACAAATACATACAATATTAACCAACACTGTTCAAAGAGGGTCTAGCGTAACAGCATATAAAGATAAAATTCTATCACTAATAGGGGAACTAAACCAACTCCAAATTCTCGGTCTAGGAGACCAAGTCTCTAACACAAACAAAAAAATCATAGCAACCATTAACGACACCTACGCGCTAACAATTTATAAAAACGGTTTAAACGACACACTTAAGAACACCATTTTTTCATCTAGACCAAAGAGTCTGAATGATGCTATTACATTATCCTTGAAATTAGAAAATAATGAACAACAAAGCACCGGTAATCTCATGCACTATCAGAGAAGAAATCCGCGTAACAATTACAACAATAACAACAGATATGTTAACTATACTGCAAATCAAAATAATCGTCACAATAACAACAACAATAGGAACCTCCGCTATAACAATAATCGAGGTTACAACAATAACACATTTCATGATAGAAACGAACAATACACAAACAGAAATAATAACGGCAATAGTCAATCAAGGGACAATATGCATACAAATAATAGATACACAAACAAGCGCCGATCATTTCACAATAATAACAATAATAACAATTATAATAAACAACGCAATATAAACTTAATGACGAACCAGGAAAACTTCCAAGGTTCCGGAGAGGAATAAGAAGTCCTCCCGGAATAAAGCTATCAAACCCTGCAAATAAAGAACACACTATCTGTAGAATAACACGTAACTGCACAGATTTTATAAAATAATATTGCTACAATAATAATAGATATCTAGATTTTTTAATAGACACAGGAGCAGATGTGTCAATTTGTAAAGAGGACATTCTTAACAATGTAAGCTATCAATTAGATAATAATAACAAAATCAAACTAACAGGAATCACTAATGAAGTCACCAGTCATCAGAAGTCATCCTTAGGGACTTTAATACTAGACCTACGCATAGAGAATAACAAAATATCTAAATCTTTTCACATTGTAAACGAGGCATTTCCAATAAATACGAGCGGGATAATAGGTAGAGATTTATTAATGAAATATATGTGCAAGATCGATTACGAAACAGACACCATCGCATTCAACGTCAATGAAAATGAATTGATATTACCAATGAGCACTAGCAAAATTAATATGGCTCAGGTAAAAATACCAGCCATGACAGAATCAATAATAGCAATAGATTTGGACATTGAAGAAGACAGCATCGTGCTAAACTAAGAAATCAAGAAAGGAGTTTTCATAGGGAACACTATTCTACCAGCAAAAGGAGTACGCCACGTCAAAATCTTGATTACCACCGAAGAAGATGTTGTATTAAGGAACTTCAACGCAAAAGTCCAGCCGTTAAGAAGATACGACATATACACCGGAGGAAAACAAAATTATAGTCAGAAGCGTCTAGATAAACTCCTTGCGGTAACAAATAATGACAACCCTGACAAACAAGCAGCGAATGACTTGCTTGCAATAATAAATGAATATCAGGATATATTTCACTTAGGAGGAGAAAAATTGACAACAAACAATTTTTACAAACAGAAACTACAAACAATGGATAATAGCCCGATTTATATAAAAAACTATAGATTGCCACATGCCCAAGAAGGCGAAATCCAAAAACAAGTCAAAGAATTGGAATCAAACGACATTATAGAGCCATCAAAGAGTCCTTTTAATTCACCATTACTCGTGGTACCAAAAAAGAGCAACGACGATAAAGCGAAATGGCGTTTAGTAGTGGATTTCCGAAAAATTAATGATAAGATCGTTAATGATAAATTTCCTTTAACTAGAATAGAGGACGTTCTAGACAGATTAGGTAGAGCAAAGTATTTTTCAACGTTAGACATGACCAATTCTTTTCATCAGATCGAACTTGACAAGGAATCCAGACCAATCACGGCATTCTCTACCAAAGATGGGCATTATCAATTTAAAAGACTACCTTTCGGACTAAAAATATCATCTAATAGTTTCCAGCGTATGTTGACAATAGCACTCAGTGGTTTGAGTCACGAAGCATTATTATATGTCAACGACATAATAGTTTTCGGGTGTAGTATCAAACATCACAATGACAACTTGTGTAAGGTACTAAACAGGTTACGCAATTACAATCTAAAATTAAATCCAAGTAAATGCCAATTCCTAAAAACGGAAGTAGTATATTTGGGACATCTGATAACGGGAGAAGGAATAAAAACGGATCCTTCAAAATATCAAACAATTAAAAACTACCCGATACCCAAAAATTCAGACGAGGTACGCAGATTCATAGCTTTCTGCAACTACTACAGGCGTTTTATTCCAAATTTTGCTCAAATAGCAAAAAACCTCAATTCTTTACTAAAAAAGAACGTACCTTTTGTTTGGACCGATGAATGTCAGAAATCATATGATACCTTGAAAACCAAACTAATAAACCCACCAGTGTTACAGTACCCTAATTTTGATGAACCATTCATATTAACCACAGATGCGTCTAACTACGCGTTAGGAGCAGTATTGTCACAAGGTAAAATAGGTTTAGATTTACCAATCTCATATGCCAGCAAAAGTTTAGCAAAGCACGATATCAATAAACCAATTATTGAAAAAGAGCTGCTTGCGATACACTGGGGCATTAACTTTTTCAGACCGTACTTATATGGAAGAAAATTCGTGGTAGTAACGGACCACAGACCTCTAGTTGCTCTCTTTACTCATAACAATCCATCATCTAAATTGACGAGAATACGTGTCGATCTGTCAGATTATGACTTTACAATCATTTACAAGAAAGGCTCCATTAACACAAATGCAGATGCCCTATCAAGAATCGAATTAGACTCTGATACCTTAAAAGCAATGATTCCTCCAGAAAACGATAATAAAGCAAAACGAAAGTTACTAGCAATAACAAGGGGTATGGCAAATAAAAATAAAAATAAAAATGAAGATAATATTACGAAGCAAGTCAGCAGCAACTGCACCCAATCTAACATAGAATCTGATCAACTCTATTGTTGGGACTGCACGAGTCTGTCAGACATTACCGGTATAACTAAATTGAAATTTATAATATTGCGCAACAAGAATAATAATGAAAATATAAGTATCGTACGTACGAAAGAAGAGATAATAATATATTGCAGCGATATATCTGGCGAGAAATTCGTTTCAGCCAAAGGAAAGCTAGCAAATAAAAATGATAAAAATGGTACCAGAAACTTTAAAGAGCACAATAGCGATAATCCAAATGCGAAATACGTTTCCATCATGGAGAAATTATTAGAATTTGCTCATAAAGAAAATATTAAAGAGCTCTCACTGTCAAAGGATGACGTGTTATTCGAATACATAAACAAAGAAATGTTCAAGAAAGAATTTAATAAGTTGCAACGAACAAAAAGTACGCGAACGAAATTGAAGATAATGACATATAAGCCACCCACAAGAATAACAGATAAAATCGAGCAAAAGAAAATTATTGAGAAATTTCATAATTCACCACACGGAGGACATTTAGGGATCCGCAAAACTTTGTTAAAACTAAAACAACATTACTGTTGGAAAGGTATGAGCAGCATGGTTAAAGCACACGCAATAAACTGCACAGCTTGTAAAATAAATAAGCAGATAAGACACACTAAGGAGAAAATGGTAAAAACCGGAACACCCACAACCAGTTTCGAAACAATAGAAATAGATACAGTAGGACCACTACGAATATCTAACTCGTATAGCTATATATTGACGTTACAATGTGAACTGACAAAATTTGTAGTAGCAATCCCATTAGAAAATAAGGAAGCACGTACAGTTGCCGAAGGTATAATCAACCAATTCATTTTAAAATATGGTCACTTTAAAAATTTAAAATCAGATTTAGGCACGGAATTTAATAATAAACTCACGAAGGAAACTATTACACATTAATCAAATATTCTCAACGCCGTATCATCACCAAACTCTTGGTGTGGTAGAGCGAAATCATCGAGTACTTAATGAATACATGTATGCATTTGCCGATGATTATCAATGGGGCAATTGGGTTTCATATTATGCATTTGCATATAACACAACACCGCATGTAGACACCAATTATACCCCCTACTAGCTAATATTCGGCAAACTCCCCTACCTACCAAATGATTTAATCGAAAATAACGATAGGGTCTACGATCTAGACAATTACGCAAAAGAGCTAAGGGTAAGATTGAGAACATCAATAACGAAAGCGCGAGCCATCATAGAAACAGTAAAAACAAACAGAGTCACTAAAGATACAGACATAAATCCCGCGAAAATAAAATTAGAAGACCTTGTACTAATCAGAATAGAAAACCGAAAAAAGCACCAGCCACCATACAAAGGTCCTTATAAAGTAATTGAAATAGATAAAAGTAATGTTTTGTTAGACACAAATGATGATCCATGTTGCTGCATGGGCAAATAGATCATCGAACTGTGTGTATTATAAAATTACATTGGGCATTTAGTCTTTAAGTAATAAATTAACTTAGATATTAGTTTGAAAACTGTATAAAAGAAGAACGAAAATATAGATCGGGTGGATTTGCTTTCCTGACCTAGACGCGCGGAGATATTACTACGCGACGCTGCGCCATAGTAGCGAAGTCGAAGTCTCTCTCTGCAAACCTCATACGCGATAAGTAAATCGATGCGTTTTAATTATTACACTTAGAAATATCGGCCGAGAGACATGTTCTCCACGCCACTCTATCTGCGGTTCGACCGCTTGGCTAGCGAAAGGATACAGTTGAAAGAAGCTGTCCCCAATACGATTCAAACATCACATGGCAATCCCGCCAGTTTTCGATCATTACATGGCGATCCTGCCAGTCCATCAACATTACAACGGTATCTTTACTATCCGAAGCAAGCAATGATAATGATACCTTGTTCGACGACTTTTTTTATCTCAAGTTGTACCGCCTCTTCGTTGCACTCGTATAAAGGTTCGGGGCATGTACTGTAATCTTTTCTCAGCCATTTTGGCTGCTCCCACCATTTCGATGAGAAGAGCTGTTCTACCCTGCAACCCCTCGAAGGTAAGTCGGCTGGATTCAAATGCCCAGGTACGTGTCTCCACTGTTGCGACTTAGAAAGCGATTTAATTTCTTTGACTCGGTTCCAAACGAAAGTCCCCCAATTATTTTCGCGATGAGTACCGTAGAGGAATCGGTTCAGTAGTATACCTCTAAGTCTTTAATATTTAATATCCTTAGAACACTTGCATCAATCTTGTGTCAATTACAGCAGCTAATAATTCTAATCTCGGGATACTGTGGTGCGATCCTCCTTAACTTGGGGCTACTCGAGATTTAGCTTGCACAAAATTAACTTTTACTTTGCTTTCCCTCTGCACACGAAAAAAAATTACAGCTGAATATGCAAATTTACTGGCATCGACAAACGTGTGCAAAATAATTTTGTCGCCATCGCAAATTTCTCCCAAAAAACATCAAGGCACTTTTACTTTACCGACGCTCTCAAGTTCATCAAGCCACTTAATAAACCTTGACTCTACGCTTTCGTCTACAACTTGGTCCCATGACAGGTCTTGTGCCCACGTCTCCTGAAGCAAAATTCGCGGTATAAGTGTAATGGGACTAAGGATGCCCAGTGGATCAAAAACGCGATGCTCGACGGATAAGATAGATCGCTTGGTGATCTTATTAAAATTAAAATAAGCTAAACTTGCTGTATATATAGATAAAGTGTCTTCGTTTTTATCCCAAACGACACCTAAAACGTTGGAGTGGCTTTTATGGGAATTATCTTGACTAAACTCCCACCCACGAAGGCTAAATCCACCCAAATTCATCACATTTTTTGCATCGTTTACAAAGCCTTTTAAATCGCTCTCAAAATAAAACTTGTTACGCAATTATCCACATATAGCGATTCTAACATTTTGTTTATGTTATCCGCAGAAAACCTTAAATTAATATTAGATGCAATTTCCGATCTCTTGAGAATGCTGTTTAAATGATGCTCAATGATAGCACCTAAAATAAAGGGGCTCGAACAGACTCCAAAAACTACTCTAAAATGTCGAAAAACTATAAGATTTTTATCTGCATCATACCAAAAAAAACGTAAAAAGTCCCTGTCTTTAAGACAGATGCTAATTTGTAAAAAAGTCTTCTCAATATCGGAAATTACACCTATTTTACCTTCTCTGAAACGTAGTAGGACGTCTGTAACCAGCTCGATGAGATTTGGACCCTTCTGTAGGCAATCATTTAGCGACGGATGTGGTGGCAACTTTGATTATGCATCGAACACGGGTCTAACTGCTGTGGTGCTATTCTCCTTAATAACATGCCGATGTGGCATGTAATGACCCCAGCTGTGTTCCTGTTCTTTAGGCACGCGCTCAATAATGCCCATATCCAACCATTGTTTGAGCACAGCATCATATTTACCGTAATATCCATCGTTAAGCAGCTTCTTTGTACTCGTCTGAAGTCGGCGCAGAGCAACGCCTTTGTTTTCTTCGAGTGGCGGATGATTTTCTGTCCAAGGAAGCGACACTTCATAGCGACCTTCTTTATTGACGATAACTGATTTCAAAAATTCAGACTTAATTGTGTTTTCTTCTTCAGTCTGTTTTTTTAAACTATAGGACCTCTAATTCCCAAATTATCAAGATCTAATAAGGCTTCAACATTACAGTTTTTTACAAACATCGATATAGCGGTATTTGCGTCACCAGTCTCTATGGGTCCAGGAACTTTGCCTGACAGCACCCAACCGAGGCGAAATTTTTCTGCAGTCAATCCGCAAGCTAACTGATATTTACGACCCGTCTTCAATTTACGGGCAATATCAGAGCCAATGAGCAACGTTATATAATCATCGTTACTGTACATGTCCGAAAGTTCAATATTTAGATATTTCAGTTCATCACACCATATGCCTTTTCTCATTGAGGGCACTGATTCACAAATCGTCTTTTGATCGAGGGCTTCAAAATTGAATATAAAATGACTATTTAAATTGCCGACTCGCACTTGATATACATAATGGTTCACTAAATCCTTTCGTGAACCACCAAAGAGTAGGTGATTCATCTTAAGTGAATCGAGTCGGTCATAACCCAGCTTTTTTGCTGCCGCTGAGAGTATACATGAATGTTGCGAACCAGTGTCAATTAATGCACGCATTTTGCAATCATCGTTTTTTCCTATCAACTTGACCTTTATAGATTGTAAAAGGACCTGCGGACAACTACTAAGACTGGCCAAGTTCGTTTCTGATAAGGCAATATCTGCATTTTGAGACCCGACATTTTCAACTGAACGACACATAATAGTTACGTGCTTATATCCGCACTTTTCACACTTGTTTTTTACATTACAACTATTGTAACTATGTCCGATTTTTAAGCACCTAAAACAAGCGCGTCTTTTTTAGCGTGTTCTTGTCTTTCGCTTAAAGTCATCTTTTTAGCTGTCTCACAAGTAGCACTTTTATGATTAAGTTCACAAAATATACACTTTACTTCTTTCGTTGCAAGTAAGTTAGTTGCACTGGGTACATTTTCCCCCGAAGTTTGTGCACTCATCTTTTTTGGCTTGAAATTTTCTCTATTGTTCACTGAAAAACCGAATTTATCCGTCGCCATAGATATTCTCATTTCGTTGCGCACTTCTTCTTTCAAAAAATTAATCAGAAGCTTTAAACGTCCTTGTGCATCAATGTTTGCTAAGGCTTGATCATGATCTCTTGCGAATGAGCAGCTACTACGTTGCCAAACACGTAGTAATTCTTCTGGTAGGCAATACTCTACCAATGGAAAAAGCATTGCGGCATACTTATCCGCAGTTACACCTAGCGTATCAAGTGCCCTTAGATGTGCTTCAATCTTATCGTACAGAGAAGCAATTGGTAGATTAGCCTTAAGGCCACTATTTAAAACAATTTGCAACAAATCACGCACATAAACTTCGACTTGCAAATCGTCTCTACCGAATCGATCCTTTAAACTTTCTATAACCTTCGAATAACTCTCCCGTCGGTGGATAACTGGACACTAATACATCAGCTGCCGAACCTGAGACCATAGCTTGTAACAAAAACTGAAACTTATCTTCATTACTTAGCATTCCACTTTCATGAATCTTTTTGAAGAGGCTCCAAAATTTAATTCACTCGCGAATATCACCACTGAATTTTGCGAGCTCGATTTTCGGTAAATTGTAATTTTTAGTTTCAATATGTCTCGCATTAACAACATTAACGCCTGATACGTCATCATTTTCGTGAACAGCACTATTTCTTGAATGTTCCTTTGTGAACTCTTTCATAGTCGCACGAGCCTCGATGAATTTGAGCCGATAGTCATTTGCATCATCCGTCTCTTTCTGGATATCTTCCTCAGTGGCTGTTGCTTTCCATTTTGATAAAAAACTAAACTCACGATTCAAAATGCAAACCAAGTCCTGTCACGGTCACCAGATTTTAAATTCTATCAACGCTTTTCAATCTAAACTTTATCGAAATGAAACTAAACCTCGTTTTGGATGTATAAGCTTTCTTTATTGCAAACAAAAACACAAGCCGATTCTTGCCTCTACAAATTCTGAAGAAGATCTAAAAAAACATTTGCTTCGCGCATGCGGTTTAAAACGCAATGATGGTTGCTCAGGTTTTTTTCAAATCCGACAGCAAACAATGATAGAAAGTAAAGCTCTATTGGAACACTGTCGAGGGTCTAGTTATGCATTACCATTGCTTGCGAATAATTTTTGTTTAAATCCTTAGCGTTTGGCAATTGAGTTCAAAATATGTAGAAACTAGAGTCCAAGATCTCGTTGTAAAATTTAATGCAGAAGGAATTTTCTTTCAAACCTTTTGAAAACATAGTAGAAATTAGTAAGTATTAATTAAATGAATAACAAAAAATCAGATAGCAGTAATGTGCTAAAATGGATCAAAAAGTAGCACTCAACCTATGTTTCCCGTCGGAATAAGCGATACTTACATTATTCCATATAAAAGGTTCGCTATTCATAAAGAATTACATTGCAATGTTCGACAATTCGTTTTACTATAAAAAAGTAAACCTGAATAAAGTCACTAAAATGAGAGCAAGTTGCAAAACAGCGAGTTTGGTATTCAAGATGATCAGTGAACCGAAAGAAATCGCCAACTGCCTTAATCACCATTTCTCAAAAATAGGTCATGAAATAGTGTTGAAAATATAGTACATTTGGCTGTACAGTATAGACTGCTGCACGGCTAAGTCAGTCGTCGCTGTACGCTCAAAGAGAGTAGACCTTCTTTTTATCATCATGGTAGCAGAGCTTAGTTGTGTAAATTATTGTGTTGCCACGCGTTGTAAGGAAAGTTTCACAGTGAAAAATCAAAGTGTTTGAATACCAGAAGAAGAAAAATGCAAGCAATAATCGAGAATACAAGTATACGACAAACGAATAATAAGAAAAGTTTTTGAGAAAAGTCGTGAAAATGGTGTGATGCGAGTGGATTAAAATTCACACATTTGAAAAACGTGGTTGTATGGCAGAAGCGATAACGAAGAACGTTAAGAAAATAGAAAATTCCGAACACAAAGGAACGTTCGAGAATAAAGTAGAGGTTGAAGAAATACCAAAAATAGAAGAAAATATTGAGATTCAAGTAGACGAAATGGATAAGAAAGAGTTTACAATACCGGTGTTCGACGGAGAAGATTATTCGATGTGGAAAATGAGAATTACAATGTTTCTAAAGTTAAGAAAGTGCCATGAAGTAATAGAAAAGGAAAAACCTGCATCGGAAACAGGCACGACATGGGAAGATAATGATCTCAAAGCTATAAATATTATTTATAGTGAAATAACAAATAAACAGTTAGAGTTTGTGAGTGAAGAAACGACGGCATATGCAATAATGAAGAAACTAGACGGCATATATGTACTTGAAGGAGTCGACGGCGTTGCAAATTGTCTGCAGAAACAGACTCGAAAAAATGAGATTAAATAATTATAGTGATACGTCGTCATTTTTCAGTGACTTTGAAAAATCGGTGAATGAACTGAAAGGCGCAGGTGCTAAAATAAGTAAAAAAGAAAAGCTGAACTACATGTTGAACACGTTGCCGGAATCGTATAGCTATATTGGCGATTTAATTGATACATTAAAAGAAGAAGATCAAACGGCAGATTATGTGAAAAATAAAATAAAATTAGCCGAAATGAAAAATCAAAATGATCACGAAGAAAGAAGATCGAATGCTTTTGCAGCAAAAAAGGGAAGCTGTTTCAAATGTGGCAAAAACGGGCATTTCGCACGAGAGTGCCAAAATGGTGGCCAAGCAATACACAGCAACAAAACATGGCGAGGTCCAACACGAGGCAGAGGCGTAAGAGGCAACTACACCAGACGGCGCGGAAACTTCCGACATCACCAACAGCAGCAGCAAGGGGCCAGCACTACACACGAACAGAGCAGCTCAGGAGCCCACACTTGGATAGCAATGGTGCACGCGGCACAGAACAACGAAACAAGGTTAAGTAATGAAATTCAGTGGCTTCTTGATAGCGGATGCTCTGATCATATAATAAATAATGAGAGTTATTTCGAGAAATGTATTGAATTAAAGAAACCTGTAAATATTTATCTAGGTGATAATAGGTCGGTAAAAGCAACGAAAATCGGAAATGTTGTTTTGTTTGTTTTGATGCATTTGGTAAACAAAATAAAGTAATTATGAGTAACGTTTATTACGCAATAATATGAATATGAATTTGATTAGTTTTGGAAAATTAACTGATAATAATACAATTATCTCGAAAAATAATATTGCGAAAATTATAGATAAAAATAATCAATTAATAGCAGTTGCTTACAAAAAAAATCAAACGTATAAGATTTCTAGTAAATTAAATTTCGAAGAAATGACTGTAAATAGTGCCGAGCGAAATAATAATATGAGTCAAAAGGAAAAATGGCACAGAATATTGGGACATGTAAACTTTAGCTATCTAAATACACTGTGTAAACAACAGTTGTTAGAGGGTATTCCAAGTGAACTCGAATCGGAATTTATGAAGTGCAAAACTTGTATCGAAAATAAAATGCACAATTTATCTTTCAAAAATAATAGAACAAAAGCAAATGATATTTTAGAAATTATACACACGGATGTGTGCGGTAGTTTTAAAACCGCTGGTTTAAATGGAGAAAAATATTTTGTTTGTTTTATTGACGATTATAGCAAGATAGCTAGAGTTTACTGTATCAAAACAAAAGATGAAGTATTTGATTGTATGGTAAAATTTATTAATGAGTCTGAAAATTTAACGGGAAAAAGAGTACAAAGAATTCGATGCGACAATGGAAAAGAGTACTTAAATAACAGATTTTATAAATTTGCAAAAGAAAAAGGTATTATAATAAATAATTGTCCAGCATATGTACACGAATTAAACGGTACAGCGGAAAGATTTAATAGAACAATTATGGGCATGGCACGTTGTTTATTAGCTGAAGCAAAAGTAGATAAAAGATTTTGGCCCGAAATTATATGGGCAGCAACATATTTGAAAAATCGTACACTAGCAAATACAATAGAAAAGAAAACTCCGTATGAAATATTCTTTAAAAGGAGGCCAAATGTTGAAAATTTAAAATTGTACGGGAGTAGGGTTTTTGTTAGAAAACCAGAACAAAGAGATTATCTAAATAGGATAAGAAAGCAGATATGGGAATTTTGCTAGGTTATAGTGATGTTGGCTATAGAGTACTTTTAAATAATAAGATTATAGTTGCGAGACATGTTGATATTGTTGAGAAAAATGTAAAATGTATTAATCATGATGTAAATGATAATATTACTGATAGCGAAAGTGATGATAGTTTAAATGATAATGTTTTTGGAAGTGCTGATGAAGATGAAAAAGCACAAGAAAATTTAGAAAATGAATTAGATGTTTTTAAAAATGAGGAAAATTCTCTAAAGCCAAAATCTCCACGCAGAACTGCACGTGAAAGGAAAAGTCCGATCAGATACCCAAACAATGCTTCGTCTTCATTTCTAAAACAACATTCGGGGAAGTTTAGAAATGGTAGTAATAACGATATTCATGTAAACTATTGTAGAGTAGATACTCCTTGTACATTTGAGGAGGCGCTGAGTAGCATTGATTGTAAAAATTGGGAAAAAGCCATGAATCTAGAAATAGAGTGTATAAATAGAAATAAAACTTGGCAATTAGTTGATAAAGTAAAGAATAAAAAGGTTCTAGATGTTAAATGGGTTTATACAAGAAAATTGGACGATAGATATAAGGCTAGGTTAGTAGTACGAGGCTTTCAACAAACAGATATAATAGGTGACGTATACGCTCCAGTTGCAAAGAACCAAACTTTAAACTAATTTTGTTTTCTTATTGTTGTCAAAATAGTTTAAAAATTGAACAAATGGACGTAGAAACTGCCTTCCTAAATGGCAAAATAAACTCGGAGAGGATAGACATACCAAAAGGTTACGAAGATGGAACGAATAAAGTATACAAATTGTCAAAAGCGTTGTATGGATTGAGAGAAAGTCCTAGAGACTGGTATAAATGTTTTGATGAGTGTATTACAAAATTAGGTTTTGAAAGGAGTAATGTAGATCTCTGTTTATATAAAAAAGGAAAACAAAATGATGTATTCTATATTTTGATTTACGTAGATGATTTGTTAATTTGTAGTAAAAGTACAGATAAAATCCGAAGTATTAAAAACACTTGTCAGATAAATTTAACATGAAAGATCAAGGAGAAATCAAAGAGTATCTTGGAATAAATATAAATTACAATTGCCTAGAAAATAAACTCACTTTAAGCCAAACGAAATACATAGAGTCTTTAGCTGATAAGTATAAAATAATAGATAGTAGATTATATAGTACTCCTATGGAGACAAATTTGAAACTTGAAAAGGCTGAAAATTGTGATTCAAATATGTATAGAAACTTCATAGGTGCCTTGTTATATATAAGCTCGAGCACAAGACCAGATATAAGTTACAGCGTTAATTATCTTAGTAGATATCAAAATAGTTACAGTGAAACACATTGGAAATATGCTTTGCGAATTTTGAAATATTTGTATTTAACGAAAGACTTAAACATGCATTATAAAAAAAATGAGAATTGCAACATAATAGATTGTTATGCTGATGCTGACTGGGCAAGCGATAATATTGATCGAAAATCTACGTCAGGTTATGTAATAAGAATGTTTGAAAATGTAATAGATTGGAAATCACGAAAACAAAAATGTATAACAAAAGCTTCGACATATGCAGAATATGTAGCATTATCTGAGTTAGTAAGCGAGATAAAATATGTAAGAGAACTAGTAAAAATATTCGACATAGATATCAGAGAACCTAAAGAAATTTACGAGGATAATTCTGGAGCAATAAATATTGCTAACAACGGTAATTTTACTAAGAATTCGAAACATATTGAAATACACTATCACTTTGTACATGAGGGTGTAAAAGAAAAATTGATCGCCGTTTGTAAAATCGACTCAAATGAAAATGTTGCGGATATTTTTACTAAAGCATTATGTAAAGAAAAGTTTATAAAATTTAGAGAATTATTAAATGTAAAAACATAGTATACAGCACAAATGTAAGGAGGCGTGTTGAAAATATAGTACATTTGGCTGTACAGTATAGACTGCTGCACGGCTAAGTCAGTCGTCGATGTACGCTCAAAGAGAGTAGACCTTCTTTTTATCATCAAATAGTAACAAAACTGCCTACGATACGGACATCATCGTCCCGAAACACATCCCTAATCTCTTCTTTTCATTTAAGAACCACCAATAAAAAAGAAATAATTGAAACTTTTAATTCTCAACGAAACCATACTACACCAGGTCCTGGTGGTATCTTCGTTGATGACCTCAAATTAATCAAAGAAAATATTGCTGATATTCTCGTGAAATTAATAAATAAATGTATTCAGCAGAGAAGATTCACGCGAATCTAAAAAATCGGTATAACTGATTTTTAAATGGGGTAATGAAACTGACCCAAAAAGAACGGTCAAGCTTCGCACCGAACAAAGAGATCGACACCCAAGACGCAGCTTGGCACTGAACAAGAGATCGACACCAAAGACGCAGCTTCGCACCGAACAAAGAGATCGACACCCAAGACGCAGCTTCGCACCGAACAAAGGGATCGACGTAAAAAGCAGGTCGACCCCCATCAGCTGCTCCCGCAATCCTATTTATGGGAAACCCCAGTCCCGTTGCTACATCGACGGTCAATGCTCATGAGATTGCTGACCTCATCAAAGCTTCCTCGCTTTGGGACTTGTTTTGGCGACGCGCATCAGCTAACGATTGAAGCTTCGTTGGTTTGGCCAGAGCGGTGTACCTCGGTGCAGGGAAAATGCTGTGACTACTACCTGTGCGATGCGATTGGAGCGCGGTGAAATAATCGTGGCATTCGTTAACCATGGTGAATTGCAAATACCAATGGTTGTGGGTATCACAGGCGCATAGAGGACTCCATTGGCGTATCGTAAACCGAACGGAGCCTGGATTTGGATCTGTTGCGACGATTGGGTGAGCGTTGTTTGTTGTTGTGGTTGGTGACAACCTATCTGCGACGTTGACTGTGGTGCATTTTGCTGTTGATTACTCTCCATAAAAACTTATTACCTACTTAGCATCTAATCCAGTTTCCTTAACCTACGTGCATCTCCCCTATATTTATATAAATCAAACCTCTACTCCTTACAATATAATTCATTACTAACAATATAATTCATTAATAACACTATAATTCATTAATTGGCTTGATTGTGTGAAGTGGCGAACGTAACATTATCAATTCTTTAAAAACAGCGTTTACCCGCACGGTGGTTTGGGGTCTTCAAGAACAGGGCAGACCCCCATTTTGCCTTTATGGGTTGTGGGTCGACCACGTTGCGTGGCAAACGTAACAGTATTCAGCAGGGAAGATTCCCGGAATACTTAAAATCTCTGCAATTATACCGATTTTTGATGGGGATGATGAAACTGACCCCAACAGTTACAGACCAATATCACTCTTGAATTCCTTAAGTAAAATCCTCGAAAGAATTGTAGATTCTCGAATCAAAGAATTCTTATTGCAAAACGAAATCTTGGATAGAAACCAGTACGGATTCCAGGTGGGCAAAGGCACATTAGATGCCATTCCTGATGTAATTAGATTTGCAAATGACTACTTGGATAAGGGCCACTACGTTGCAGCAGTTTTCGTGGACCTAAAGAAAGCCTTCGGCACAGTTACACATGAAACTTTAATCACCAGGCTCAGTGAATATGAAATTGTTGGAAAAGCAAATAAATTAATACGTAGTTACTTGACGGATAGATCTCAAAATTCACTAATTGGAGGTGTCAGAAGCAAAACTGCTGAATTCAGCATAGGTGTTCCGCAGGGCTCGATCCTAGCACCAACGTTATTTCTACATTATATCAACTCCATAAAAAAGCAGACCTTGTTGCGAAAGTGGTTATGTACGCAGATGACACTGTGCTCGTATGCTCAGGTAAAACTTATCTCGAAATTGAACAAAGAGTTAATACTGACCTGGACAAGTATTGGTTTTGGCTCCTACGAAGTAGATTGGCAATAAACGCGGGGAAAACATAATATATTATTTTCAAACAAAAGAACAAGACTGACATACAGCCACACGTAAAAATCAATGGCGCAAGCCTCCGGAGAGTAGAACAAATAAAATATCTAAGACTTAGAATAGACGAGAAACTAACACGGACTCCACACATAAATGATCTAAGGAAAAAACTGGCTGTCTTCATTGGTCTTCTACGTCGCTTTTACAACGAAAAAAAATCCAAATTATGTATGCGCATCTCCTTTCCAAAATTTCCTACGGCATCTTCAATTGGAGCCAAACTTCTAAAGGTAACCTCACGATCATCTCCCGATTAGTAACCAAGGCGTATAAAATCATTAACAATCTCCATATGTCAACTCCAACGAGCTACGTTTACAAAACAGCGCAAGAATTGAAGATGCAAGGCATGATTTCCATGAAAAGAGCTAAATTCATATATAAGAATTTACACCATAATGAGTATACCGCTGTGAAATTAGATAGAATTGTAGGAAAAAACACTTACGGAATGAGAAACATGAATAGCATAGCTAAAGCATATGCCAGAACTGATCGGCTAAAAGAAGACCCCT
The DNA here is from genome assembly GCA_963942545.1 of Oxycera nigricornis. Taxonomy (NCBI): domain Eukaryota; kingdom Metazoa; phylum Arthropoda; class Insecta; order Diptera; family Stratiomyidae; genus Oxycera; species Oxycera nigricornis. The sequence continues at coordinate 10,312,337 of OZ012664.1, forward strand.
TCAACAATGCAGCTAACTTTTACAATACACTACCGCACAAAATTAAAAACATAGCGAACCCAACTTCCTTTAATGCGACTCTAAAAAAATATCTTCTTCAGGACCAACTTTCGAAGTAAATTACAAATACAATCAGCTTCATTAAACTCAAAACAAAACATGTAATCAACAGGAAATAATTCATAAACATATAGTCTGAGCTATTAATCTAACTAAAAGGACACTTAAACTTACAGATTTGGTATTATCCCATATACCGATTCTTATCGTCTGGAATTACTAAATTTTACTGGAGAGAGTGATTGAAGGAAACGGAGGTGGTTTTAGTCGGTAGAAATCCGGCATGCCGAGACGCAGGAGCTGATCGGTATCTTTTGAAGATTTCCACTTCCCAACGTTTGAAAAAAATGAAGAGATGAATACTAAAATATAGCTCTTTATGTAAAACATGGTGATGATTTAGGGCAACATAACGGCTACTAAAAGTTGTAGATTGGTATTTTTCGAAACAACACTTGATCATTTTGTCTTTTTAAGGATATTGCAAGAGAATTTTCAACAGTATAATGAACTAGTGACTGTTTATGGAGATTAAACCCTTCCAACGAGGCTTCAATTGGAAACAGATGGTAACACACTTGACAATCAGTGGTAACAAACAAGACCGTCCTTCGAGAAAATAGCCAGTCCTCTAAGAAAATAGCCAGTAAAACTACATGACAATCAGTACACTCAAAGCCTAGGATACTCCACAAGGTATTGAAGTGAAATAGGGCCCTAAATATTCATTAAATATGGCTGTATATGTTCGAATAAGCCGTATGTATACTTGCAATGATTCTTATAAATATACAACGGTTGCAACATACAATGTGTCGTAAAGCTATCTTACAGCGATTGCCAAATATTATTCCTGATAAAAGTGTATGAATAAAAGAAGTTATGGAGCCCAAAAATAGCCTTTTTTCTGCGATGCTGAGTTTGTTACTTTTTTTAAACTATCATCCTATGAAAACAACTTATGTAAAAATTTGTCGAAATGAAATTTCACGCAAGTTTCATACGCAAAACATTTTGTGCGATCCCAGATTCAAATGGCAGTAGCGTATGCAGGATTTTGATAACGGGGGGTTCATATTTTTGAAGTCTTACTAGGTACGTTTGCTAGTGCTTCGGTGTAGATATGAAGATATAATTATGTAATCATACTTAATCATACTTGTCACCGGTCAAAGTTGGAGTCCTCCAAAAATAATTCTGGCAGACTTTAGCCCGATTGCATGTCTGGTTTCATTTACGTGCCTAACTTGTTCACCCAAGGGGGGGTGGTTTGAACCCTTAAACCCCCCTCCCTTGGTTACGCCACTGTCAAATGGTTATAGTTTACACTTTCATTTCAAGTTGTGATCATTAACACCGGCAATCTGACACTGACGCATGATTTACGTATGTATGAAACCTTTATATCAACTCCACAAACTCGCGATAAACAGTAAATATCGGTTTCTCGCAGCTCGTGCAACGGGGGCGTCCGACAACTATTTCGCGCGCTCAGTCGTCTATTCAACCGCCAAATAAGTTTCTATTTATAGAAAGGTATGCATGTATGTAATGTATTTATAAAGCTAAGTGTTTTACTTTAGCTTTTTAGTTTCATATCAGTTACTGTTATTTTGCTGTTACTATTAATTTTTAAACACGTTTTTCTCAAATTTTGTTTTTTTCAAAGTCGGTGATCATTGTAACTCAAAAATTACTTATCCGACCCTTCGCAAATTGCGCATACTCGCTTTATACATAAATTTCGAGGTAGCAACATCGCGATTTTGTATTTTTTATTGTTAGAATTTACTTCAGAACAACAAGTTCACCCGATTTTTATCAATAAATTCATAAATTAGAAAAACTTCTCCATTTACTTCTAAAATTTTAACAATAGAGATTTAAAATAAAAAAAATTGACGTTGTTACCCCGAAAGCCTCATAAACAAACGAAATCTTTTATAAATATTTTTTCAGAAAAAATTATAGAAACCTTTTGAAATGTTCCGCTATTATATCCTTAACTTAGAAATAAATGTATGTTTACCAGATTTTCAAAATTAATCCTTTAAAATGTGTTTAAAATATTGAAAATCAACCCTACCTCCCATTCTATAAGAATCTTTTCTATTACAATTTGTCGACTGTGGTGACTTTTGCTACAGTGACAAGTAGCAAAAGCTTGCAAATGTTAGAAGTTTCCATTTTGTACTTATTCACTGTGGCGCTACACCTCCGTTCAAATTTTACTCGAAGAAAATACATGATAGGTTGCCAGATAATATTGCACAAAAATTGCGTCTGAAATAATCATTTGACGAGGGAAAGTGACAAAGAAATTTAGTGCTCTGCTGAAATAGTCACACACGAAAATGTCTTCGGAGTCAAAGGCGCCGATACGCACGGTGCGGCGAGTTCAATTTGGGATATTAGCACCGGACGAAATTGTGAGTAGTCAAAATAGAATTAGCCGTTTCCAAATCATTCTTATGTTCAATTTTAGCGCCGCATGTCTGTCACGGAGGGCGGAATACAATTTCCAGAAACTATGGAGGGTGGTCGCCCGAAACTTGGCGGGTTAATGGATCCACGCCAGGGAGTAATTGACAGAAATGCCCGATGTCAAACTTGTGCTGGTAATATGACGGAATGTCCTGGCCACTTCGGTCACATCGATCTTGCGAAGCCCGTTTTCCATATTGGATTTCTAACGAAAACGATGAAGATATTGAGGTGTGTATGTTTCTATTGCTCCAAACTCCTTGTTTCGCCCAATAATCCGAAAATCAAGGAAATCGTAATGAAGTCGAAGGGTCAGCCTCGAAAGCGATTGGCATATGTTTACGATTTATGTAAAGGTAAAACCATTTGTGAAGGAGGTGAAGATATGGACTTGACCAAGGACGGACAGCCGGTTGATCCGTCGAAGAAAGCAGGCCATGGTGGTTGCGGTCATTACCAGCCGTCTATAAAGAGAAGTGGTCTGGAAATGGTAGCGGAGTGGAAATACGTGAACGAAGACTCGCAAGAAAAAAAGGTAACCGTCCTAGCAGAGCGTGTCTGGGAAATATTGAAGCATATCACTGATGAGGAATGCTTCATTCTCGGAATGGATCCAAAATTCGCCCGTCCAGATTGGATGATAGTCACTGTTCTGCCGGTGCCACCGTTGGCAGTTCGCCCAGCTGTTGTAATGTTTGGAGCGGCGAAAAATCAGGACGATCTCACGCATAAATTGGCTGACATAATAAAAGCCAACAACGAGCTAAAGAAAAACGAAGCATCCGGTGCAGCAGCGCATGTGATTCAGGAAAATATAAAAATGTTACAGTTTCATGTCGCAACATTCGTGGACAATGATATGCCTGGCATGCCTCGCGCTATGCAAAAATCCGGCAAACCACTGAAAGCAATCAAAGCACGTTTGAAAGGAAAGGAAGGTCGAATTCGCGGTAATTTGATGGGGAAGCGCGTGGACTTCTCAGCTCGGACTGTCATCACTCCCGATCCAAATCTAAGAATAGACCAAGTTGGCGTACCACGCTCTATTGCACAAAATCTTACATTCCCTGAGCTCGTCACACCTTTCAATATAGATCACATGCAGGACCTCGTGCGACGTGGTAATTCACAGTACCCTGGCGCCAAGTATATAGTACGAGATAATGGAGAGCGTATCGATCTTAGATTTCATCCGAAGCCGAGTGATCTCCATTTACAGTGCGGCTACAAAGTTGAACGCCACTTGCGCGACGATGATTTAGTTATATTTAACCGACAGCCGACATTGCACAAAATGAGTATGATGGGGCATCGTGTAAAAGTTCTTCCTTGGTCAACGTTTCGAATGAACTTATCATGCACATCACCATACAATGCTGATTTTGATGGTGATGAAATGAATCTGCATGTTCCACAAAGTATGGAGACACGAGCTGAAGTCGAGAACATTCACATAACTCCCAGGCAAATCATTACTCCGCAAGCGAATAAGCCGGTAATGGGTATTGTGCAAGATACTCTAACAGCAGTCCGTAAAATGACCAAACGAGACGTTTTCATTGAAAAGGAACAAATGATGAATTTGTTGATGTTTCTTCCAACATGGGATGGAAAAATGCCTCAACCTTGTATCTTAAAACCGAAACCACTATGGACAGGCAAACAGATATTTTCTCTAATTATTCCCGGCAATGTCAACATGATCAGGACACATTCTACACATCCAGACGAAGAAGATGACGGACCCTACAAGTGGATTTCACCCGGTGATACGAAAGTAATGGTCGAGCACGGTGAATTAATAATGGGTATCTTATGCAAAAAGACTTTGGGTACTTCGGCCGGCTCTCTCCTTCACATTGTTTTCTTAGAACTAGGCCACGAAATATGCGGCAGATTTTACGGAAATATCCAGACTGTGATTAATAATTGGCTTCTATTAGAGGGACACAGCATTGGTATAGGAGATACCATTGCTGATCCTCAGACATATAACGAGATCCAGAGCTCCATTCGCAAAGCTAAAGATGATGTCATCAGTGTTATTCAAAAGGCGCACAACATGGAATTAGAGCCTACACCTGGTAATACCTTGAGACAAACTTTTGAAAATCAAGTGAATCGAATTTTGAACGATGCTCGAGATAAAACTGGTGGCTCCGCCAAAAAATCGTTAACCGAGTACAATAATCTGAAAGCTATGGTCGTTTCTGGTTCCAAAGGGTCAAATATCAACATTTCTCAGGTCATTGCTTGTGTAGGCCAGCAAAATGTCGAAGGAAAGCGTATTCCATATGGTTTCCGTAAGCGGACACTGCCGCACTTCATAAAAGACGACTATGGCCCTGAATCACGTGGCTTCGTAGAAAATTCATATCTTGCAGGCTTGACACCTTCAGAATTCTATTTCCATGCAATGGGTGGTCGTGAAGGTCTGATTGATACAGCTGTGAAAACCGCTGAAACTGGATACATTCAACGGCGTTTAATAAAAGCAATGGAGTCTGTTATGGTGAACTATGATGGCACCATCCGTAATTCCGTTGGACAACTTATTCAATTGCGTTATGGTGAAGACGGATTAGCTGGTGAAACAGTTGAATTTCAAAATTTACCGACTATTAAGCTTTCTAATAAAGCCTTCGAAAAACGGTTTAAATTTGATTGGTCTAACGAACGGTATATGAGACGCATTTTCAACGAAGATGTCTGCAAAGAATTGAGTGAATCGGGCTACGCCATCCAAGAGTTAGAAGCAGAATGGGAACAGTTAAATCGTGATCGTGAAGCCTTACGTCAAATATTTCCAAGCGGCGAATCAAAAGTCGTACTTCCCTGCAACTTGCAGCGTATGATATGGAATGTACAAAAAATCTTTCACATAAACAAGCGAGTTCCGACAGATTTGAGTCCTTTGAAGGTTATACTCGGCGTGAAAGAACTACTGCAGCGATGTGTTATCGTCAGTGGAAATGATCGTATTTCAAAACAGGCAAATGAAAATGCGACGCTTCTGTTTCAATGCCTGGTTCGCTCTACACTTTGCACAAAATATGTAGCAGAAGAATTTCGACTAACTAGCGAGGCTTTTGAATGGTTGATTGGAGAAATCGAAACACGTTTCCAACAAGCCCAAGTAAACCCTGGGGAAATGGTTGGTGCTTTGGCAGCTCAATCATTGGGAGAACCAGCTACTCAAATGACTTTAAACACTTTCCATTTTGCTGGTGTTTCTTCAAAAAATGTAACATTGGGTGTGCCGCGTCTCAAGGAGATCATCAACATTTCTAAACGACCTAAGGCTCCATCTCTAACTGTTTTTCTTACTGGAGCAGCCGCACGGGATGCCGAAAAGGCAAAGAATGTCCTTTGCCGTCTTGAACACACCACACTACGCAAAGTAACAGCGAACACTGCGATTTACTACGATCCGGATCCGCAACGGACAGTTATATCAGAAGACCAAGAGTTCGTGAATGTTTATTATGAAATGCCCGATTTTGATCCAACCCGCATTTCTCCATGGCTGCTACGCATTGAACTCGATCGAAAACGTATGACAGACAAGAAATTGACAATGGAGCAAATCGCGGAAAAAATCAACGCTGGATTTGGCGATGACTTAAACTGCATTTTCAACGACGATAACGCAGATAAATTGGTGCTACGAATTCGTATTATGAATAACGAAGAAAATAAATTCCAAGACAATGACGATGAAACTGCCGACAAAATGGAGGACGATATGTTCCTACGCTGTATTGAAGCCAATATGCTTTCAGACATGACTTTACAAGGAATCGAAGCTATTGGTAAAGTTTATATGCATTTACCGCAAACAGACAGTAAGAAGCGTATAGTCATTACGGAATCAGGAGAATTTAAAGCCATTGGTGAATGGTTGCTTGAAACGGACGGAACGTCTATGATGAAGGTGTTAAGTGAACGAGATGTTGATCCGGTAAGAACTTACAGTAATGACATCTGCGAGATTTTTCAAGTTTTGGGAATAGAGGCTGTGCGAAAATCTGTTGAAAAAGAAATGAATGCTGTTCTTCAATTTTATGGCTTATACGTAAATTATCGACACTTAGCTTTGCTCTGCGACGTCATGACTGCGAAGGGTCATTTGATGGCTATTACTCGACATGGTATCAATCGGCAGGATACAGGTGCGTTGATGAGGTGTTCTTTCGAAGAAACTGTTGATGTCCTTATGGATGCGGCAGCGCATGCAGAGACCGACCCAATGAGAGGGGTTTCTGAGAATATCATCATGGGGCAATTGCCAAAAATGGGAACAGGTAGGGAAAAAACAAAGTTTATTATGTATTCGCTCCATCTTAATTACCCTAGCTGCCGTATATTGATAGCTTCCTATTTCGCTACAAAATACTTTTTTTAGATTATCTACCAGAAAGTGATGGTTTTAATTTGAAATGCAGGGTGTGTTGAATTAATCTTTGATCCTTGATACGAAAAATTTGAAGAAAAAAGACCAAAAACTGAGATGTGCGTGGGCATACGTAGATGGTAAATAATATTAATCAAGGTGTAAATGCTAGACAGTGGCGTTCAAAGAATTATTTGAAACTGTTGCATGAGGTTTTTTAAGCATCATGTTAGATTTTATCGTAAGTACTGACGAAAATTTCAAAGAAAAATATTACTTCTAGACCGAGAATCAAGAAAAAATTTCACACATTCACTTTTGAGAAGGCGAAAAATTGTTGAAAGTTGTAGCTTATGTAACCGATCGCACTAATTCCCTTATTTTCCGATTTTGCTTAAATAAAGAGCACATTAGACACATTGTTCAGTGTACTTCAACACGTTGAACGCAATGCTCAAACCATGTAACTTCAATCAATAATCTCGCTGCTTGTTTGTAATTATATTTTTTGTTGCTATCCTAGACATATTTCTCTAACTCTTTCAAAAGGGAGTCTTTTTTATGAACCTACGAGCAACTATATGTGTAGCTGACACGGATTACAAGTTGTCTTCTACTCATTTTAGGGCGATGTCACAAAAATCGAAATGTTTGTCCAGTGCCTCATTTTTATCGTATGATTTTTCTCTACAGATTCCGATACTTCGACTGTCATCACTTGATACACATCCTAATTTGAAGCGGATTTTCCGCAAAAGTGTTGAAAGCATTTAGATTATTATCTAAACAACGGTAGTCTTTACTATGCTGGCTCTCTCTTAGCTTTTTTTATGTTTACATTGGGCAAAAAATAATTCCATTTCACATGACTGTGGCCGTCGTCATGTTATTCCCTCGAAACTATTTTTACGTTCTTACATTGGACAAAATATAAAGTGAGATTCCGGTACTAACAAAAAACTGTAGTCATATTAACCAAAAAAAGTAAAAAACGAAACTTCAGGGGCTTTACAAAAAAGATTCATCTATATTCACATATAATAATGAACATAATGTCAACATAATATATATATATATATATATATATATATATAATATGCAATTTTCCATTTAAAAATGAATTAGAAAGTTCAATATTACGGGCTTGTTATTATTTTCTGTTCACTATTTTGCGAGGCTACTGTATAAAAAAAAATATAATACCCAAAACAGCAATTTTTAACGTTTATAATGTGTCTTTTTTATTAGGTTGCTTCGATCTGTTACTGGATGCGGAGAAATGCAAGCATGGTATTGAAATATCCAGCACACTAGGATCATCTCTTATGGGTGCCTCTGGAATGTTTTTCGGAGCAGGATCTACACCTAGTATGAGTCCACCTATGACTCCATGGGAACAAGGCACACCGCGCTACTTCTCACCACCTGGACCTAGTAAGATAACACAAAAATTATTAAAAGTTCTACTTTGATTCCTCCCACAGTAAGCGGAATGACTCCCGGTGGACCCAGCTTTTCACCATCAGCGGCTTCTGATGCTTCTGGAATGTCTCCGCATTGGTCACCGATGCCCGGTTCACCTAGCTCACCTGGACCATCCATGTCACCGTTTTGCCCACCTTCACCGTCAGCATCACCGTCTTATTCGCCGAATAGTCCTACATACGCTGCTTCTTCACCAGGCGCATCTTCACCAAATTATTCGCCAACGAGTCCGCACTATTCACCGACGAGTCCCTTTTATTCTTCAAGTCCTCGTTATTCGCCTGGCGCAAATGTCCAGCCAACTTCACCTCATTATTCTCCTACTGGTTCCAGCTTTTCACCAACATCTCCAGTTTATTCCCATACATCTAATTATCAATCTTCAAGTCCAGGTTATTCAGGGTCGAACTGTTACTCGCCCTCCAGTGCATATTCTCCAAGTAGTCCAAACTATTCGCCCAATTCTCCAGTGTATTCACCAACATCGCCTTCGTACTCACCTTCTAGCCCTTCATATTCCCCTACAAGTCCTTGCTATTCCCCTACAAGCCCGTCATATTCTCCGTCGTCCCCTAATTATACGCCAGCCACTCCTTCATATTCTCCAACGAGTCCGAATTATTCCTCATCTCCACATTATTCGCCTACGTCTCCTTCTTACTCTCCAACATCACCGAAATATTCTCCAACAAGTCCAACATATTCTCCACCGAGTCCATCATTTGATGGATCTCCACAATACACACCTGGATCTCCGCAGTACTCGCCCACTTCACCGAAGTACTCTCCAACGTCTCCTATTTACTCACCGAGTTCACCACAGCATTCACCAACTGTTGGCAGTGGGAATCAATACAGTCCGACTGGAAGTAGTTACTCAGCTACTAGTCCGCGATATTCTCCCAATATGTCGACTTATTCCCCTAGTAGTCCAAAGTATTCACCAACGAGTCCAACATACACGCCAACGCATAACTATTCTCCAACTAGTCCACTATATTCGCCAGGCGCGTCCCAAGGATATAGTCCAACAAGTCCTGTATATTCACCTAGTAGCCCTGCTTCGGAAGAGCCTGATGATTAATTCCGGTGCATCTTTTTATGCTTTATGTTTAGAATATGTTCTTAGATCTTCTATTCTGTCGGTAATTTCCGATACCAATATTGTGGTACAGGGAAGATTGCATTTAATTATCAATGTTTATTGCAACCATCCGAACTTTAAAATTATAATATTCCATGCAATATTTAAAAAAAAATTTGATACAAGTTTGTTGGGTGTTATACTTTCGACATATCTATATATCCCATATGTATAAAATTAATGCAAACTGAATGTTGGGTTTTTTTAAAGTTTTGTTCGTCCAATAAAGCTCAACTATAATCTTGACTTTCCTTATTTTTTTATTGCTGGCTTTTTCTACTAAGCTGTTTATGATGCACTTCAAATCAATTGGTGATTATTATTGGCGTAATCCTAATAGTTACACATTTAATCAAAGAGCTTACACCATGTATAGACATTCTAAAATTGGAAAATTGTATTTAATAAAAAGTAATTTTGCCGCTTTGTCTGCGTCTAGTCTATTGCTTAAAGGGTCATAGATCATACCAGCACCACTAAACAGTTGTTCACTTGGCACTGAGCCTGGTGGAGGAGACAAAAATTGACGCACTATCGGGTTGAAAACTTGGAGTTTCGAATTAACTTTCCACCACATCAATGGATCCTCAGTGATGGGAAGGCGGTTTTCTGTATTGTACTCGATGAGTAACTTTTTCCAGATAGTAAATTTACTATCAGGAGTATTTGCAGCTAAAGATGAGTTGTCATCGTCATCACTGCTCATTAAAATGCTTGCTAATGTTGACTGCAGATTCCATTTACCTGATTCGATCGCAGTTTCAGCGCTAGTGCTAGGTTCTGTTTCATTCCCAGGCAATATAATGCCTAGCCGTTTTTCGACGATAAAGTCGGAATAGTCACATTCATGCAAGCAATTAAGCAAACACATTATTTCGGTTTGAACCAGCTGTTACACAACTTCACTAAAAAACTTAAATCGGGAGTCTAAGTAAGTTGCAAGCGCAAAAAAATTGTTGGAGTGCAGCGACCCAAATCTTGAGTTTAATTCATCAATAGCTTTTTATTAATCTCTGAAATTTTTCCTCTGTACCGGGTTTAGTATCTTCGATTTGAAGGGCATGTTTCAGAACATGAATTAATGGAATGACCGATGAAATACTTGTGTTACTGTCACTCATATTTCTAGTAGCTTCTTCGAATGGCTGCAGAATTCCTACCAGGGAATTGAGATGGAGCCATTCTTCTGGAGTGATTTGTGGTAAATTACGTTTGCTAGCGTATAAGCATAACGAATCTTTTATTTTCGTTAGACGTTCCAGCATGTAGAACGTGCTATTCCACATAAAAGCAAAAATTATAAGGAACTTTTCAACGACACACTTGTAAATATCATTCAACATAAATCACACAAAAATACATTCCCTATTTGGATGTAGAACTGTATAGATTTCTTTAAAGTTAAATAAACTTTTACCTTGTGTTACACTTCTGTATTACACCTAAGACTGGTTGATTGAGTTCTGTTTGTATTTTCTGTAGTTCAGCCTGTGCTTTCTGTCAATGGTTGAAATGCGTCGAAATTTTTTTGCATTTTGATATCAAGTTTTTTATGACTTCATCATCATCCAAAGTAGATCGAACACAAAGCACAAAGTACAGTGCAATTAACGTCGGCAAAATCGGCTAACCGCATTGCTCGTATCATATTTGATCCACAGTCGCGAATAAAACAGAGAATTTTCTCGTGACTTACTATATGTTCCACTCACGTAACATTTCTTCATATTTCTCATATATTATGTCTCCGGTGTGACGATCTTTAAGCGATTGGCATTTCAAAATAAGTTGCACTCGCTTGAAATTTTTAGTGATTCCATGTGCCGTCAAACTTAATAGTGGCACATTGGCACTTGGCTCAGTCCAAATGTCGGTGGTAAGTGTTAGTTTGAATATCTTTTTGAGTAATTCCGTAACTTGGTCTGCAAATTTCAACACAAATATTTGTGCTGGTGAATTAAAACATCAATTTGCGTAAAACAATCGAAAATCGCGCTAGCAGTGAGTGCTATACATACTGCTATTCAACATGTTGAACACGCTTAGATCAAGCACACCGCGTAGCACTTGAAACCTTCGGGAAAACATTCGTTAAGAAATAAACGGAACCGAAGTCGGAATCGGAAATCAAATTAAATCGGAAGTTCCGAACATTCGGAGTCGGAGGCGAAACTTCGTCACATCCCTACCATGGACATACAAATAGCACAAATTCGTAAGAAGATTAAATACACAATTTTTTAAAAAAATAATGACAAATATTTCAACTTTTATGAACGCTATTGTTTACCACGAGCATGCAGTAGAATTCTAAGATTTTTTTTACCGTTATCATTCAGAAGTTTTTATGCGCGCTACTTTTGGTCAGTTTCGAGAGTATGTTGCGTGAACATTGAAATGGCGGTATATTTGTTCGCGAATTAGTTTGGCATTCTAACTGGTGTGTTTTATTATTGTGTTATTTTTTTAAGTGAGTTTAGTTCAGTGACAAAATGGGCGGAGGAATGCATTGTACAGTGAAAAAAAGAAAAATAATGTATGAAATGAACAATAGTGGTAAAAAGCATGCTGAGATAGCCGGAATAACCAAATGTTCCAGGAAAATGGTCTAAAATGCGATTCGTTTAGCAAAGAGAAATTGTATTTATTTAAAGTAACAGAGCCAAAAGCGCGGAAAACTACAGGTTCTATAGATGCAGCCATACTTCGAAAGTGCAAAAAAGATTCTTTTAAGTCATCATGGCAGATTATGCGTGAAATAAATGAATAATGTGACATAAACGTATCGGATAGATTATTGAGAAGGCGTTTAAATGAAGCTAAACTCTTTGGACGCATAAGTAGAAAAAAACCTTTTCTATCAAAAAAACATCACAACAATAAGGATTCCCAATTTTGGACAAACGTACTTTGGAGTGACGAAACCAAAGTAAACAGAATTGGGCCAGATGGTAGAACAATTGTTCATCGTCTGAAAGATCAAGCATTGAATCCCAAATACACACAGAAACCCATAATGCACGGCGGGGTAATATAATGGTGTGGGGAGCTTTCTCAGCAAGACCTCTTGTCAAAATATACGGAAACATGGATAAACTTCAGTATCCGGACATTTTAACAAATACGGTGCAACCATATGCGTTTGAATTTATGCCAGTAAAATGGAAATTTATGCATAATAATGATCCAAAACATTCAGCTCGCATAATAAAAGGTTGCTTTTCAAGAGAAACAATTAGCGTTTTAGATTGGCCAGCTCAAAGTCCTGACCTTAATCCAATAGAAAATATATGAAACGATGTTAAAGATTTAAAAACTCTGATGAACTCTGGAATGGTGTAAAAGAAGCTTGATATTCTATTCCAAAGGATCAATGTCAGAAGCTTGTCGAGATTATGGGGCGTAGATATCAGGCTATAATCAAAAATTCTGGCTATAGTAATAAATAATAAGAAGGTACAAATAAAACTAAAAATTTATTGTTAATATTCTAACGAATTTTCAATTTAATTTCAGGAAATATTTTATTGTGATATTTACGTGTCCAACACATTTTCGAAGTTGTTATCATTTCTCAGTTCTTATATTATTTCTATGAATTATTTTGCTCAGTTTCGAAATGAGTGATTTTATTTTATTATTTATTATTAAATGATAGAAAGAATATTCTCGTTTTTATTGTTTTACTAAATAAAGTTTCAAATTAAATTTTTTGATCGTATTTGTGCTATTTGTATGTCCATGGCTGTATATAAAATGTTTTTAAAAAGAAGTATGTGTGTATGTGTACGTACTTGCGTTCTTGGACAGTTTTTTCTACGAGCATAACTCACGTAAATAACGTTTCATCGACTTTGTTGAAGTGTCAATTGAAGCGTCTTTGCAATTTTAATAGCTAATTAGTTTTTGGAACACTTCGGTCGAGGGGGTTTGTTGTTTTGACCCTTAGAAGGTCATTTCTGTCGTGCGTTATATCTCCGGAACCAAACATACGATTTGCATAGTTAAGGTGTCAATCGACGCATATTAACATTTGTGTGATTCTATAAAATTTTCAAAAAAATCGTTAAACCGTTTTTTAATTTATTAAAAAAATGCTAAAAGTAGTAAGAATAAGGCGGTTCAAGCGCTTTTTTTCCCACGGTCCCCATTTTTCTCCCACGGGTATCGGATTACCGCCCCACGGGTATCGGATTACCGCCCCACGGATGACGGCACCTGTTATCGCTTCCGGTGGCGCCATTTCTTATCGCTGTCGGGGTGTTTCCCACGGATGACGTCACCTGTTATCGCTTCCGGTGGCGCCATTTCTTATCGCTGTCGGGGTGTTTCCCACGGATGACGTCACCTGTTATCGCTTCCGGTGGCGCCATTTCTTATCGCTGTCGGGGTGTTTCTCACGGATGACGCCACCTGTTATCGCTGTCGGGGTGTTCCCCACGGACAGGTGTTTTCCCACGGCCAGGTGTTTCCCAACCGCGATGAGTCATGCTGATGAATAGGTGAGATAAGAAGTCAAGGTCAAGGTCGTTGTCAAGGTGTTTCCCCCCGGTCAGGTGTTTCCCACGGGCAGGTGTTTTCCCACGGGCAGGTGTTTTCCCACGGCCAGGTGTTTCCCAACCGCGATGAGTCATGCTGATGAATAGGTGTAATAAGAAGTCAAGGTCGGTGTCAAGGTGTTCCCCCCCCCGGTCAGGTGTTCCCCACGGACAGGTGTTTTTCCACGGCCAGGTGTTTCCCAACCGTGATGAGTCATGCTGATGAATAGGTGAGATAAGAAGTCAAGGGTCAAGGGTCAAAGGTCAAGGGGCAAAGGTCAAGGGTCAAGGGTCAAAGGGCAAGGGTCAAAGGTCAAAGGAGTTTTCCCAGCCGCGGTGAGAGTCATATCCCAGGAAACACCTATGACATCATCTTCAATTTCGCAACAACACGCAATATTCTGATTTCGCAACAAAATGCAATATTCTGAGTCATATCTCAATTCTGAGTCATATCTGAAACACATTACCCCAAATACCTAAACCTTGTATCATCTATATAAACATCCTGCACATAATATTCCCATAACCACAAAAATAATAACCATCCACTTGAAATCCAATAAGATCAAGTTAACTTCCCAGAAACGAAAATGCCAATCACCGGAAATTCCACTGATAAGGTGGAATACAAAAGATCGTATTACTGCACTAGTTGCAAATCGGATCGGTATAACGTAAACAATTGCCCTTATTTGAAAGATAAAGATAAAAGAAGGAAATAATAAATAAAGATAATTTGAATCATGCTGATGAATATGTGAGATGTGTTTTAAAATAGCAGCTGGATTCATTTCTTATCGCTGCGGAGGTGAGTTTTTATTGCTGCCGGTTGCGTAATCTCTTTTATAGGGTTCGAATATTTTACAAACATTTCAAAATTAGAAATTCGATATGTTGATAAGAGCTAGAGTGAGGGCTATTTTAAAAGTTTATAGAATTGTATATTGTGGGTTGCTAGTTTTGCTGAAAATTTATTGATATGAATAGTGCAGAGTGTAAACTTTTTGATATAAAAGAAACTGTATTTATTGAATTAAAATTAAGTTTGTAAACGAAGCCAACATCTAAAAGATGAAATCCATATTTTTTGAGGAAACATTGGAAACGTCCCTTATATTCAACAATGAATATTTTCATTGTTTAAAATATACAGGGGACGATGAGTATTTCATCACATTGAAAGGTAATTTGAAAGAATGTTTATATATTTTTTTTTAATTTTTTATTTTTTTTTATTTTTTATTCTTATTTTTTATTCACAGGCGTTGGATCTGATAAACTCATTTATAACATCGAAATGCAGGAGGCACTGGGATCTTACATCGAAACAAAACTGAATTGTTTCGATGTAGATTTCCGCCATCAGTTTGATAATACAACGTCTTTCATGACATTTAAGACGTTGGACAATAAAAAAAAAGTATTTTTTGTATTTAGTATACTAAGCGATTTTGTTAGTAATTTAGATATTCCCATTATATTTTCTAGTCATTTAAGTTTGCTAGAAATAGTTGAAAAATTAAATATATTAAATTTATAAGGGTTACTATATATATAATCTATGAATAAGATAATAATAATAATAATAATAATCAAAAATAAAAATTTTTATATAGAAGAAAAAAAATGTTTTATTAAATTTCATAGGGGAAAGCACTGTGTGTGTTATTCATATTTATTTATACCAGCAGAGCATATCAGTGTTATCAGAATTAAATTCCAATGCATATGTGGGGGTGTGGGTGTGTGGGTGTGGTGGTAGGCATTACAGGAAAAATGTTTGTAGGAGGTTTTTCTATTTACGATAAGCGAAACATGCGACCGGATGTTTTCTCTGCCATATAAAAGAAACTGTTGCATCTCAATTTAGGATTTTTTTTTTATTTTGAGCTCAGTGAAATAACGAAGTGAATTGTATTCCTTAAAATGTTTTGTGAATCTTGTAATATCGAAGTCAATAGTGCTTGTTGGAGCTATCATGTGCGAACCAATGATCACTAAAATAAATCTATAGAGCCCCTCAACGAACATTTTAAAAGGGTAAAAAGTTGTTTTGGACAGCGAATGGAAACTCTTGTTTTGAAAACATAGATGAAGGTCTTTTAAATTCGGCGGAGTTTTTGAAGAGGATGGAAGATCCGTTAGTGAATTATCTGATGAGTGCACTAGATGAACGCGTGACACTCAAATTCAACATTGAACTCTTTGCTGAATTCATTAAAATGAATGATGGTGATGATGAAAACGATTGCATAATAAGCACTAAGTCTTTCCATACAAAAATGCAAGCGATAATTCAAAAAAGTGAGTTGAAATTAGCTTTCGATAATATGGCTAATGAAATTCGAATCAAAATGGAGGAATTCCAGGAGAAAGACAGTGGATGGGCTCTCGTTAGAATTACGCACTGCGAGTTAAATATAAACCATTGAGAGGAACAAGTTATATTCCACTACCAAAACAATTGGCCAATAAACGTGCTTGCATTAATATTAAGAACCGCGACAGTTATTGTTTCAAATGGTGCATAATTTCCGCAATGTGTCCGACAGATCATCATTCAGAAAGAACGACATCATACCGAATTGATGACATTGCTGACAGCGTTATACATCTTCAAAACGGTATAGTGTTGAATTTTCGGGGACTCAAGTTTCCGCTACAGGTGCAAGATATTGACAAATTTGAGGAATTAAACCAAACAATCAGTGTCAATTTATTTGGATACGATGAAGAGTTAAAAAAAGTTATCGGTCCATATCATATCACAAAGCAAGAAAAATCGCATCACATCAATCTGCTCCTGCTGCAATCCAACGAAGATTGTCATTATGTTTGGATTAAACATATTTCAAGGTATGTAATAGGGAATATTGTGTGTGTGTGTGTGTGTGTGTTTGGGATTTGTAAATTATTTTTTTTCTTCTTTAAAATTGAATCGCTGTCAACAAACGCTACACAATTGTGCTATCTATGTTTGCAATAAATGTCTGCAATATTTTATGTCGAGTGAGAAACTGCAACTGCATAAAAACAGCTGCAGCAGAGTAGTCACGAAAATGGTGGAACCGGAGAAAGCAACGCTGCAGTACAAAAGCTATGGACGACAACTCGAGATACCGTTTGTCATTTATGCAGATTTTGAATGCCTTCTTCAAGACGTCGATACATGTGCACCCAATCCGACACTTTCATCAACCTCAACAATCCAAGAACATACCCCTTGTGCTTTCTCTTATTTCATCAAGTGTTCATTCGATTCAAAATTAGACAGATTCAGATTATACAAAGGCCCAGATTCACCCAAAGAATTCGTTAATTCCATTGTAAATGATGTAAAATGGTTTTATATAAATCATATCAAGAATCCAAAGTCAATGGATGCTCTATCGTCGGAAGAAGAAAAGATTCAAAGGGAATCGATTTTGTCACATTTGTAAAAAAGAGCTTGACAATGATAGAGTCCGAGACCATTGTCACTTTACTGGAAAATATAGAGGCCCCGCTCATAACGAATGCAATTTATTGTATCGAGTACCGAAATTCTTTCCAATATTATTTCACAACCTCTCAGGCTATGATTGTCATTTGTTTGTGAAAGAATTAGATAGCATTGATGGGGAATTATCTATTATACCCATTAATAAGGAATTATACGTTTCATTATCTAAACGAATTCAAGTCGATGAGTTTGAAACGATTGAGCTTAGGTTCTTAGACTCAGCCAGATTCATGCAGAGTAGTTTGGATGCTCTAGTGAAAAACCTTTCTCCAGTAGATCTGAAAACCGTAAGATCAGTATATGAAGATGGGGAGAAATTCCATCTGCTTACAAGAAAGGGTGTATTTCCCTACGATTATATTAACTCGTGGGATCGATTGAATGAAGTTTGTTTACCACCTCGAGAAAGCTTTTACAACAAAATGACAAATAGCGAGTGCAATGAGATTGATTATGAACATGCTGAAAATGTATGGAAAGTTTTCAATTGCACAACGATTTGGGACTATTTGGAATTATATCTGAAGACAGATGTGCTGCTTCTGACAGACGTTTTCGAAAATTTCAGGAAAGTTTGTAAAAATATCTATGGACTTGACCCTTGCCAATACTATACAACTCCTGGTTTATCGTGGGATGCCATGCTCAAAACAACATCTGTTAAACTTGATCTTTTAACAGATATAAACATGCATCACTTCATACAACGAGGAATCAGAGGTGGTATTACTCAATGCTCACATCGTCACTGAAAAGCTTTCTAACCTTAAAATCTCAACCCTTCTTTCTTCCCATGACTTAATCTGCTTCACAGAAACGTGGTTGAATGATTCTATTTCCGATACTGAGCTGTCTTCGGATTACGTATTCTACCGGCGTGATCGTGATTTCTCTCTTTGTGGGAAATCCGATGGTGGTGGTGTGCTAGTTGCCGTAACGAAATCCATTCCGTCCTCCCTTTGCCATCAATTTCAGCCATCTCATCCGGTTGAATCTGTCTTAGTGAGAGTATCAACTTCTAGCAGCTCCTATATACTGGTTGACTCGGTCTATATTCCGTGTAACTCTCCTTTGTCGGTCTTTGAAACCTTTTTTGATGAAATTTCAACGTACCTTAACTCCCTTAAAAAAATTCCACATCTATTGTTATGTGGTGATTTCAACTGTCCCTCGGTTGAATGGTTTTCGTATCCTTCTTCAATCACCAAATCGTCTAACAGTCTTTCCATCCTCCTTTCCTCTTTTCTTTCACATTTTTCCCTGTTCCAGCATAATTCTTTCCCTAACATAAATGGCCGGTTGCTCGATCTAGTCTTGACTAATTTTCCATCTTCTCTTGTTTCTGTCTCTAACTCAAATTTTCCGTATGTTCCTATTGACCCGCATCATCCTCCTCTTAATATCTTGGTAACTTTGCCAATGACCAGGCAACCTGACTTTTTTTTCCCAGCTGCTTATAATTTCTTTAAAGCTGACTATCTCTCCTTATCTCGTGAGTTATCATCAGTTGATTGGTTCGCATTCTTCTCCAATCTCAACTGTGAGGAATCCGTAAAAAATTCTACCAACTGCTTTCCAATCTGATCCCTCACTTCACCCCCCGTCGTCGTTCTTCTAGAAGAACGGATCCTCCATGGCTCACTATTACGGCTATCAATGCCATTAAGCTTAAAGACAGGGCTCACCAAAAGATGAAAAGATCTGATTCACTTGAAACGCAACTCGAGTTTCGAAGGCTTCGGTCCTGCGCTAAGATGGAAATTCGTAGGGCTATTCGTACTTACCATTCTTCCATTGAAGACTCGTTCCTTTCCAATCAGACCAAGCCTTTCTGGTCCTATATAAGATCTCTAAGGTCTTCCTCGTCTATTCCTAATACGGTATACTGGAATGATTCCGTTGCCTCCTCTGCTGTTTGCATCAATGATCTGTTTGCTTCTTACTTCTCGTCAACTTTTTCTTCTAGTGTCCCTGCCCCCTTCATTCCCAATGCAGCCTCTTCCAATGAAGTGATCTCTTCAATTACAGTTGATCATCTCTTAATAAGCACTGTTATTGAATCCTTAGACTCCAATGTTGGTGCTGGTCCTGATGGCATCCCAAATTTTTTCATTAAATCATTATCATCTTCACTGTGTTTTCCTCTTTCCTTCATATCTAATCTGAGCTTATCTACTGGTACTTTCCCTCAATGCTGGAGGATGGCTTATATTTTACCTGTTCTCAAATCTGGTGATCCTTCGTCTGCTTTTCCTAAAATCCTTGAGCGTATTGTCCATTCATGTCTCTACACTGCCTTGGGTCATTTTATAGTTCCGCAGCAACATGGCTTCCTTTCGAACCGCTCCACGACCTCCAATCTACTTGTCATGTCTAATTCTATTGCTGTCGCTCTTGATAATCATCTTCAGGTTGATGCCATATACACGGATTTTTCCAAAGCTTTCGACACTGTTGACCATTCCATACTATGTCGTAAGCTTGAGTTGTTTGGGGTTTCTGGTTCCCTTCTATTATGGATATTTTCCTACTTGTCCTATAGAGCCTGTCGTGTTTCCGTTTGTGGTAGCTATTCCGCTCCATTTTATCCCCAATCTTGTGTCCCTCAAGGTTCCATTCTTGGACCTTTACTATTCATTCTCTTCATTAATGATCTTCCTTCTCTGTTTGACTCTTCCTGCCTTCTTTATGCTGATGATCTCAAGTTATTTAGAGTGATTAGATCTCTTGACGACTGCAAAGCTCTTCAAAAAGATTTAATCACTCTCTGTTCTTGGTGTGAAGCAAACTCTCTCTTCCTTAATATTCCTAAGTGCCATGCAATGTCCTTTTCCCTTAAGTCTTCGCCCACTTCCTTTGATTACTCCATTGACTCCATTATATTGAATGTGGTTGATCAAGTGAAGGATCTGGGAGTGATCTTTGATCCTAAACTGAAGTTTGATGCTCACATTTTTAGTGTTGTTACCAGGGCCTCAAAGCTTTCGGGTTTTGTACTGAGGCATTGCTGGATATTCTCTTATCCTCATTCTGCGGTGCAATTATTTGTGAGCATCGTTCGTTCACTGCTTGAATATTCTTCACAAATTTGGTCACCTCATTATTTCTATTTAATTGCCCTACTTGAATCTGTTCAGCGTAAGTTTACACGCTTTCTCTTTTGTAAATTTAAAATCCCTTATTTGCCTTACAATGAACGTCTTCTGTTTCTTCATATTTCTCCATTGGCTTCTAGAAGGATATATCTTGACCTATGCTTTCTCTATAAGTTGTGTCACGGCTACATTGAAATAGATATATCCAACCTTATTTCGTTAAGGCAACGCTCCAGACCATCTCGTGTTCCGAATATTTTTGCCTTACCATTTGCTAGAACTGAAGTTTACTTCAATTCTACATTACTCCGTTTACCACGAACTTATGATAGTCTACAGCTTGGACCTTTTCCACCTTCTCTTGCTTCTTTTAAGCGTAACGTAGCAAACGTAATATTTAGCTAATGGATTTATTTCACTTTTTTACTTAATCATTTAATTACTTTTTTGATTTTTATTTACTTTGTTTTTTTTCTTTACATTTTATAATTGGAGTTAAACTCTGTTAAATGTGCTGGAATAAATTTAAAATTTAAAATTTAAAATTTAAATTTAAAAATTTAAAATTTAAAAGCTAACAACAAATACTTGGAAGATTATAAAGAAGAGGATCCTTCCAAATATCTGATGTATGTAGACGCAAACAATCTATATGGTTGGGCAATGTCACAGCCACTTCCCCATTCTGAATTCCAGTGGGTTGAAAATATAGATGAGGTTGATATTCTTAATATTGCAATAGACGCGGACATTGGCTACATATTGGAAGTTGATTTGGAGTATCCAACAACAAAGCATGATGAGCATAACGATTTACCTTTCTGTGCAGAAAATAAAAAAGCTCCTGGTTCGAAAACGGCGAAATTGATCACTGACTTAACTAACAAGCAAAATTATGTGATTCACTATAGAAATCTACAGCGATGCATTGCGAATGGGTTGAAATTGACCCGTGTCCATAGAGTTTTACAGTTTAAACAATCGACTTGGATGAAGCAGTACATAGACTTGAACACCCAATATCGCAAAACCAGTAAAAATTTGTTTGAGAAAAACTTTTTCAAGCTTTTAAACAACGCAGTATATGGCAAAACGATGGAAAATGTGGATAAAAGGAAAGATGTGAAGATTGTGACGGATTTGGAAAGCCGAGGCAGACACTCAGGCGCACGAAATCTTATATCGAAGCCAAATTTTCATAGTGCAGCCGTTTTTACCCCCAATATGGCAGCTATTCAAATGGATAGAGTATTCACATGCTACAACAAACCGACTTACCTTGGTTTCACTGTGCTTGATCTATCAAAATTGAAAATGTATGATTTTCATTATCGTTTCATGAAGCCCAAATATAATGAGAAAATTATTCTCAACTATATGGATACGGATTCATTTATTTACACTATTCAAACCAATGACTTTTACAGTGATATTATACCGGATATAGACAATTACTTTGATACTTCTGAGTACCCCCAAGAAAACATATATAATATTCCGCTGAAAAATGGAAAAGTGTTGGGTATGATGAAAGGTGAAAATAATGGAAAAATCATGAAGGAGTTTGTAGGATTAAGAGCTAAAATGTATTCTTTAAGTATAGAAAATGGTGATACAATTAAAAAAGCAAAAGGTGTAAGGAAGCTTATTATGGATGGATTAAATTTAGATGATTATAGAGATTGCTTGTTTAGAAAAAATATTTAAAGGTAGTATATACGTTTTTAGATCTAAGCTTCACAATTTATATACTGAATGTATAAATAAGGTTTCTTTAAGTTATTTAGATCATAAGCGATATATAAGGGAAGATGGGGTTATCACATATGCTTGGGGACGTTATAATATTGTAATGGATGTAGACTAGGAAGATTGAAATAAATAAAATTGAATGAATTTAAAAATATATTTTTTTTCAAAGAAAAACAAGAACAAAGGAAATGATAAAAAAATTAAAACAGTATAAATAGACTGAAGATATCAGTTTTATCCAAAAATACTAGTTTGTATATGTATCTCGTTAAAAACCTAAAATGACGACTTTAAGCAATACTAGGGAAACCTCAATAAACAACTCTCTAATCATTTAATTTGCTTACCATGCCCTCCACGAAAATCATTGCTACATATCTTGAAACCCACCTAAAATCCATCACTCAAAACATATTTGCAAATCAAATACAATCATTTCCTTCAAAACACTGATATTAGAAACCGCGTATAAGGAAAATACTGAACAGCCAATACGGGCCCAACTCACAAATCCGCAACTTCCTCATAAGCAAACGTGTTTTTTTCTCATGACTCACCATCAAGCACCGTTTTCTTTCATATCACACACTCAGATTCACCCAACTTCAATGGCCTTCAAATCCTCACATTAATAATCTTAAAACTAACCATATTGGTTCACACACACACACACACACAATATTATAACATCGCTTACCTCTACTAATTTTCATCTTTTCCACAACTAAAGTCAGAGTCCACATTTCCAGACATCACGTCACACTCGGAGTCTCCTCTTATTATAAACCCATCCAGCAGCTTAATTGTTGTCCATGAAACACCGCTCGCAAATTTTTATCACTCTACTACTATACTGACCATAAACAATCCAACCTAAAATGAACTTCAAATTCTCTACATATTTACAAAATAAATTCATTAAATGTATAGATAAAACTATATCTCTTATCACATCATACAAATAATATTTCATTAAATACTAGAGAACCTCATTCAACAACTCGCTAATAGTTTAATAAGAATCTCTAGGAGCCTTAACTATTGATTCTGTATTGTTGGATAGTATGTTTAATGTAAAGCATAGAATCGTATTTTGGTATAGCATAGAATTGTATTTTGGTAGTAAACAGAAGGACTTTAACCCCATTTTTAGCAAAGCAGTTCATTAACAGATAAATAGTTCAAGCTAGACACGTGGCGGATTCCCCCCTAAACGATGACGTCATCGTTTCATCGAAACGCGCAGCGCTTAAGCTTCGAAGCAGTTCGAAGCAGTTCGAAGCTACCAGTTCGAAGCTACCAGTTCGAAGCAGTTCGAAGCAGTTCGAATCAGTTCGAAGCAGTTCGAAGCAGTTCGAAGCTACCAGTTCGAAGCAGTTCGAAGCTACCAGTTCGAAGCAGTTCGAAGCAGTTCGAAGCAGTTCGTAGCAGTTCGAAGCAGTTCGAAGCAGTTCGAAGCAGTTCGAAGCAGTTCGGAGCAGTTCGAAGCAGTTCTTAGCTACTAGTTCGAAGCAGTTCGAATCAGTTCGAAGCTACACACGTGCACGCGTACTTCCGTGGCGCGCCACGGGGTACGCTATGTGTAGCTTGAACTGCTTCGAACTGCTTCGAACTGGTAGCTTCGAACTGCTTCGAACTGCTTCGAACTGCTTCGAACTGGTAGCTTCGAACTGCTTCGAACTGCTTCGAACTGGTAGCTTCGAACTGCTTCGAACTGGTAGCTTCGAACTGCTTCGAACTGCTTCGAAGGTTGGATTGTTTATAGTCAGTATAGTAGTAAAGTGATAAAAATTTGCGAGCGATGTTTCATGGACAACAATTAAGCTGCTGGATGGGTTTATAATAAGAGGAGACTCCGAGTGTGACGTGATGTCTGGAAATTTGGACTCTGATTTTAGTTGTGGAAAAGATGAAAATTAGTAGAGGTAAGCGATGTTATAATATTGTGTGTGTGTGTGTGTGTGTGTGAACCAATATGGTTAGTTTTAAGATTATTAATGTGAGGATTTGAAGGCCATTGAAGTTGGGTGAATCTGAGTGTGTGATATGAAAGAAAACGGTGCTTGATGGTAAGTCATGAGAAAAAAACACGTTTGCTTATGAGGAAGTTGCGGATTTGTGAGTTGGGCCCGTATTGGCTGTTCAGTATTTTCCTTATACGCGGTTTCTAATATCAGTGTTTTGAAGGAAATGATTG